>JASPKZ010000831.1:1242500-1567500 GCA_030220185.1 Diploptera punctata
GTCAAATATTTTTTGGTCGATGTGACTAATTTCTTATACTTACCAATATTGTTGTTACTGGAAGTAAGTCAACGTAACCTGGTTGTTATGCAAACAAAAGAAATCACACTTCTGATATGGACTCAAAAAGCATACGTTCGGTAAGTAAAATAAAACATTTCTTGAATGTTTTGTACACTAACTCGTACCTTTCTTTAGACCTTTCCGGAATTAATGCAGAACATCCCACTCTCCAGGCTTCTTCAATTCTCTATCATCTACCATGGCTCCTTCCATAATAAAATTATCAAACAGATTCTAATCACGGTACTACATATAAAAATGTCTCCACAGCCAACAATCCTTGCTTATAATAAAACAAATGAAAAGCTAAATAGCAACGATCACCAAATGTTTCTTTCTCATAGAAGTCATTTGCATCCAACCAATATTCTAATTCATTCATTATTATATTTAATAAAAATTAGTCACATCGACCAAAAATAGTATGCAATACACATGAGGTAAGTACGTAACAGATCTCGAAAATTGAAAAAAACTCGACGCAAGCGCCTCGTTTTTTTCAAACTTTTTCTCGATCAGTAACAAGTTCTTACCTCACTTGTATCGCAATATACTATTGTAATGAAAGTCAGGCGCACTGCTAAAAAGGGCACCATTTTTTTCAAAATTCATATATTGGCAGATATTTATCCTAATTATACGTGTGTGTATCTCAAATTATGAATGAGAAGGGTTCTAAAGACTTAGGACAGGGCTGTTAATTAATGCTCACTAGGTGTAAAAAGACGGCCCCCTTCTATAGGCAAAGACGTGCACTCCCAATGAAATAACCCAACTGACAAGTGAGCAGCAGTGTCTTACCTTGTCAGCCTATCCGAAGTAGAGTTGAATAGAAGGGGTGGGTGGTCTTTTCACGCCTAGTGAGCACGTATTAACAGGTCTGATTTAAGATATCAATAAACCTTGGAAGAAATAACTGCGGAGATTTTCACATTGGTAAAGAATCGCAATATTTCGCCTCTACATTGAACAAGCCTATCCAAACACTTATACCCTTTTGGGATATCGGGTACAGCTTTTTGTACATGTTGTGATCTCCAAGAATGTATGGACAGATGTGCTTTTTTTTTTACAATGAACAGCATTATGAATGTTCTTCAAACCAGGTGTTTGATCAATCAGCAGGGTCAATGCATTTATATTTTCAATGTACTGTAGATTTGCCATTATATATTGTCAGAGATGGCAATAGTGATAGAAAAATTCGAATTTCTTTAATTACCTTCGCAAATGTTTACACAAAAATTCCAAATTACCTTTCTTGCTTTCTCGCTACTTCAAATTACACATAAAAATCATTTTCTGCTAAAAATACTGTTAAAAATACAATTATTTCATAATTCAGTTATTCACACTTGCTGACGGTTTCGATTATAACGTAAGCTTGCCTTCAAACTTTCATCGCTCTTATTCGTCCACAACTCAGGTGACTAACTAATCAGAACCTCGCACCTTCTTATATATTCGTGGGTAATAAATATCTGGAATCCCAGCCTATTTTTCTCGAGTCGAAGGCTCGAGAGACTGACTCTTCCAGAATGGAAGTTTAGACATATGTGGAAATTTCTCTGCGGCCCACCTATTCGTGAGCTTGGCGAAGTGTAAAATTTTCAACCTCAGAACTAAATAGGGCGACGTTTTGTAAATTTTAATCGCCAGATTGCACACCAGATGTGCTCAAATGTCAGATGAAATCCAAATTCCTCCTCAGTGGTCATGATGAAAAGGTGTGTGCTATTGCTGATAGCGATTGGTCCGTCGGATGGGAACATTATACCTGTTATCTCTTTGTGTTTTACAACTATGTGCTGACACCGGGTTTCACCTTCTCTCTATACTATATTGTCATTTATCACCCAAAACACACTACACAAATTCACTCATTCTACAATTCTCTCAGTACATACAAGTATATAGAGTACATATGTGATATGTAATTGTACCCCTACATTCAAAATATACCTCATTAACGTCATAAATGCGCCTAGCGTAGAACCCGAAATAAGTGCAGTAGGTGGCCATTGAACTCACTCACACTCACACATACACACATATATACACACATACATACACATACTAGAGCGACAATTTTCAAGATCGATAAGTTATATTACTCACTTCGTTCGCTGTACATTCTCCAGATATAATCAGCACCCCGACATGGACAATATACCAAAACGATTCCAGAAAAAGCGACAGAAAGGCATTGAAAGTATCAGCGTTATGTTCAATTTGGTCAAATACTATGGTAATTATAATATATATGTCAAGTGTGAATTCTACAAAACATAACAGAACGACAAAAAGAGCTTGTAGCGAAAAAATAGAATTGTAAATGTCACATACGTCACACAAAAGATTGTGCATTTTTGCAATAAAAACTATTTTATTGCTCACACTGTTCACAAGATCCCTGTGATTAGTTAAATGTTTAATTCTATCTGACATGGACAATGTGCTACCATGCTTAAGGGTACCCGGAAATTGTTTTACTAGATCCACAATAAGATTGTTAATATATTCAAATCGTTGACTAAGTAACAACGTAACTGTGGTAATTTTTATATTTACAATGAGCATGATTCCAAGATCCATGATTAACGTATAAACTATAATATAGTATTCAAAGTAATTATCATCCTTTGGTGGGATTATAAATGTTGCTACGCAAAATATGTAATATAGAATACCAATTAATAAACGAATTCCAGCAATAAGAGCACATCTGGAACAGAGTTTATGTAATCCGTTGAAACGCCAGTCAAATTCTGAAAAATAATTGAAAATTTCTATCAAGAGGTGACTAGTGGAAATACTCACTAACAAAAAGAGTAGGGTAACAAAATAATGAAATGTATCTGCAATGTTTAAAATTCTATAAACAGCTGCGTACATTCCGTTGAATTTAAGACGAAACACAAAACCAATAGAACGGACTGTTGTTAGGAATAAAATTATGGAAGAACAATACATAACAGAAGTTATAGATCTTTGAAGTTTTCTTTTGCCAATTTCACCTTTGAGAACCAAATAATCTAATCCACAAACTTTCAGTATGTATAACAATGGGACAAATGCAGAATAAGAATCGACACTTCGTTTCATTTTAATTTGAAATTGTAACTATATTTGAGGACGAAACAATTAATGGTTGTTTATGAAATGTTCCGTTTGAAGATAGCTACTTCTTTTGGAATACAAATATTAGTATTTTATGAAGTATAGAAAAATGGTGTTACTTGGAATGTTCCAAACAGCAAAGAATGAACATGAAGCGAAATATATAGTTTGGAAATATATCTCGGAAGATTATTACTGAGAGAATTCTAACTCCTGGACAAAAATGTCTATTTTAATATGATAATCTATAGATTTATCGTATAACAAACATAAATAATACGAATGAAATGAAAACACAGGATTCACAAAATAAATAAATAAAGTTTTTTTTTTGTGTATCGTCAAATGTCGCCTAAACAGTATTCGCTGAAGTTATGTTGAAAATCAAAATCTTGAAGTTGCGAATGCTTTGGAGGTTCAATATAGCAAAACAGTCGAATACTAAAATACTTTAGAGAACACAGAGTAAGTTATCACTTTATAAAATTATAATTTTCAGTATTTAGAATTCAATATAATTATATAATGATGACATATTCTATTACTATAGAGAAGAGTAGAGACATTTGAGATTCAATACATATGATGAAATGATGACATTTTGTATTACTTCGTAGAAGAGTAGAGACGAATAGCGAAAATTGATTAAAGTCAACATAGAATTATATAAACACTTACATATACACTATATGATTGAAGCTTTAGAACAGGCATGCCAAAGGCTGATACAATTTATGTATTTCTCACATCACTTACCTAGATTTTCAAGTCATACTACTAATTCGCTGACACTATTCATGGCCGCGAGAACATAAGCTCTCTATACATTTTTATCATGCACTAACGTTATCCAATCATTTCCTGTATAATCTATTTCCCTCAAATCATGATAAATGTTAATCTCCCACCTCATTCTTGGCCTATCTATTAGGCGCTTTCTTTCTGGTTTTCTCACAAGATGTTTCCATGTCCCCCTTTCATTCCCCATCTCAGTCAACGAGATTTAACTATTCTTATTATATATTTTTATATTTATATTGACGATATCATATATAATTGGCAGATGCATTTGGACTCACATTTCAAAATAAGAAATAAGATGTTAGATACCTTACTTTTTGCAGACGACCAAGTTCTAATATCTAGTTCAGAAGATGGTCTACAGAAATCGCTCTTTCAGTTAAATAACATTATACAGAAATATAATTTCAAAATATCAATAAGTAAAATGAAAAACCTAGCTTTTAAGGGATCAGATACCGTAAGAGCTAAAATAATTCTGGAGGGGAAACGCATTGAACAAGTGAACCATTTTAAATACCTGGGTTATGAAATCTCCTATTTTAAAAATGAAGATCTATTTAACAAACTTAATAAATTTAATTATATATGTGGAACAATCAAAAGGATATTGAAAAGAAACAAAATTAAAATTTTATAAAGTACTGGCAGTCCCATTACTATTGTATGGTAGTGAATTTTGGGTTTTAACTAAAAGAGAAGAGAAGATCATAGAAGCAGCTGAAATGAGATTTCTGAGAAGTGTGGCTGGTTGCAAACTTCTAGATAAGAGAAGAAGTGAAGATATTAGAAATGAGCTAAATATCTTTAAACTCTTTAGATAGAATAAAATAATCTAGAAAAAATAGAAAGAACATGTTCAAAGAATGGAAGATGATTGCATTCCCAAAATTATACTTAAATACAAACCAAAAAGGACGCAGGTATGTTGGTAGACCGAAGAAGAGATGGATCCAACTTTTGAATGAGAATCTATGAGACCGGAACAAGCCACATGGGCTTAATCCGTGATTGTTGTTGATGATGACATTATATCTGGCTTCCAATAAAGCGCATGTAGCTCACTCTTATGTAATCTTCTCCATTCGTCTGTCTGTTTATCTTTCTTTGATCTAAAATGTTCCTAAAACCTTATTCTCATATAATTGTAATGTTTTCAATTCCCTTAAAGTAAGTCATTAGTTCCGCGCCGTAGCCGAGTGATTAAGGCAAGATATCTTGGCGCAGAGCTATGGACATGCGCTGGTTCGGGTCTCCATGGGGGAATACATATTCTCATGAAATTTCGGCCAATATGTGACCTGTGTCAACCCAGCATCGTGAGAAATTAGGATAGCTACATTAAGTAGCGGTTCCAGGTTGAGAAAACAAGCTATAATGTTTGGGGGATCCGGCATGCTGACCACATGCCACCTGTACACTAGCAGGATGATCGTCAAACTCTGTGACTGACACATGTAAACATGTGAGGCCAGGAGCCGGTTGGAAGTTCAAGCACCTTCTAAGCCTGTCGCGCCGTGGAGTTAAATAATCCATGTTCGCATCTATGTCATATAACTAGGAGAATAACGGTATTTTAGAAGTTAATGCATAATAGCACGCATTTCCAAAATTGACCCTATGTTTAATTTCTTTGTGCATCTTATTCCTGTTTGTATTATTGTTCCTAAGTATTTGAACTCGATCAATTCTTCAAAATTTTCCTCATTTGTCATTAACTATATCAATTATATAATGTACTAACTAATACTGGGGTGCGCTGCTACGCCTTAATAAATGAAAATCAATGTGCTTTTATGTTCAGTTGAATAAGTAAAAGCAACAATAATTATAAATTTATATTTTTAGGTACCCCTGCTGATTACCCGACGTTGCCCGGCATTCTACTTACTTATCCCGATTTTTTTGACATAAATGAGCTGAAATACGAAAATTAATGTGTTTTTATGTATAGTTAAATAGGTAAGAGCAAACATATATATCGTAATTAATTTTAGATACCCCGTGCTGTTTACCCTGCGTTATCCGGGAATCTACTCATCCCGATCTTCTTGGCATAAATTAGCTGAAAGACAAAAATTAATGCACTTCTTATGATTAGTTGAATAAGTGAAATGAAAAATAATTATAAATGTATATCGTAATTATTTTAAGATTTCCCATGCTAATTACTCGGTGTTGCCCGGGAATCTACGTGGTATAAATGAGCTGAAAGACAAAATTCGTTATTGTGAGTTATCCGTAAAAGAATACCCGCCATGTTCTGCTATGCTTGCACAGGAATCTACGTACTTGTCTCGATCTTCTTGGCATCAATGAAAAACAAAGATGGCAATTGTGAGTTATCCGTAAGAGAAAACCATATGCTGTCGCAAACTTTTTTGTAGAGCTTTTTGAGATATTCAATTCCGTGCACATTAATTTTGTGTATTTGTTATGGTTTAGGCAGAGTAAGCCATTTAAGCGTCCAAAGAGCTACCTTTTTTCACTTTTTCCACTACAAAGGGCAACTGTTAAGGGTGTAGGAGTTGAGTATCAGAACTATCTTAAAGCCTATGTTGATCCCGGGAATCTCCTGAACATTTTGCAAAAAGCCCCACTACAATCGGATCAACGGTATGACCACGCATAAAGTACGAACGAACAAACAAACAAAATAACCAGCAAACAAACAACAATTTTTTATATATTAGATTTCTGGAAGTAAATATCAGTAAAACTAAATATATGGTCACACGTAGAAATACATTTTATAATGGAAATGGACAGCTAATGACAAATGAGGGAAATTTTGAGGAATTGGCTGAATTCAAATACCTAGGAACAATAATCACAAATAGGAATGAGATGCACAAAGAAATTAAACATAGGCTCAATTCTGGAAATGCATGCTATTATGCATTGCAGAGACTTTTGATGTCCCAACTCCTTTCAAAAAACGTTAAGCTGAAAATATATAAAACTATTATTCTACCAGTTATATTATATGGGTGCGAAACATGGACTCTTACTTTAAGGGAGGAAAGGAGATTACGAGTATTTGAGAATAAAGTTCTTAGGAAAATTTTTGGACCAAAGAGAGATGAACAGACAGGTGAATGGAGAAGACTACATAACAATGAACTACATAGTCTTTATAGGAGGCCAGATATAATAAGTCCCGTAGACTGCGATGGGCAGGACATGTTGCGCGTATGGAATGAAAGACGTGCATGGAAACTTCTTGTAGGAAAGCCAGAAGGAAAACGCCCAGTTGATAGACCAAGAATGAGGTGGGAGAACAACATTAACTATGATTTGAGGGAAGTAGATTATACAGGGAATGATTGGAAAACATTAGCACAGGATAGGGATGTATGTAGGGCTTATGTCCGTGCGGCCATGAACCTACGGGTTCGATAGTGCCAGTGAGTAAGTAAGTAAGTAAGTAAGTATGTGTGTGTGTGTGTGTGTGTGTATATATGTGTGTGTGTTATAATGCCACCCACTGCGCTGTTCGTACTTTAGGTTCCGCGCTGGGCGGATAGATTGCGTTAATGTGGTCTAATTTCATATTACGCATCACTTCGGCAGACCACTTTACGTGCATGACGTATTCGTGTATTGTATACAGAGAGGAGTGTACAATGAGTGCATGTTTATGTTATATGGGACAGCAGACAATAGATTAGTAATGACTGTCGCCCCTCAGAAAGATATTTGTCCTCATGGAAGTACATACCCTATAAATGCTGCAGCTATGGTTAAAAATAGGATTGTTTAGTGAAAAGTATGCTGTGTGAGGGATGATGAAGAGAAGGGTGAAGGTGAATCCCGGTTTCGGCATGTCGAAAAGCATCAAGGGAGCCGCTGGGTTTGACGTGCCCGTCCGAGGTACAAATCGCTATCAACAGCACTATATGCCTTCTCAACATATGTACTGCGGAGAAGTTTGCAATTTAATGCAGGAATCTGGTGCACAACCTACCGACTTAAAATTGTGCACTACAACCTCTCTTGGCCCCGAGATTGAAAATGTTGCAATTAAAATTAATTTAATAATTTCAAATTTTAACCCCACCGGTTACCGCAACCGAGCACGCTAGTAAGGAAACAGGCGTGCTACCGCCTGAGCCAGCACGGCGAATATGCATTTTTATGTGTGATATATGTTTAATTTTATTGATGTTTACTCCAGCTCCAATTTCTTAGTGATACTCAATAGAATGTGCAGGTTTTCCATAGTATCTCTTCGCTATCGCCTAATAATACTACACCATCAGCATAAACTAATAGTTTATTATTACAGTTGAGTTGTAGGCATTCTTGATCCTCTAAAGGATTTAATGGAATGTTGTAGTACAAAAGTGAATAGTAAAGGAGACAGACTTTTCTTTACTTTAGCCCATTGTGAATTTGAAAAATACATGAAAATTGTTTACCTACCCGCACCATACTATTTGTGCCATTTAAACACATTCACACGCTTCCTACGCCTATGACAAAGCCGAGAAAATGACAAACACTGCACAAAACAAAAATGGCCTTTAAGAAACAAACTTGTTCTAGGACAATATCATGTTCTAGATGAGTCTGTAGTTGACGGGAAAAAGATCCTACTTCCTCTCCACATTAAATTGGGACTAGTAAAGCAATACGTCGAAACTTTGTTTAATCGTCAGATGGTTTGAACAATATTCGCTCCATATTCCCACGTCTGTCTGATGAAAATGTATTTGCTAAATATTTTACAGAACCTAAAATTATACAGATGCTGGAGTCCGGTGATTTAGAACAAAAATGACACAAGTCGGAAAAAAGTGCCTGGCAAGCATATCGCAAAGTTGTGTGCATGGATTCCTTAGAAACAACAACAGCTCCAATTACCGAGAGTTGGTTGAGAATTTGCTGAATGCATATAGTGACTTAGGTAGCTGAATGCCAAAAAAATACATTACCTGCACTCACATTATGAATTCTTTAGACCAAATTTAGGCGAAGAACAAGGAGAACAATTCAATTAAGATGTGAAGAATATGGAATTACGGTATCAGGGCAGATGGGATACAAGCATGATGTGGGACTACATTTAGAATTTGGTAACGAACAGCCCACAGAAAAACAAAATAACTCCATGATCACAACTTAAATTTTAACTAGTTGTTTGCCTAGTAAGTAATGTTGAATTAAATCCCATTTTATATGCTATCTTGATTTATATCGGAATTATGAAGAAGCCAACATATTTACCACTTGTCTCTGTAATTAAAAAGTACAGTAAAAACTCCTTATCCACGGTTCCCTTATTCGCGGGTTCAAAAATTGCGAAACAATTCCCGTATTTGCGGCTAAAATTTCTTTATTCGCGGATTCAGTCGGTATATTAAAAGGATTAGTATCCTTTATTAACGCATCGGCAACTTTTTTTTATTGCAAGCAGGTGCCAAGGCGGCTCTTACAAAGAGCGATTCAAACCAAATGGAAAAAATAATATCTAAGTAAAACTAACCTTATTGTCACTAAGCCTAGAGTTCGTTATTAAAAGTCACCGGTATGAAATGTCCGTTGATAAATGCCGCCCTCGGCACAATCGGTGTTTCATTGTTTCAACTTGTCATTCGTTGCAATAATTTTGATTGAATAACACGTGTCTCTTCTGTTTTGTTGCCAATTTATAATGTCGAGTAAAATGAAAGAAAATTAGTTCCGAAGCGGGAAAAAATAGTGTTGTCGCTTAAAGTAAAAATATAAATACTTGACTGTTAGCACACTGGCGAGTCGTTTGCATCTATATCACGCTGTTTCAATGTTAATGAATCAATTGTGCGATTAATCAATAAATCCGATGACAAAATAAGGAATTATATCGCTGAATGCACAGCTGAATATCAATCAGAATTGAAAGATATTTTAAAAGCGACAAAACAGGAAAAAAATAACTAAGTTCTTTAAGCCTATGCCTAATAAATTAATAGAAATTGTTCAAAATCTCTCATTAACTGATTTTTTATAATTTTTATTCAATTTTAGAACCTTGAAAAGTATCCTCTATATACCCATACAAATCACAATTCCACATTCGCGGTTTCTGTATTCCCTAGATATTTGCGGAACATATCCCCCGCAAATAAGGAGCTTTAACTGTATGTATATTTCTTGAACATATTTTAATTTCTTTGAGAACTATTGATGTTATGAATTTGATATTTTTAAACTCAGGAAGTCTGAATTATATAAGAACCAAGGAAAAAAAAGAGGGGGGGGACAGTAGGATACCCACACTTTTCTCTATATTTAATACAGCAGTCTATGTATATTTCACCAACATTATGTTAATTTCTTTGAGAACTATTGATGTTATTTTTGAACTCAAGAGGCCTGGGATGTACAAAAACCATGAATTATTGTAAAACTTTAGCCGGATAGGTATGTAAGGAGAACTTATGTCCATGTGGCCGTAAACCTTAGGGTCGCATATTTCTAGTAAATTATTATATGACCAAAAGTGCCTATAATAATACATATATTTATAATTTCGTAATCTATATTATTGTTAAGAATATTTACAATGATGATAATAATGATAATAATGATGATAATAATAATAATAATAATAATAATAATAATAATAATAATAATAATAATAATAATAATAATAATAATATTCGTCCTAATGGGGCGAGAGACGGCAACAGTTGTAATAATCCGTGAAGAAGGTAATAATAATAATAATAAT
Organism: Diploptera punctata; assembly: GCA_030220185.1. Classification (NCBI taxonomy): domain Eukaryota; kingdom Metazoa; phylum Arthropoda; class Insecta; order Blattodea; family Blaberidae; genus Diploptera; species Diploptera punctata. The sequence continues at coordinate 1,253,200 of JASPKZ010000831.1, forward strand.
AATAATAATAATAATAATAATAATAATAATAATATCCGTCCTAATGGGGCGAGAGACGGCAACAGTTGTAATAATCCGTGAAGAAGGTAATAATAATAATAATAATAATAATAATAATAATAATAATAACAATAATAATAATACTAATAAATAATAATAATGATAATAATAATAATCTTCTTGTAAGCCCATGTTTCCCTTAACAGAGATTTAGGTGCTCTCCCCCTACAGGGAAGAATTTGAACCATACTAATTTAGTTACACTTGTTTTCATATAGATGTCATTTGAATGGTCCGTGGTCAGCGTTCCGCCAATGTTGATATCCCGTACTAACAACGGGAATATTCGGCAAATTTTGCTTAGAGGCCCTTTCATTCAGGCTTAAGGATCTTTTACGAGCCTGAAAATCTTCAGATTCATGACCCACGGCTTAAAGTCCCTTCCGGAGGACTTGCTCCTTGGATTTTTCCATCCTAAAAAAATCCATTGACCCCGGCCGGGATTGATACCGCGACCATCGGGACCAGAGGCAAGGAACATAACCACTATTCCACCGCGGCCGACGACGACAATAATAATAATAATATTAATAATAATAATAATAATAATAATAATAATAATAATAATAATAAGAATAATAATAATAAATTCCAAAAAAATTAATTGTCTGTATCACTTTGTCCTTGAGGCAATCCTCTAATGAGGAAAGTTGTATATAATAATATTATCAAATAATAATTTAAATCGATTCGTTTGGGAGCACTATTTCTACGCAGTTAGAGGAACCGTCACTGTCTTCTCGTCCCTGTCCATTGGTCCCCTTATCTCATGCCCTATGAAGGCAGAGCAACTTGAGCTCGCTCGCTAGAGCAACGAGATAATTGCGTCTATTTTAGAACTTCAAGGAGAAAGAATTCCTTTTTAACAAGCCTCCATACTGAACTCTTCACTTGACATCAGAATAAATAATTACATTTACTTTTTAGATCTTTAAGTCACATAACCTATTTGCCAGTGCTATTGTTCGAATCATGTTATGTAATAATTTATCGTCTGACTAGATTTTGCTACCGTTTCATCCCAATACACAGCATGATCCTTGATAATACACTCACCTCACTGATGGTTGACCTGCAACATTTCAATACGGAGACGAACGGCATTGGATAGATACAAACCATGTAAATTGTGTTTAATATTAATGTTTCATAATCTTGAAGATTGTAATACACAAAACCCATAAATGCAGAATAAAAGTGCATTATTATTGAAATAAAATGTATGGAAACTGAGAAGAGAAGTTGAATGGAGAAGGTAGCGTTTACTCTTTCACAAATATTGATTAACAAATTATGCATTTCCATTACATTTTTCACATAATTATTATTAAAATATGCTGTAATATTCTCTGGGGTTGTTCAGAACTGTCTCCAATTTAGAATTTGTTAAATCAAAGCGTTCTTTTATCATTGATATAACAAAATACATCAATAAATTATGAGTAGTTATTGTTATAGCATTAAAATATTCAACTGTTATTGACAAAATTAATTCACGTGTGCTCATAATATTACTGAATATATAAACTATGTAACACACAGCGATTAAGAGAAGTAAGAAGAAGGTTGCAAGAAGCAAAGTTAAAGATTTTAGCCATTTTTTATGGTGAAATGTTTGGTTGTTACTGAATTCAGAGTCGAATTTTATTACATCTCCAAAAATGAAAAAGTTTTTTCTATTCTTAATTATGAAACTTAATAACAAAAATATAGATAAACATTTCCTAAGATAAAGAACAACGACAAAAACGTTCATTTCTGTTGGTTTCAGCACACGAAGAATCCAAGGAATCTGAAAACTCACTCTAACACTTAATATAAATAAACTGTAAATATACAATGTTTTAGAAAATTTTAACTTTTGTTTTCCTGTTGTACCAATCAGAACAAAGTAACTTAAGCCATGTGCGTTCATTAGCCGAATTAAAGGGAACATGTTTGTAAATATATCAACATCTTTAACACAGTTCATGATTAGTTTTTTTCGTTGTAATAAAGAAAACAACCCGTAAGCTAAGCCAAATGCAGTGTAAATGAGATTAACCCTAAACTTATCGTTAAATGTATGGATTGTACTTGCATGTTGTTTACCTTTAAGGAAATATATCGATATCCCATATTAAAACATAAAGGAACTATTTTTTGTGTAATGTTGTTTACCACTTACTAACCGTAAATTTAATTAATGTAAACGCTTACAAATGTAGACTAAGATAAATTACAAGCGTGCATTATTTCATAAATTTGAAAATATTCTTTGGAAAATGATTAATCACTTTCGAAGGACTTATTTCGAAATCATACGATATGGAATATCATAGTAAGAAAATTACAACTTTTGCCATTATATTTAATCCCTCTTAATTTCACACACGCACCTACATATCACATCATGATTTTTTCCCTAGATTATCTCAATAAAGCATTGAAAGCATTTCTATGGTAATTATATTATTTTTAGTCTGATCATCTTACCTCAGTATTAATGTTGATTTGTTCTTGGACATCTTTCAAAACAATTCTGTTTTATCGTCAGCTTGTCCAGACTGGTTTGATTTATGTTGCATTATGTTACAACCCTGGATGTCGATGTCAGCTCCATCCTGTGGTTGGCCAAAGAACCTCAAAGCAAGGCCACACTCCGTCGGTATTTCAAAATTCATAACTCTGTTTTTGTTCTTCTGAGTATAGATTATGAATAGAAGAACAAAAACAGAGTTATGAATAATTTTGAAATACCGACGGAGCGTAACCTTGTTTGGAGGTTATTTGGCCAACCACAGGATGAAGCTAACATCGACATCCAGGGTGTGCAACATAATGCAACATAAATCAAACCAGTCTGGACAAGCTGACGATAAAACAGAATTGTTTTGAAACATGTTCAAGAACAAATCAATATTAATATTGAGGCAAGATGATCACACTAAAAATAATATAATTAAAATAACTTCAAAATATCACTTCCTAAAATTAAATATTTCCATGCTACCTTTTCGAACTACATTATCTGCCATCTCAATTTCCTAGACTTATTAATCCCGATAATATTACGACAACGATATAAATTATGGAGTTCCTTCATTCCCCATTTTCATTCCTTACGGGATCGAATTTTCACCTTACGATCCCGAATAATTTTAGTTCGTTTTCTTACCTTAATGCAACTTGCCACATTTCACTCCCTAGTATTGTAAGCAAGATTATCGTTTTATAAATTTTAATCTTTTGAATTTAGGCAAAAGCCGAGAAGCCAGGAGATCTAGACTTGAACGCTAACACAGATTTTCTGATTTACGCCGATATTTAATGTATAACATTGGAAAAGCATGGAATATCCCAGAAAAATCAATGGTTTAATTTTGCTACGCTGGGAAAAACTGTATAGTTCTAACGGTAAAATTAAGTTCTCTCAATCACTGGCAATTGTAAGATCTCTTATTTTTTCCTTTGTATGATCTTGATCCGTTAAAAGTTATATTTTTAATATTTATGCAAATAAGCAAAGCTCGTGATTACGTTACTCCAGTTAAATATACTTAACAAGAAAATGTGTAAATATATATAACAATGCTGAAAAAGTGTATTTTTGTAACATAAGGTGATAATTAACTAATCGAATTAAGTAATATTTATTCAAATATTTAAAAAAATTATATTAATTTCGTCTAAATTACTATGATTGGTTAAGATACTGTGCAGATGATTGCTAATCAGGAGAAAATTAGATAAATGTGGAGGCTGTCATCTCAAATCATCTGAGTCTATTTAAATATTGCATTTCATAGTTATAATGAAAGGACCTGGTAAAAGATTAAGACATTTCAGAATGAAGAACAGGACGCAGCGGTTTGGCAGTGGCGTAGATCTCCTCCTATACATTATTTTATATGCATTTTATCAAAACACAAACATATTAAAATAAATATAAAAATTAACGCACTAAATGCGTGCTATTATGCATTACAGAGACGTTTGACGTCCCAACTCCTTTCAAGAAACATTAAAGTGAAAATATATAAAACTATTATTCTACCAGTTATAATATATGGGTTCGAAACATGGACTCTTACTTTAAGGGAGGAAAGGAGATTACGAGTATTTGAGGATATATTTCTTAGGAACATTTCTGGACCAAAGAGAGATGAACAGATATGTGAATGGAGAAGACTGCATAACAGTGAACTACATGGTCTTTATAGGAGCCAGATATAATGAGAGCAGTAAAGTCTCGTAGACTGCGATAGGCAGGACATGTGGCACGGATGGGGAATGAAAGACGTGCATGGAAGCTTCTTGTAGGAAAACCAGAAGGAAAACCTCCAGTTGGTAGACCAAGAATAAGGTGGGAGAATAACATTAGATATGATTTGAGGGAAGTAGATTATACAGGGGATGATTGGAAAACATTAGCTCAGGATAGGGATGTATGGAAAGATTATATCCGCGTGGCCATTAACATCCGGGTTCGATAGTGCCAGTGAGTTAGTTATAAAAATTAACGCATTCATTTTTGAACCGGTACATTATACGAGTGAAAGATAACTCAAGGGTTGTGAAATCATTAGATACAATGCTATATTTAGCAAAGCCCTCCTTTGGTTGTCACCCTAATCGAACTGAACCCGTTTTTTATCTCAGACATCCAGTGTCTTAGAGAGCTTCGAATATTATCATTCTACTTATGCTTAAGGCCTTGTTAATAATCTTTTATCCAAGGGTTTACCTACAGAGTTTAAACAGAATTTCAACTGTCACACTTACGAGCTACATGATCAACCCATTCCAATATCCTAGATGTAATAAATCTGACAATATTAGAACAAGGTTATAAATTATGGATTTCCATATTGCGAAGCATCCTCTACTCTTCTTCTTCGGCTTTCCCCCACTTATAGGTTTGCCGTCTTCAGTTTCCATTTATCTCTATCATTCCAATCTCCCTGTTCCAAATTCCTATCAACCATTATTGTTCTGACGTAGGTTTTCCATTTCCATCTAGGTCTGCCACGTTTATTTCTTCCAGGGGTTGACCATTGGTATATATTTTTTGGCCATCTTTCATTTTCCATTCTTTGTACATGGCCATCCCATTTAAGCGTTTGATTTTCAATCCTCTTAACAATAGATGTGGTAACATTCATTTCTCTCCAAAGGAATTCATTTCTTATTTTATCCTGTCTTGTTTTTTGGAGGTCTCTTCTAAAATAATCAAATTCAACTGTTCTAATTTTATTCTTTTGTAATTCCGTCAAAGACCAAGTTTTACTTTCATATGACAAAATATTCTGTATTATGCTCTTATAAATTTTCATTTTATTTTCCTTTGTAATATTTTTATTCCAAATTACTCCATGTAATGTCTTAGTTGCATTTTTTGCCATTGCAATTTTAGTCTGTACATTTCTCTCACAGGTACCTAAACTTGTAATTATTGACCCAAGATATTTAAAAAATTCACATTTTTTTATTTTCCCTGTTTGAAGTATGAGGGCATCCACATCCTTTCCCAAACACATATATTCTGTTTTCTGTAAATTTATACTCAGTCCCCATTTTTTATATTATTCTTCCATTTGTTTATTTATCACATATTTCATATCATCTTCATCCCCTGCAAAAATTATTTGATCATCTGCAAACAACAATGAATGCAGTACCTTTTCTCCTATAGGAATACCCATTTCAGAACATTTTTATACCACAAGTTAAGAGCCTGGTCTAAATAAATGTTACAAACAATTGGTGACAAACTGCATCCCTGCTTAAGGCCTTTATTAACTGTGAATTCCTATGTTAAATGATTCTGTATTTTTTACTTTAGCTTTTGTATTACTATAGATCCTCCTTACAATAGTAATCCATTTATCACAGATATTCATATTTCTCATTACCATCCATAACAATTGTCGAGGTAGACTATCATATGGCATCTCTAAATCAATAAAGGTCATATGTAGTTCTTTATTTTTTGCTAGGTTTTTCTCTTGTAATTGTCTAACACAGAAGATATTATCAATACATGATCTTCCACTCCGGAATCCACATTGTTCTTCTCTTTAAGTTATCTTTTATCTCCTTAAATTTAAAATTCATAATTTTACGAAAAATCCTAGCTATTGAAGGCATACCGCTGATACCTCTATAATTGGAACATCGTTTTTTATCACCTTTTTCAAAAATAGGAGTAATGTACGATAAATTCCAGTCATCTGGGATATCGTCTGCAACTTCAATTTTATTAAAAAAGTTTTGTTAAAAATATTACTAAACTATCTCCTCCATGTTTTACCCCAAAGAAAATTGCTACAGCAATATGTATTCACAGATTACATGCAACTACATTAAAAATATACATATTGTGACATATTAAATAACTCAGTTTTGTAGTGTCTTCCTTTTAATTAGTTTAATCTCTCCCTTTATAAATATTTTTACGTTCCCCGCGTCACCCTGGCCCTGTAGAGACACGACCTGTTGGGAGAGAAACTTTTAAACTCAGGAACACACACACACACACATATATATACACGTTTTTGAACACACGAGGACATTTAAGACCTCTACAAGTGAATATCTGAATACTGGAGCCTGCTTTCAATGAACATGTACATACATTTAAATCAAGACAAACTATTCACTCGTACATTCATACTAAACAAAGCGAAATTGAAATGGATAATTATAATGGCTAGATGGTTTTCAGGGGATATTTTAGCCTTAACATTTTCTGATATAACTGTCTTAGAGATGAGGAAAACCTTCGAAAAATTATTCTCCCAGAAAACTTATCCCGACAATATTCAAATGCAACAAAGGCAAAACCCAGCTTTAAATGAAAAGAAAAATAATGCTATAAAGATACGGAGTTTCTTGGAAATACAATTGAAGTTATAAAAGAAATTGTAATACTATCTACCGAAAAAAATCGATAATAGTTTGGTAATTATTTTATATATTTTATTCATAAACTTTCCTGTTTAAATAATTTAATTAATACCAGATCTAATATTTTCTTGGCTATTTACCCGTGAACATCAAACTACCAGAGATATTACGATTTTTATTGAATACATTTTTGTGGCGGTCTGAAATAAGTATGCCATACTTAAATAATACATAGCTTTTCTTCTTTTGTTAACACGCAAATATACAATTTGTTTGGCACAAACTGAATATCGGTAGAACTCTAAGAATAATCAAGTTTTAACAAAGGAATTAAACAAAAGTACATAATAATATGAATAGGAATAAGTTTAATGAGTGGAACTGAAATGTTAAATTTACTTAAATTATAAATAAGTCTATTTATCCGAGTCCTATCGAAAGCTTTCCCAATGTCGAGAAATATTGCAGCGATACTGCGTTTCGTGATTAAAACCTTTAACAATATGGTCAATACAAGTAGCAGAAGCGGAATGCTATGACTGAAATTACGGTTACGCGGGCCATATACTTGCACACCCAGAATCTTATATAAGAGGCGATTAAGATTGTAGATTTATCGAGCTGGCTCCATATTCTCAACTCAAGCTCGAAGATGAAGAGGGGGAGAAGTTTTACTTTATAATTTTTTTAGAGATTTAAGTTATTGATTTCAGAAAAAAAAGAGGAAGTAATAAATCTTTAATATTTAAAATAAGGGTATGGAGCCTCATAACACCAACCTCAGAGGCTGATCTTTCTTTGAGTTGGGATGTATAATCTTTACTAAGAGTATCAATGTATTTTTTGATTGTTAAAAAGTTCTTCTCTGAGGATCAGTAGTGACTCAGACTCTCCAAGTATTGACAACTCTGAGATTTCCTCTAATATGGAGTGTATTTCTTCAATCAAACGGAATAAGTCCACATGCCCAAACACAGTTATTGGAGGGAGGTCTAGGTTCCTTTCTATACTCGGGCATGTCCGGCCATTGTTGTCGCTGAGGTAGCAGTGACATCCATAAAGGATGGCTCAACATTCTTGGACGGTTCAGCAGTTTTTTTTCTAAATACTGAAAACCTGATTTGACTATTAACTGCCAGAACTGAAACTGAAGACTTGACAGACTCCGTGGATCGGGCCGTTGCCTTTTTTAGTTTTACCTGTTTTACATTTCTTCTGTGGAGCGAACTCCGAATTTTTTAGCACTTTTGTGACTACTATCAACCTTGCGTGTTAGAAAGCAGGCAGTCTGCATCTCCATTGCGATAGAATTAGCTTTGTTTAAAAACTCAGTAAATAAGGTAAAATGCTCCGTTTCTTTTTCAGTAATAGCAGTAAGCCGATCTTTATAACTCATAGTCAGGTCGAGAGCTGCATCAGTGCTATCGAACTCCGAGAATGTCGAGAAATAATTCGTAACAATGAAAAAGGTGCCGCGAATTTGGCTAGCGACTTTTTCAAACTTAAGCCCTTTTCAAAGTCCTTATCCTTTATAATATAATGTTAAAATTTAATAAGTGAGTCTTCCCTGAATTCGGGATTTCTAACGCCCTGGTTCTCCATATCCTGATCACGTGGTAGTATGAACGCCATGCTTGGCTTTGTCATGATTTGAATAATTTTCCCTTGGCGCTCATAAAATGTGAGCCACATATATTTATTTTAAAAAAGAAGTTCCAATTGTGATTTATGATCAACTAGAAAAATAAGACTACAAAAAATATTACCACGAATGTGGAGTAGTGTAGATAAATATTAGTAGGATGAGGTTAGAAATAGAATATATGTTGGGTGAATTATTAATCGGGTAATATTTTCGGATGATTTTTCTGGGGAAATTAATCTGGGTGAATTGTTCCGTATATGAAACATTCTTGGATTAAATGACAGGGAGAGATTAACAGTACATAAAATAATATTTAATGCGGAAATACTATCTCCCTATTATGTAGGAGCGCAAAGGTTATGATTGGAAATTTCAAATAACGTTTAACAATGCATTCTAAGGTGTCAGGTTTCAGTTTTATTATTTGTATGGGCATTTTGGGTACAGTTTCTTTGCATGGTCTAGAAAAAGAAAATAATTAATTGTTTTCTTGTTGATTAAAGTTACATTTTATTTTATATCATTCACAGTTTACAATTTACATTATAATATTCTGTGTACTAAACCGTCTCGTCTTTTAGAAATACCATTCTTCGAGTACACAATTCGTTAATACAGAAATATTAAATTCATTTTTAGGATTGTAAATAATTGGACAGTTACATTAAGTGTCACCTGTAACCTCTTTAAGACTCCAGTTACATGAACACTTATGTTAGACTCCCAATTTTAAAACAACTTTCAAAATATATTTTCAATACCAATCCAAATTCAAAAGCCATTTGAGTTTAACAAAATAAATGACAAATCAAACCATCATGTCTTTTTTGTTGCTGAATGGAGTGTACAATCTTAATAAAGCTCTTCCATTTAATTTTACTTGTTTGTCTGTTTACAATGTTTACCTATCGCATTTAACTCATTTTTTAACTGTCCTCCAAGTTATTTTAGATCTGCATTTTTGCGTTTTGCGGATTCCAGTCCAATCAGCACCTTTCTATTGAGTTTTTATAGTTTGTATAATATATCCAATTTATTCAACGTTATTTTGTTTTCAAATGAATGTTTGTCCAATGAAAATGATAAGATAACTCGAAAGTAATTAAGAAGGATTCTTCTATACAGCCTAATTTCTATTTGATACCTTACTTATTTATTGTAACATAATTTTAAAATAAATAAGGATAATTTTTATAATTTAAGTTTGGCAAGGTTTATTCATAAGTATGTTGATATAGGTGGTATTGTAATAATATACATGGCTATTCAGAAAGAAGGAACAGACTTCAGACATTTGTTTCTTCCAAACTATAAAAAATAGAAACAATTCCAACGTTCCAGCAAAGAGTAAAGTTTGAAGTTCTGATCAAGGCCGCATTGGCGCTGTTGCTTGTCATATTGATTGTCTGTATTAAATGGCGACACAACAGAACGTTGGATTGGAAGAGGAGGAGCAGAAGATCAACTTCATTACCGGTGGCCTCCCAGGACACCCGACCTAACACCGTGTGATTTTTGTCTGTGGGGTTACGTAAAAGACCGTGTTTTTATCCCCGCTATGTCTGACATTCTTGAAAATTCGATAACTAGAGACCAGCTTATTCGTTTGTGGCAAGAAATGAGCCACCGTTTTGATATTTATCATGTAACGCATGGGGCTCACATTGAATGCATAAAATAGTGAAATTTGAACTTTTCTCTTTCCAGGAACATTATAATTGTTTTTATATTTTTTGTAGTTTGGAAGAAATAAATGTTTGAAGTCTGTTCCTTCTTTCTGAATAGCTCTGCATATTTATCATCTATTTTATGATATCCTAAATTACTGAAATGAGAATAAATTTGAAATAAAATTACAAAATAGTAGGATAATTAAAATAGTAAACTTACCTGTTGGAAAGTAGCATATGCTGCCAACGTAACAACAAAGTAATACAATGTACAGTGCACTGCCGTTCAGGAACAATGAACCCTTGATAAGTAAGAAATCGTATAATTTCTGGAATGTCACGAATTAATTTCCGGGTAGGAGACTCGAGTTAAGCGTCACCCATTCCTAATTTCCTCTGAATTAATAATAATCAATTCCAGTTTTCCGGGTTACGCAGAAACCGCTAGAAGATGCCTCAATAATGATGGCTTAATGTCCATCGAGCTGCCAGGAAGGTTAGCTTGGACGATGACTAGACTTCAACTCGACAGTACTTCGACTGAAGCAGCGTAATTTCCTCCGGCGAAATAATCGTCTCTGGAGTACGAACGACGCGACGGTCCTTTGCGTGTATATCACATAGATAATATATGACATTAGTTATGATTTATGAATATCCGTTATAAAGTCAGGTCACATAAGTAATCAAGTTGGATGTCATTCGATGGGGCACGAGTTCTAAAGAGTATCCAGGGAGCTTCAACACGGCAGAGTATCTCACGAGGAACGTGTTAGCTCCTTCCGCTCTAGAACATTATACTGAAGGAATAGTTATGTTCCAACAGGATAATCATCCAGTCCACCATGTCCTACGAATTCGACGACGATTTTGGGGGAATACGTAACATCTAGCTCTTGGATCACCCTTCGATGTCACCTGATATGAACTCGAGAGTAGACGTGTCGGTGAGAGTGAAAGCAACTTTACGCTAGACCAACTGTAGTCAGGACGAATTGTGGAAGAGTTCTTGATGCATGGGAAGAGGTAGCACTGGATCAAGAACTTTACAAGGATCTCATAGACTCTATGGGGTGGGGAATGCATTGTGAGAGACGAAGGTGGTATATGAACGAGATATTAGTCACACAGTCCTATTTATTTATTTACATTTATATTTATTTTATTTGGCCAAGATCAGCCTCATAATAGCCCTCGGATGTAGGCAATAAACAATTCCACATAATCAACAGTATTTTGTATTAAAAAAACTAAAAACTGTAAATAGGTAAGGAAAAAAAATAGATCGTGAATCAAGTACAAAACCTTGTGCATTCGAAGCAAACGTTAACGTTGCTAAACGTTACGCTGTCATAGCGTCCCTATGGGTCAGTTTCACCAACAGAGGTAACTGTATTACGCCAGTTTAAGCTATGCATTATATATGGGGAAAACTGGCGTAATACAGTTACCTCTGTTGGTGAAATTGACCCTAAATGGGTATCTTTCATTGATAGACAACAGTACAATATTACGGTGTTATAATACAATTCTTACTCTTGTTAACCGTAACTAAATATTTTGTATTTAACGACCAAAAGACCGCTCAGTGTAATTGAGCGGTAATGCACCAAACCAGCATTAAAATAAATATGATATTCCAAATATTACCAATGCATTTTTCTTCTTTCTATATTCAATAAGCTTTGAGAAAGGAGATACGTATTTTGCAGATGACCAAATAATAATAGCAAATTCAGAAGATAATCTTCAGAAAGGTATGTATGAACTTAACAAAATTACAGAAGAATATGGATTGAAGATATCTACAGAGAAATAAAAAATTATGGCATTTCAAGGTGTGGATACTGTCAGAAGTAAAATTGTACTGGACAATAAAATTTTGGAGCAGGGGAATAATTTTACATATCTAGGATGCAATATCTCATATGAAGAAGAAAAGGATGTAAATGCAAAAATATCTAAATTTTTAAGAATTTTAGGGTTAATAAATTCTATCTTCAAGCCACAGTTAGTCCAAAAGCATTCAAGACTGAAAGTGTATAAAACACTGGCTCTTCCAACTCTTTTGTATGGTAGCGAAGTATGGACGTTGAAACAGAAGGACATACAGAGACTTAGATCTGCTGAAATGAGATATCTTCGGAGGACTGCAGGATACACACTACTAGATCACAAAAAAATGAAGACATCTTAGAAGAATTGCACATGGAACCTTTAGAAAACAAAATTTCTGATTATAAGTCAAGATGGATGCAACATGTTCATCGAATGGAAGATCACAGAATACCCAAACAAATGTTAAGATATCAACCTGCAGGAAGAAGAAGACCAGGACGTCCACTCAAAAGACTTTTGGATGGCGTTTCTCTTGAGGCCGAAACAGGTCAACAAATGTCCTAAATTCGTGAATGTACTATGATGATGATGAATATCTAGAAAAAAAGGCAAATAATATTGAAACATTATACACTGTATTTTTAAAATTGGAATACAGGATATGAGGAGAGATGATGAAGAATTTATTTTAAATTTAATATATACCTCATAGTATTATTTCCTATATACTTTAATTATACACTATATTTATATTTTCACAAATTTCACGAAGTTAAATATGAGAATCTTGGAAACATTTCACAATTTTCACAGTGGTAATAAAATTTAAATTACCTGAGAAAGTGAACTTTTATTGCCGTTTGCATTTGTTGTCTATCTTTTCTGTCTATAAAAATACAAACGCAATTTTCAATACTTTCATTAATTTTCGACAAACGCTGCATGCAATCCATAATAAAAATGGCTACAAGAATATCGCAAAAAATTCTATCCAGTAACTTACTACACGAATACAAATTTCGTGGAAAAATGTATATATGAAAACTACACATTGATGCAAAAAATATACACAAATCTTATAGATAAAAATGTTTACAATCACAAATAAACGAGATATTTCGTAAAATTCTCAGTACAATTTACACATTTTAATATTTTCATATAAAATTCACTTTAAGAAGTGACATTTAGTAAATAAACATGACTGATATGATCAATAAATATCCAGTTAGAAGTGTTCAGTAATATTGACACTAAACTAAATACTAATTCAAAATTAGTCATTAATATCATTAAATACCTTAGAGTGCATGAACCATGATTATAAATTATAAATATTAGAAATAGGCCTAATACTGAATAGATGAACAAATGCGTGAAAATATCAGCCTCCTAAAACAAACCAGCATTTGAATTAAATGCTGCAACAAATATAAATTTTAAATAGGTCTATACGAAAATAGTTGAATTTCGTAGAAAACATATCATTCTTGTGTTACAGTCATTGCAGTTAACGTCCACAGCCTATTTTGACTAGTAATGTAATTTCTGTTTTCATAATACATTAAATTTAAAACATGCTGATATTTGTGTTTACAGTAGCACTTTGTAGTCCTTTCCACTCGTATAAATACTGATTTTCCTTTATATTTCATTAGAACTAGTTCTATTTTACCATTTGTTTGTATTATATTAAACTTTTTATTATGATATTTTCATTAGTGATGCAAAGAAAATTCGAACTGTGATGCGTTAACTACTGCAGAGGAATTTCTGAACTTAATGTGGGTTCAAAATATACATTTCAAGACACTAAACAATTTTTTTTTAGGAATTAAACCCAATGGTACGACTTACGACACGACACACACACACAAACACACCCAGTCCCAAGGTTGAGATTTAAAAATCCCTTACCCAGACGGGAATCGAACCCGAGTCGCCGGAGTGGAAGGTAGGGACTCTACCGACTAAGCCACAGCGACGGACTAAACAAAGATTTTTAGGTAATGTTTTGAGAAGGCAGAAAGTATAATTAAAAAACTTAAGCTCCGTGTTTTATAGCAAAACTAGCATTTGTAACTACTCTCTTTACTTAATTTACAAGAGCATTACATTATATGAAAAATATTTTGTCAGTAATGATTTTTATGTCGAATAAAACTACTCTTTTAAATTCATCTGCTTGGAATCCGATAAACAGAAGGTAAAAATAGGCCTAATGCTAGGAGTAAATGTTTGTCAAACAAAATTAATTTTTACTTATAGGTTTAAATATTTACTCCTAGGATTAGGCCTATTTTTACTTTCTGTTTATCGGATTCAAAGTAGATGAATTAAAAAAAACAGTAGTTTTATTTGACTTATAAAAATCATTATTGATACATTTTTTTGAAATAATATAATGCTCTAATAAATTAAGCAAAGAGAGTAGTTAGAAATGCTTATAACTTCGCTTCAGGCGTGCTGAACATACCCTATGCAATCGACGTATTACCTAAAATACCATCGTGTTACGTTTTTATTTTATTTTATTTTATTTTATTTTAGGACGTTCTTGATGTGCTGAGTTAATTAGCATCGGAATTAAAATCTGGGCGTGAAAAGTCCGACAAACTTTATTTCAGAGACCTCTTTTTTCAGCCTTGAAATACGGAGTACAACATATCGTAAATCTACCTACTGGGTCCCACGGCTTTAGTTCTCTCCCAAAGGAACCCATATACAGGATTTTACGCTCTGAAAAATTCATCAACCACGGTCTGGATTTAACCCGCGAAACTTAAGAATAGAGATCATGGTAACCAGTAGTTCATGGGAACGACATGTATTCTATTGTTTTTAGACATACTGTCATTATCATGGGAATATTGATCGTGAGTTCGTAAAAACATATTCTTTAACTGATCGTAACATTTCCAGGTTATGGGCAACTGCTCATAAGTTCAGTAAGAGGTATTTCTTCTTCTGTTTCTGTTTTCCTAATAATTTATATTTAAAGATCATACAATGAAGTTCGATGTTTTTATCCGTACTGTTGGACTAATGATTATCATGCTCATTTCTGATTCCTAGGTTCAAGCATTTAAAACCAACTGTAGTCGATGGCATTTTAAGGGCTTGAAATCCCAAGTTGTCTTCCTTCGCAAGGAAAGTAAAACGTTAAGTCCGGAATTGTGAAATTATGACACACAATGAATATTAAGCCTGAAATAAAAGGCCTCTGAATAAAATCTGTCGGCCGTTTCACTCTCAGACATGAATTGCGATGCTGATGATCTGAGATGTAGTAGGACTTTAATCGACTAAAAGAAAGATACATACAATGTTATTTACAAATATGGATCGCACGGGCAGTAAGCCCTACGTAATGTTTAACAGTCCGTATTAATAATATAATGTCCAGTAATGATATAACATAGAACAGAACACACAAAAAAACTCAATAGATAATAATAAAGTTATATTATACATTAATTAGGTTGCGTAAAGTTATTAAGTATTACTGATATTACACTTTCATTACATATATATTTATTCAGGAATGAGTGTTGTTTTTGTTTTCCGCGTTTTGTCCAGAAATTTACCCACTTTTACAATTTTATGGGTTTACCATTAATTCGTAGTATGCCAATCTTTCACGATTTGAATTTAGAAATCTTTCCGGTAACAACTTACGTCTCCAATATTCTAAATCGATTCATTTTCCTAATAAATGTACTTTATCTTCAGAGTTCAACGCATATTGGACATATCCACATATAGTTATCGTCGGTAATTTTTAGAAATTTCCATTTCCTCAACCTAAACCAAGCGAGCCCTGATCTCTCTTGAAATCCTAGATTTAATATACATGATTGTTTTCCCCAAACTTGTTTTATGTCTCTTTGAAAATACAGTTAACTTTTTCCCGTAGAATCAGCGAAAATATCTTGTTGGTTTTAAAGATCATTGCTAAATAAAATACTAATAAGTTTAATTTTTTTTGTGAGTTGCTATATCATTTTTAAAAATCTTAAAATTATGGAAATTCAGTGTTCGCATAAGATGACATGTTTGTGATGGCTGTAGTATTTGTCACCATGTTATTATCGGTGAAAGTCAATTGAAACTGTATCAGTATCACTAGATACGTGGTAACTGCACCAATTATCTGCAAAACAAAAATATGTCAAGAATATAACAATTTAAACAAACGATCATTACTTAAAAAAATGTTCCACTAATAATTGTACTACTAGTTAACAACTGATCTCATAATAATGTAAATGAGGGAAGCCATGTTTGCTTATAGCATCAAAATAATGACTTTTCGATTTTTTAAAGTAGAGGAAAATGCTGAATTAAATCCTCATCAGTATATCATTTTCATTACTCGCCCCAACTTAAATTCGTATTTGTAAAAAAAAAAGTTAATTTCGTAATAGCATAAAACTAAGATCTAATGAAGAAACAGTAAACAGTTCCGATGTACCCTCGTATGTTATACATAGAATGTCTCAAGGGCGCCCATAGGTACTTTATTCAGGGATTCCTAAATGTTTTAGGAACCAATACTCATAATAATAATAATAATAATAATAATAATAATAATAATAATAATAATAATAATAATAATAATAGTAATGGTAACAAGAATAATAGTAACAATAATAGTAATAGTAACTATAATAATAATAGTACTAATAATAATAATAATAGTACTAATAATAATAATAATAATAATAATAATAATAATATAATAATAATAATTACAATAATAATAGTAACAATAACAATAATAATAATTATAATACTAATAATAACAATAATAATAATAATAGTGTATTGAACCAAAAAGTTTATATTTTAAGTAATAGGCCTATTAAATCTTAACGAACGTAAGAATATGAAGTCACAAAAAATACTAACTATGAATATGGTTTCGTATTGTGGACAAGCGTACCCATTGTCACCCTAATTGCAGCCATAAATTACATTATATATTTTTTTTCGTCAAAAAGTGAAAACAACACTGGTCTCTAGAACTGATTCGCCATATTGTTCAATGTCCCTTCTCGGTCCAGTTAAATTTAAATTAAGTTGCTGTCTTTCAGCCAGATTACTTAAAACTAATACTTACACACGAAATTAATATTATTATCAATATATTGAAAATAAAGTAAACACTGAACACACTTAAATTATGAAATAATCAATATTTGTAATTCAATTGAAATTCGCGGTTGCAACAAAAAGCACAGCCACCTGGTAAAATAATAAACCAATTACCTTACACCGTCATCTGTTAGAATCGTGTGGAACTCACAGATAATTATAACTCTTTGTTAACTAATAAACAAATAATTTGAAATAAAAATAGTGCGACTATAAATTTAGTTATAAACAACCGTAGGTCTCAAGTTGGATCAAACTGCACACAGTGTGCAAAATGTTATTAAAATCGGTTCAGTAGTTTAGAATTCCATCGCGGACAAACACGTGACACGTATTTATTTTTCTTATCAATCCATATTAAGCTTGCATTGCTCAATGTTAAACATTTAATTATAATATAGGCTATATATATATATATATATATATATATATATGAATCTTGGCGACAGAAATGGATGGATTACGGAGAAGTATGAGAATATCCAGGCTACAACATATTCGAAATACATATATCTGACAAGAAATGGATGCACAAGAAACTGTTTTCGATAGGATAACAAAGAGAGCTCTACAATGGTATGGACATGTACAACGGATGCCGGAAGACCAGTGGCCTAAACAGGTGTTGGATTGGATGGTACCAGGCAGAAGGAGAAGGGGAAGAAGTAGAAGAGCATGGTATGAGGGAATATATGATGCCATGATGAAGAGGGGTATGGAAGATGGACAATGGGAAGATAGGAATCTCTGGAAAGCAGGAATCAAAGGCAAACTGCTGTAAAGTGGAAAGCCTGTATTAAGTATTAAGTTAAGTATATATATATATATATATATATATATATATACACACAGAGAGAGAGAGAGAGAAGGTTCCGGTATAATGTTATAGTAAATTATAAGAAAACAGACTTTCTAAAATAAATTCCAAATATTTTGGGAGAAACAGTCTCCCAGTTTTTTTTCCTTCCCCCCCGAACTAAAGCACTGACAAATAGGCCTACAATCTCTTGTCTCTAAATATTGATCTTAACAAATTAAATGTTGCCTTGAAAGTGAGTGTTGTTAAAAGAGGGGAAAACAAATTCAATTTGTCAATTTTATCTTCAGAAATACAAGCACACCTGAAATTTGTTTCATGTATCATAGATATTCCGCTAGGCACTAGCGCTAGTTCATACATATTTATAAAAGAAACGCGAGAGAAATTGCAGGCTACATAAGAATTTTCTTCTGCTACACTCCTGATACATACTCGTATCAGATTACTGAATGCTTATATGCCATCATCATCAACAATCACAGCTTAAGCCCATGTGGCTTGTTCCGGTCTCATAGATTCTAATTAAAAAAGTTGAATCCATCTCTTTTTCGGTATACCAACATTCCTGTCTCCTTTTGGTTTATAATGAAGTATACATTTTGGTATGCGTTCATATTTCATTCTTTGAACATGTTCTTTCCAGTTCTTTCTAGATTCTTTCATTCTATCTAGAAGTTTAGAAATATTTAGCTCATTTCTAATATCTTCACTTCTTCTTTTATCTAGAAGTTTGCAGCCAGCTACACTTCTCAGAAATCTCATTTCAACTGCTTCTATGATCTCCTCTTCTCTTTTAGTTAAAACCCAAAATTCACTACCGTACAACAGTAAGGGGACTGCCACTGCTTTATACGATTTTAGTTTCGTTTCCTTTCTTGTACTTTTAAATATTCTCTTAATTGTGCCACATGTATAATTAATTTATTAAGTTTGTTAAAAAGATCTTCATTTTTAAAATAGGAGATTTCATAACCCAGTTATTTAAAACGGTTCATTTGTTCAACGCGTTTCCCCTCCAGAATTATTTTAGCTCTCACGGTATCTGATCCTAAAAGCTAAGATTTACGTTACTTATTGATATTTTGAAATTATAATTCTGTATAATGTTTTTTAATTGAAGGAGTGATTTCTGTAGACCATCTTCTGTGATAGATATTAGAACTTGGTCATCTGCAAAACGTAAGGTGTCTAAGATCTTATTTCTCATTTTGAAATGCTTTAAATGTTAAGAATATTTATATATATATATATATATATATATATATATATATATATATATATATATATAGGCATATTATTAAAAACAGAGGTAAACTCTATTGTCTCCAACCGAGAAAAAGCAGTGAAGTAACTAATGTTTTACCCTTAACTCTTAAATTGACAAAGCATTCTATGATGCATATTATTCGATGCGCAAAGGTTACTAATATATTCCCATTACCATTATCTTCATGAAGACTCAATTTGCCTATTGCTGGCTTGAATTCATCTTCCGTTCCTCTTTTGTATTAAAATATCATAAGAAACTTTCATATAATATGTATTGGGTTCATATATTAATATATATTTAATTATTTTTATTATATTACATATTTTGACTATTGTCAGCGAAATGTAATCTATGTGAGAAACGGAAAACTGGTTGCGTACTTTACGACCACAGATTGTAAACTATTAGAATACTGTCGATTAGATGAGCTAGTACTTTTGTGGGACCAACTTTTTTTGTAGTTCGATATCCAACGACATCTTCCGTTATTACATGCTAAAAAAATATATATTTTTTTTAAGTTATGACACGTTACATATCCTTACATTTCGATACATATGTGCAAGTTAGATTCCGATTTGGATAGGTTTAAAACTAAATTTAATTTACACTACAAAAATTATCTTTTTTTTTTCCCAAATGCCCCAGGTTTGTCTTTCGACATTCCTGGTTTCTCTCCTGGCATGGCGTATTTGTAACCCACTTCGGAAGTTGGGGCGCCTGGAAGGCGGGGTTACGTTGCCCCGATGATATGATGAGTGATGATGATGATAATGGTGCGCCAGGAGAGTCCCTAATCCTAAGCTTAACCTAAGATGAATATGAATGATGATGATTGCGATGGCCATATGATTTCGGGAACCGTTTGGGCCTTAGAGTTATCCTGACATTTGTCTTACAGGTGAGGAAAAACCCCGATGAAAACCTCACCCAGAAAAACTGTCCCGACCGGGGATCGAACCCGGGCCCGTTGTGTGGTAAGGCAGCACGCTACCCCGAGACCACAGCAGTGCACAAAATTATCTTATTATATATATATATATATATATATACATATATATTTACGAGAGAGGCATATGACGAACCCTTTGAGTTGGCAATTCTGTTTTTTTTATTGATTCTGAGCTATCATTTGAAGCAGTCATATTGTATTATTCACATATGTTAGGTTAGATTTATGTGAAATTCTAATTCATTTTTTCCTATTTCTCGTACTTCTCTTTCTACCAGAATTAAATTTTACGACATTTCGGGCGGTTTTTTTAAAGTTATGATATTAGGTTGTTTCACTGATAATCCCCATATTTTTAAGAAAATAATACAAAATGAAGCAGTAGAGGTTAATTAAATTTTTGCAGAATTACACAATATGCAGTTGTACAGTTTTATTTAAATTTAATCACATTGCGATCCGACACATTTAAATAACTGGCGCGAGAACTAGTGTTTCGCCAATTTGACTATTGTACATAGACTGCAAGATACTCAAACACATGTTGAGTTGAAAGATATTTATTTAACTCTATTTTTACTAGAATTTTCGTATAAAAACTTGCTATTACTTTTACAGAGTAAAAAATACCTCATTTACTTAGCATCAACCTAAATATAGCAATAATGTGTATAGTCTTGAAAAATGGTTTCGGAAAATGAATATTAATATTAATTTATAAAAACTTCCAAGATGATAAATATTTACGTCTCCTCGTAAAATTGTATATACATTTCTATAACAAACAATTTTAATAAATAAGTAAGAATATACGTTAAAAGAAGTGCAATTGTGAATTTTGCAACTGAAATCTCAGCATATAACGATATGTTAAGTCAATTTCCAAATTTTCTCTGTTTTGTAGATCTAATATAAAGGTTTAAATATAGAATGTTCTTCTGTAATTTCTTTATCCCAAATTCTTAACTTACACTTTTTCCACTTACTGATCAATTATCGGTTTTAATTATAATTACACATAGTCAATAAAAACCCAAATCATTAAATTAAAATTTAAAAGAGTCAACTAGTTTCAATAGCATGCTATCATTTTCATAAGTAATGCCACGAGTGATTTCCAAATTATCGATAAATTCACGACTCACGAAGTGAGGAGTGAATTTATCTAGAGAATTTGGAAATCAAGAGTGGCATTTGTTAGGACTATTTAACGAATAAAATTAAGCTGTTTACTCACAAATCATTGTTTAACTATAGTTATTTTAAAATATTTATATATTCAATGTAAACGGCGATGTTTGAAAACAAATGAGAAACGATAGGTACGCTTCTACTGCTTCTTTTGTTTATCACTGCAACCAGATCATACTATTTATTGCCAAAGGAACGCAATATTGTAAGGAGGAGCTTTCTTTAATATGGTAATTATAACACTGATAAATATTTGGTGAAACACGACTCTGATTGGTTGTAAAACAGAAATCATTGAAACGTGATTGGTCATTGACTCCCATTTGGGGCATGAGTTAGATAGTCAAGACTAATTATTGACTAAAGAAAAAACAAATTAATAAATAATAGCTTTAAAAAAATTAAACAACAAGCTTTATTAGAAAACCGAACTAAACAAAATAAAAACAATTTTAATTTCCAAAACGCTTGGGATAAATAATTTTACCATCAAAAGCGTGGGGTGCCCTTTAAAAATTAATATATTTGATAATAAACAGATATTGGTAAAAGTAAAGTCTCTAAGAAGAAAATGTAAAAATCATAAAAAGCACCCCACGCTTCTGATGGTAAAATTATTTATCCCAAGCGTGTTGGAAATTAAAATTACTTTTCATTTTTTTAGTTCGGTTTTCTAATAAAGCGTGTTGTTTTAGTTTTTTAAAACTATTATTTATTACTTATTTTTTAGTTTTAATATTTTACGGAATAAGATAAAAATGTAAATATCTTTAAATTCGATACTATTTTAGTATGAGCTAAAAGTAATAATCTTTTAAAAAAACCTCCCTGCCGGATTTGAACCAGCGACCTATGGATTACTGAAATTATACACCACTAGAATTAACTGCTCTACCAACTGAGCTCTTACAACGATTGACTAAAAAGTCGACAAGTCCGCAACCTATTATACCAGTTTTCATTTTTTTGATCTTCTGATGATTCTGGCCAGGATTTTAGGAACAAAATATGAAATTATTGTATTGTCACGGGCCCTTTACTAATAAACAAAGTTTCAAGTCGATCCAATGTTTCTAAGTGGATGAAAATCGTGTTCAAAGATTCCGTTACATAGATACAAAAACACTTTTTTTTTTCATTTTCTGACGATTCTGGCCAGGATTTTAGAAACAAATATGAAATTATTGTATTGTCACGGGTCCTTTACAAGAACAGAAAGTTTCAAGTCGATCCAACGTTTCTAAGTGGGTGAAAATCGTGTTCAAAAATTCCGTTACATAGATACAAAGACACTGTTTTTTATTTTCTGATGATTCTGGCCAGGATTTTAGAAAATAAATATGAAATTATTGTATTGTCACGGGTCCTTTACACGTATACAAGGTTTCAAGGCGATCCAATGTTTGTAAGTGGGTGAAAATCGTGTTCAAAAATTTCGTTACATGGATACAAAGACACTTTTTTATTTTCTGATGATTCTGGCCATGATTTTAGAAACAAAATGTGAAATTATTGTATTGTCACGGGTCGTTTACAAGTATACAACGTTTCAAGTCGATACAATGATTTTAAGTGGGTGAAAATCGCGTTAAACAAATCAGTTACATAGATAGATATGGGTCAAGCTAATATATAGCGTGTATAATAGATAAGTACTAAGAATTAAAAATTTGACTACGTCACATGACGAGATTAATAATTTTAAATTACTTTGTAACATTATAAATCTAATCATTATCCCCTTTAATTAAATGAAAGAGGGCACTGACTGGAATAGGAAGTAAAAGAGAAGAGGATTAGATTCATGATGTCACAAAGTAATTTAAAAATTATTAATCTCTTCATGTGACGTGGTCGAAATTTTATTTGTTATTTTGTTTACCTATTTTAATATGTTTTCCTTTAGTCAATAATTAGTCTTGAAAATGGTAGCTTCGCTATTGAAACTAGTTGGCTCTTTTATATTTTAATTTGGTGATTTGAGTTTTTATTGACTATGTGTAATACTCATTTATCACCAAGAAGATCCTAGCATTTTATTAATCTTTTTTAGAAATTAATAATTTGGTGGGAGAAACTATGCCACTGAAGTATAGTAAATCTATTAGGCATCTCACCGAATACAGAAGAGTGAAATCCAGCGGGAAGAATCCGCAGGCGGTGAATTGAACTTTCCGATTGTAACAGTTGTAGCGAAAACAGTTGAAGCTAGAATATATATGAAATATACAAATTAGAAAAAAATAAAGTAATATGGAATATCTAACAGTTGTAGCGAAAACAGTTGAAGCTAGAATATATACGAAGTATACAAATTAGAAAAAAAAAATATGTCCCAGATTGTCTTTCGACATTCCTGGTGTTCTTTCCTGGCATGGCGTACTTGCAACCCACTTCTCTGAGGTTGGGGGGCCTGGAAGGCGGGGTAACATTGCCCCGATGATATGATGGGTGATGGTGATGATAGTGGTGTGCCAGAAGAGTCCCTAATCCTAAGCTTAATCTAAGATGAAAATGAATGATGATGATTGCGATGGCCATATGATTTCGGGAACCGTTTTGGCCTTAATGTTCACGTGACATTTGTCTTATAGGTTTACCTCACCCGGAAAAACTGCCCCGACCGGGGATCGAACCCGGACTCGCTGCATGACAAGGCAGCACGCTACCTCGAGACCACAGCGGTGGATGCAATGTGTAATATCATTTCTTACATTTATCTATGAAATATCACGTGAAAGTAACGAAAATGAATTAAAAATTTATTCCTTGCAAAATATTCGGATCTAGGGAGTTTCGTTCTGGCACCAGTTTACCATCAAAGGCAGGAATACGCTATGTCAAATTCATTAAACAAATAAACGAAAAAACTAACAACTTGTGTCCATATGGATGTTAAGGCGCAATTTCACTTCCCCTCCTGGGTTCTAGAAAATTATAGAATACTTAAAAATCCAACATTCTACATACTGGGAAAACTCACAGAGACTTGTCATAAGGAAAATATTCAAAGTAATCAGAAAGAGAGAAATATGTTGCTTATTTTAAAAATAAGTCCCAGAGCAAAAATATACACTTAAGAACAATAAATGCAAGTTCATTCGTATAAATAAATGCAACAAATTATGAGAAAGTCTATATTTAATACCAATAAATGTATCTACTTAATAAATCATAAGAAAACAGGACATCGTGTTGGAATTATGCCTTTAACATTAAGGGAACTGAGGCGGTTAGAAGCAAACTGCAATTGCAAGTTTTGCAATATTGGGAAAACAGGCTTAAAGTTGTATAAGAAAATGATAGGTAACTGAAAATTATAACAATCATTCTTCACCTACTCCTAACACATGCAGTTATATCCCTTTGCCACTAAATAGAACTATGTTTGAAGAATGTAATTGTGCATTAAACTCATTTTTGTAAAAAATCATTTAATCCCCTTTGCTTCTAACCGTTTCTATTAAGCTATCACCTCACATTTTAGGCAATATATGGCACGTCAGTGGTTTACAAACAAAACAACATTATTTAAAAAGATTTAGAACATCTTATTTAAAATAAAACTCACCTCCTCTCTGATTTCGGGATCGTTGACTTTGTTCAACAATTTGTGTACCAGTATAGCTGTACGATTTGCCTGAAATTAAAACAAGTGGTTGAAAACAAATTTATATTTTGCCATAATGACGCACATGTATATATATATATATATATATATATATATATATACATGTATATATATATATATATATATATCCATCAATCGTAAATCATTTAATCCCCTTTGCTTCTAACCGTTTCTATTAAGCTATCACCTCACATTTTAGGCAATATATGGCACGTCAGAGACTTGTCATAAGGAAAATATTCAAAGTAATCAGAAAGAGAGAAATATGTTGCTTATTTTAAAAATAAGTCCCAGAGCAAAAATATACACTTAAGAACATGCTATGCTTGCAGCTTTACTAGGGAACTGTAGGTATGGTAGTTTCCCGTTGCTTTCTACGCCGGTGAAGGATGATGATGTTGATGATGATAACGAAGATGATGATGATGATAATGAAGATGATGATGATGATGATGATGATGATGATGATGACCATATGATTTCGGGGACAGTTTGGGTCTTAAAGTTTTCCTGACATTTGTCTTAAAGGTGAGGAAAAACCCCGATAAAAACCTCACCCAGAAAAACTGCTCCGACCGGGGATCGAACCCGGGCCCGCTGCGTGACAAGCTACCTCGAGATCACAGCGGTGGACATATATATCTAGACATAAGATAAATGATTTATTAGCCAAGAGACGATGATTTGTTTCTTCACTGGTAAGTAAACTACAAAAATAACCCTTTTGAAAAATTTCCTCTCCATATCAACTATTCCTACATTTTGAAAAATTACAAACATTATTTTGAGCGACTCAAAATCAATTTTAGAGTCAATTGGATCAGTAGAACTTCCACAATCTACCGAAATAATGGACTGCCTTACAAAGCTAGGTACACGGAAAAGTCACTCAAGAAACTTGCTTTATAATGGATCTCTGATGGCAGATGCACTGGCTAAAAACGGGCCCACAATTAGAATTATCGTACACATCTGCTAAGGTATATATATGTACAATAATTGATGAATGAGTAGAACTATAATGACTTAAAGCATAGGATATCAAATAAACATTGGAAGAAAAAGTTATGGACATTTCCAGATTGGTTAAGAAAAGAAGCTTTGCAATGTTCCACATCCACATTGAACATGAGGGCTCAGCTAAACGCCCTTACCGTTTTGTGATCCCGGGTACAGATATTTCTCTCTTTGTGATCTCAAAGAAGATATAGATACAAATCACTTTCAACTCTATACAGCTCTACGAAACTCTTCAGAAGATGTCAGATTCTGGGAAGCAAGATGTTTGATTGATCAGAAGGGTTAATTTTTTTTTCATTGTACCTTTGCCATTATATATATATATATATATATATATATATATATATATATCCTTTTTTAGTCCACCGCTGTGGTCTCGACTTAGCGTGCTGCCTTGTCACGCAGCGGGCCCGGGTTCGATCCCCGGTCGGGGCAGTTTTTCTGGGTGAGGTTTTTATCGGGAGTTTCCTCACCTATACGACAAATGTCAGAAAAACTTTAAGGCCGAAACGGTCCCCGAAATCATATGGCCATCATCATCATGCTTATCATTATTATCTCATCATCATCATCCTTCGCCGGTGTGGAAAGCAACTGGAAGCTACTACACCTACAATTCCCAAGTAAAGCTGCAAGCATAGCATGAAAATGCTATGATTGCAGTGAAGGACCTGCAGAATTACTATGGATGGATGGATATCCTTTTTTGTTATTTTATCGTCACTCGTTCACGCCACATCATCAGAAAAAGGTTAATTACGCCGTGTTATCTCTGATGATAACATGACTTCGTCCTGAATAACGGGACTGGTTTCGATACGCGGTGGGATTAACATTCTTAATAGTAAAATTTTGAAGTTTATAGGTAAGAGGGTCATTGGTGGTGTATTATAGTTTTAATCACTAGATTAGAATCAGGTATGCCCGGATTAAATCCTCCAATATGATAGTATTGATGTGAAGCTATGTAGTATTATGGAGAGCAATTCGTCCGTCGCCTGCTGACACCTTGGTACTTTTCGACACAAATAGGCTATGTGTCGACACCTGGTTTCACTTTATCCCTGCCCTAAATCGTCATCTCTCATCCAGCACATATTACATACATAAACGAATCCTACATTCACATATGTACATTATACTAATTTTACAGTAAAGTAGACTGTCAGAGTAGGGCGTAAATTGAAAGTAGACCACATTAATGGTATCTATTGGCCTAAGGCGGAACCCGAAACACGATAATTGCAATAGGTAGCAAAGTAACATTCTCTCCCTCTCGCACGCACACACACACACACACACACACACACACACACACATACACACACGCTAGAGAGACAATTTTCAAGATCGACGAGTTCTATTACTTCATTCGCTGTAGATTCTCCAGATATAATCAATAATTCGACATGAACAATATACCAGAAATATTCCAGAAAAAGCGACAGAAATACATTGCAACTTTCAACTTTGTGTTCAATTTCGTTAAATACTATGGTAAGTATAATACATACGCTATGTGTGGATTCTACAAAAGATAGAATAATGAAAAGAGGAGCTTGTAAGGAAAAAACATTATTAATATCACATAAACACGATGACATAGAATATATGGCAAAAAAACTAAAAGAAGAATATGAAAAAAGGTGAGACTTTATATAAATACAGAGAAAACCAAATATCTGTGTAAAGGAGAAGAAATGAAAAATATAAATTTTAACAATGGAGAAGAACTAAAACCTAGTCCTGAATGCACTTATTTAGGAACAAAATTAGACCATTTAGGCGATAACACAGTAGAAATTAAAAATAGAATCTCACAAACAAAACAAGCAATAAATGCTTTAAACTCTGTTTGGTGGTGCATGAATATTACAAAAAATAGAAAATTACAAATGTATCAAACCATAATTCAAAGCATTTTAACATATGGTGCCGAAGTATCGCAAATTCCTACCAGGGAAATGAAAAGAATTTTAAGTACAGAAATGGATGTTTTAAGAAGATCAGCTGGAAAATCTAGAATGGATAGAATACGAAATAAAGAAATAAGGGAAATTATGGGTGTACAAGACGAGCCGGGCATTATATAATTATAGAAAAAGAAAATATTGCAATGGTATGGTCATGTCAAAAGAATGCCAGAGCAAATATTGCCTAAAATTGTTATGGGATGGATCCCAATGGAAAGGAGGAAGAGAGGAAGATCGAAGAAACCTTGGATAGAAGGGGTACAAGCAGCTATCAATATCAGAGGATTAGAGGAAGATCAATGGATGGACAGAGAGGAATGGCGTTTGGTTTCCGGAAGACGGCGGCAGCTGCCATGATACCGGATGATGATGATGATGATAAATATCACACACATCATGCAAACGATTTAGCATTTTTCCAATAAAAATTACCCACACTATTCATAAAATTCCTGCAATTTGTTAAATGTTCAATTCTATCTGAAACTGCAATGCCTAATGTTACCTGGAAACTGTATTACCAGATTAACAAGTAGATTGTTAATGGATTTAAATCGACGACTAAATAACAACATGACTTTGGTAATTTTTATATTTACAATGAGCAGGATTTCAAGATCTACAATTAATGTATCCATTATAATACATTATTCAGAGTAATTATGATCGATTGCTGGGATTATAAATGTTGCTACGCAAAATATGTAATACGGAATACCATTTAATAAACGAATTCCGACAATGAGAGCACATCTAATGCAGAATTTATGCAATTCGTTGAAATACGAGTCAAATTCTGAAAAGACTTGAATATTTCTATTAAGAAGTGACTAGAGAAAAGATTCACTAACATAAATAGTAGGGCAATAGGTCAATGAAATGTAACTGCAATGTTTAAAATTCTATGAAGGGTTAAATGAGTTACGTTGAATTTAAGACGAATAACCAATTTTATCTTTCAGAAACAAGTGATCTTATCCACAAACTTGTGATATGTATAACAATGGGATAAATGCAGAATATAAATTGGCCCTTCGTTTCATTTTAATTTTAAATTGGTTGAATTGTAATTATATTTGCGAATGAAATAATTAAAGGTTGTTTATAAAATAATATTTAGTTTGAAGATATAGACCCATAAGATACTACATTTGGAATATAACTATTATTATTTTATAATTATGATTACAAACAATGTTACGACATGATATTACAACTCCATAGCTACGACAAAGAAATCATTCTACAGTGGATTCCATCACATTCTGGAATGTTGGGCAATGAAGTAGCTGATCTCCTTGCGAACATAGGTTCCCTGATAACACAATTACAAACACCCAAACCTATATCTTATATTTCGGCGAAAAGGCACATTATAATTAAGAACCAAGGATATTAATGTCAAATTGCTTCAATCATCCATAAAAGTCAAGAAATGGGAATGCCTCCTTCAAAACACAAACGTCATATCAGAACTTCAACGGAAAACAGCAGTTGCACAATTAAGATTGACTACAGATCACGATTGCCTTGCTAAACACTTGCACAATATCAATATATTGTCTGCATTAAATGCATCCTATGCAAGCACCCAGAGAAGGAAATGGATAGCGAATACCTCAACAACGGTATAGCTATCAAACAGGAAAATTCAGTACTGGAGAGCAAGATTGCTTATGACTTAAAATTTTAGATGCAGCACATTCGACACCAACAAAACCATAATGTATAGAACAATGGACGCTAATTGGAATGTTCGAAATATTAATGAATAGACATTAGATGAATATAAAACTGGGCGAAATGTCAGTTTAGAAATATATCTCAGAAGAATATTAATTGCGAGTAATTCTAGCACTTGGATTAAAATATTTATTTTAATATCATAATCTATAGTTTTATCATATAACTTTCATAACGCTTTTGCAATGAAATTAAAAATCATAGAATTCACAAAAAAATAAGTATTTTTTCTATAGTGATACTATTCGTTGATGTTATTTTGGATATAAAAATCAAGTTGCGAAATATTTTGGAGACATAATTTTGCAAAACATTCAAATGCTAAATGCAGATTTAAGATGTTTAATATATGCAGTAAGTCATCACTTAACTAAATTCTATGTTTTAGTACTTAGCATTCAATATATATGCGATAGTAATGACATATTATATTACTGAGAGAAGAATAGGACTTTGAAATTCATTATACGTGATGAAATTATGAAATATTCTATTACTTCAGAGAAGAGTAGAGAATAATGGATAAAATGGATTAAAATCAACATAGAATTATATTAATATGTATTGTATGTATAACTGTCAAATGCTGGTACAGTTGATTTACTTCTCACTTCCCTAGATTTTCAACTCACGTTACTATCTGTATCGATTTTTCAAACTAATCGATGCAAATTTGAATTTTATACAATATAGCCTATGTCTCAAGAGAATGGATGAAATTGAATAACAGTTAGCTCCATAATCTTTATAGAAAACCAGATCTAGTAAGAACAGTTAAGTCTCTTATACTGCTATGACAGACATGTGGCACGAAAGGGGAATGAAAGTGAGTGCGCAGACATTTCTTGAGAAAATCCCTGAGAGAACGCGCCCGATAGGTAGATCAAGTATGAGTTGGAAGAATAACAATAAACATGATTTGAGGAAGGAAAATTATGTAGAGAATGATCGGGAAATACTGCTCCTGCTATGTGGTGATGACTGGAATCATCCTAAGGACTGCACCTAGAACCAGATACGGCTTCTTGCCAGCTATTTCTTTAGTGGCCATCAGTAGAGGATTTGATCGTTTAACCCAAGCCTATTTGACCGCATTTGTATTCTGCCGTATGATACCATTGATTAGATAAAACATGAGGTTGAGACCACATCAGGACAACTCCAAGCGCGACTGGCCTACTAGCCGGCTGCTGGCCTCACATCTGTATGTGTTAATCACAGAGGTAGACGATCATAAGCCAGTATAGGGGTGAAATGTGGTCAACATATCGGGTTCCCTAGCCGTTATAGCTGTCTTTTTAACCTGGAGTCGCTACTTATTGTAGCTACCCAAATGCCTCACGATTCTGGGTGGGTACCGGCCCCATACTGGCCGACATTCCATGGAAAAATTTCTTCCCCCACGGGGACTCGAACCAGCGCAAGTCCTGTAGATCTGCGCCAAGGCTTCATGCCTTAACCACTCGGCTACGGCGCGGGACACAGGGCATCATAAATCGCACTGCCGACAATATATGCTATGAGCCGACAGCACAGAATAAGTCACGCTTTCCAAGGCATCGTGAGAGCAC
This sequence comes from Diploptera punctata, assembly GCA_030220185.1. Classification (NCBI taxonomy): domain Eukaryota; kingdom Metazoa; phylum Arthropoda; class Insecta; order Blattodea; family Blaberidae; genus Diploptera; species Diploptera punctata. The sequence goes on from JASPKZ010000831.1 coordinate 1,284,630, forward strand.
TCATATATTGTCGGACCAACGGATCTGTGCCCCTTTAGCGCTGCACTCGTTCTTGGAAAAGTTCACGCCTATACTCACATCATACCACGCACTTCCCTCCCACTACGTCAAACAGCATAACTTTCTGTGTAGGGATGTTGCCAAATTCCCCCAAACAGTGTCATGGGTCTTGCATACTGAATCATGTAAGGTTATTAATTGTTACCTCTTCATATTTAAGTAGGTTTAATAACGCTAATTGACTTTTATTATTTGCTTAGTAACATTTATTTCACTATTCCGAGCTACAATATTCATGTTGAGCTTAACTTTCTGTGTAGGGATGTTGCCAAATTCCCCCAAACAGTGTCATGGGTCTTGCATACTGAATCATGTAAGGTTATTAATTGTTACCTCTTCATATTTAAGTAGGTTTAATAACGCTAATTGACTTTTATTATTTGCTTAGTAACATTTATTTCACTATTCCGAGCTACAATATTCATGTTGAGCTTGGCAACACTGGATTGCAAGTGCAAATTATAGCCTATGTCCCCCAAGAAGGTTCAAACTTGTTAAGTAGTGGGAGGGGTAAAGAAAAGAGAGAGATAGGAATGCAGGGAGGGAAATGATTTACCGAGACAGAAAATTAATTAGTTTAGTTCGCATATCTAAGGGGGGCACAAATCCGTTAGTCGGACTATAATTATGCTGGGACCATCATAAAGGTAGTTTCGGTGTAGAGAACGCCGCTCTTGCACATGTCCTATATTGCATACAATGACGTTGAGATGCTTCAATAATATAATGATGGTGTAAAACATGTTTGTAACATGCTGATCGACGATAGAAGCAACATAGAACATTTGTTTTACAGTGTGAAGCTCTGCAATCCTATTATATCTAAAACCCGAAAACAATAATTTTGAGACATTGTATTATCTGAACTTTCTTTTCTTTGAATGCTAACGAGGATACTCCAGGCCTCACAGACATATAGCAGGATGCTGGGCATTACAACCTTATAAAAGGCTAATTTGATCCGGTAAAGCTAGATTAGATTAGATTTATTTAGCCTGGTGGAGTTAAGGCCATGTGGCCTTCTCTTCCACTCACCAGGACAAACATATATTACATCAGAATATAACAATCTTAATTAACTCTAATATTAAACACTAAGTAAAAATTTGATCAAAAGATAATATCTAATATACGTATTACGATCTACAATACAACCAGTTAATATTAGTTAAAATTAAGACTAAAACTAATAATAAAATGTATACAAGCAAGGCATATTAAATTGTCCCTGTCTAGTGTATATAAAAAACAGGAAAATAATGAGATATAGGAAACTAATTTTACGATTATACAATATTATTTAAAACAAAACAAATAAAAATATTTGTTATTGTTAATATTATTTTCATAAATAATTAAATATATTAATATTGCTAAAAGAATACTATCAGTGAGGTGTATAAGTTAGTTCGTTATTACATGGACTTGAAAAAAATGGATATAAAAGTGCAAACCAGGCGAATATGACATGGATGATTTTGATGAACAGATGATGATCGGGAACTATTTGGACAGAATGTTTCCTGACATTTGTCGTACAGGCATGAAAAAAATGGAAAAAAACCTCAACCAGGAAACTTGTCCCGAAAGGTAATCGAACATAGTCCCACTGCATCCGAGGCAAAGGCGTTAACACAAGACCAAAAAATAGACCAAAACATAAATATTGTAAACCAAAAATAAGTAGTTTTTAGAACTTCAATGATCATTTATTTCTTCTTAGCAAGTTTTGAAACTACGCTATTCATTTCAAATTAGAAAAAAAAAAGAATTTTCGAGATCCATAAGTCATAATACAGGACTATATCAATATTATTGCGCGAACCATGTTATACAGAGAATGCATACTATGCAGTGCATAGAAAGGGCTATCGAATATTCAATGTACTCCGGATATGATGTCACCAAGCACGGAAAGGCTGTTTAAGGATTTTGCGGAATCTGACGCTATATAGTAGAGTCGCCTAAAGTTATTTGTATCACGGGTCAAATGGAAGGAACATCAAGGTAGCGCGGGTCATAGGCCCCATTATAGCTGTTGTGGATTATTATTATAATTTTATGCATTTTTATTATTATTATTATTATTATTATTATTATTATTATTATTATTATTATTATTATTATTATTATTATGTCCACCGCTGTGGTCTCGAGGTAGTTTGCTGCCTTGTCACGCAGCGGGCCCGGATTCGATCCCCGGCCGGGACAGTTTTTCTGGGTTTTTCCTCACCTGTAAGACAAATGCGAGGAAAACTTTAAGGACCACACGGTCCCCGAAATCATATGGCCATCATCAACATCCTTCACCGGTGTGAAAAGCAACGCGAAGCTACCACTCCTACAATTCTCTAGCAAAGCTGCATGAATAGCATCAAAATGCTATGATTGCAGTGAAGGACCTGCTTTCTGGCAGAATTACTATGGATGGATTATTATTATTATTATTATTTATAGAAAATATAAAATAATAAACAGTGTAATTAAACAAAATTTGAATGTTTATAAACTTTAATTATATGAATTTCATGAAAGGCAAACAATGAAAATGGTATGGTCATTTAAAAAAAGACGGAAGACAGATCCCCAAAAATAATACTAAATGAATGCAACTTGGAAGAAGAAAAATAATGCGAATTGGTGGTGTTTTGAGCAGCATGAGGGGAAGAAGAATTGGTGGTGTTTTGAGCAGCATGAGGGGAAGAAGAATTGGTGGTGTTTTGAGCAGCATGAGGGGAAGAAGAATTGGTGGTGTTTTGAGCAGCATGAGGGGAAGAAGAATTGGTGGTGTTTTGAGCAGCATGAGGGGAAGAAGAATTGGTGGTGTTTTGAGCAGCATGAGGGGAAGAAGAATTGGTGGTGTTTTGAGCAGCATGAGGGGAAGAAGAATTGGTGGTGTTTTGAGCAGCATGAGGGGAAGAAGAATTGGTGGTGTTTTGAGCAGCATGAGGGGAAGAAGAATTGGTGGTGTTTTGAGCAGCATGAGGGGAAGAAGAATTGGTGGGTTTTGAGCAGCATGAGGGGAAGAAGAATTGGTGGTGTTTTGAGCAGCATGAGGGGAAGAAGAATTGGTGGTGTTTTGAGCAGCATGAGGGGAAGAAGAATTGGTGGTGTTTGAGCAGCATGAGGGGAAGAAGAATTGGTGGTGTTTTGAGCAGCATGAGGGGAAGAAGAATTGGTGGTGTTTTGAGCAGCATGAGGGGAAGAAGAATTGGTGGTGTTTTGAGCAGCATGAGGGGAAGAAGAATTGGTGGTGTTTTGAGCAGCATGAGGGGAAGAAGAATTGGTGGTGTTTTGAGCAGCATGAGGGGAAGAAGAATTGGTGGTGTTTTTGAGCAGCATGAGGGGAAGAAGAATTGGTGGTGTTTTGAGCAGCATGAGGGGAAGAAGAATTGGTGGTGTTTTGAGCAGCATGAGGGGAAGAAGAATTGGTGGTGTTTTGAGCAGCATGAGGGGAAGAAGAATTGGTGGTGTTTTGAGCAGCATGAGGGGAAGAGAATGGTGGTGTTTTGAGCAGCATGAGGGGAAGAAGAATTGGTGGTGTTTTGAGCAGCATGAGGGAAGAAGAATTGGTGGTGTTTTGAGCAGCATGAGGGAGAAGAAGAATTGGTGGTGTTTTGAGCAGCATGAGGGGAAGAAGAATTGGTGGTGTTTTGAGCAGCATGAGGGGAAGAAGAATTGGTGGTGTTTTGAGCAGCATGAGGGGAAGAAGAATTGGTGGTGTTTTGAGCAGCATGAGGGGAAGAAGAATTGGTGGTGTTTTGAGCAGCATGAGGGGAAGAAGAATTGGTGGTGTTTTGAGCAGCATGAGGGGAAGAAGAATTGGACGATGGAAATTGGAAAAAAAACAGATGTGGTGAAGAATGACAGTAGATTAACTGGGCGCAGGAAGATATGGAATATTGTGAAACCCGCTAAAATAAATACATAAATAAATAATAATAATAATAATAATAATAATAATAATAATAATAATAATTATTATTACTTTCACAAGGAAAAATCACTGAGATTTAATTTGAGAATTGTATTAATATTTTTATTACCTCAATTATTTCTTATTAGAAGAAAAAGGATATGAGGTGAGGTAATAAGAATATTAATTTAATTCTTAATTTTTTCTTGCTGTCTACCTAAAGTTCAGGTCTCTGCACCATACAACATAACACTTTGTACTAATGATTATTATTATTATTATTATTATTATTATTATTATTATTATTATTATTATTATTATTATAAGCGTGTGTTGATTTGTAGTTTTCTTGTTATGTCGTTATAACACATTTACAAGTTCTTGATCCTTTACCAATAGACAAATATTACAGGTCTAGCTTTAGCATATTTTAATTAATTCGCGCGCTTTGTTTGCGAGCGCCCACCCGTTATCAGTATCGTATGTAGTGACAGTGAGTAAGATAATCGCATGCTGAATAAACTGAATATTTGATAACGCCTTCTTTGCAGCTCTGTATATTTGATAACGCCTTCTTTGCAGCTCTGTATAATTGATAACGCCTTCTTTGCAGCTCTGTATAATTGATAACGCCTTCTTTGCAGCTCTGTATAATTGATAACGCCTTCTTTGCAGCTCTGTATAATTGATAACGCCTTCTTTGCAGCTCTGTATAATTGATAACGCCTTCTTTGCAGCTCTGTATAATTGATAACGCCTTCTTTGCAGCTCTGTATAATTGATAACGCCTTCTTTGCAGCTCTGTATAATTGATAACGCCTTCTTTGCAGCTCTGTATAATTGATAACGCCTTCTTTGCAGCTCTGTATAATTGATAACGCCTTCTTTGCAGCTCTGTATAATTGATAACGCCTTCTTTGCAGCTCTGTATAATTGAAGGGTGACGACTAAAAACGATCAGTCATTTTATGTCAATTTCTCAATACTTAACTTTCAAGGTAGAAAATATACGGGGTGTTTCAGAATAAGTGGGGGCACGCCGTAGCGTAGTGGTTAAGGCACTGAGCTACAAGCCGGAGGGTCGAGGGTTGAAGTCCCGTTGGGGTCAGGATTTTTAAACTGACCCAAACCCTCTGGCGGCACTATGACCCTGGGGTCGACTCAGCCTCTAACGGAAATGAGTACCAGACGCTTGTTCTGGGGTAAAGGCGATGTCACGCATGGCTGACAACACGGCTGACATAAAGTGCCGATTGTCTAGAAAAAAGTGGGAGCCTTAACCTCCTACTACCCCAAGGGCCTCCGGGCCTGTTGTGGGATCACTTTTTTTTCAGAATAAGTATTACAGACTTCTATGGGTTGTAGAGGGGACTTAGTAGATAAAGGTTTGATAAGGACCCATGTCCAGAAACGTGCGATTTCGATGTAAAATAAGTTTGAAGATCGAAACACAATGGGCTGATATCGTGTGTCTTGTGTTTCAGAATAAGTATTACAGACTTCTAAGGGTGTACTACACCTGTCGAATCGGAGAAAGCAGCAGACATTTTGAGAACTCACCAGGTCTTGTGGATCGTGTGTATGAAAACATGCGTCACAGATACATTTTGTGCAACAAACAACATGGTCGCCACGTGGAACAACAGTGAAGTCTGCAATAATTATTATGAAACACAAAACACACAATATCAGCCCATTGTGTTTCGATCTTCAAATCTATCATACATCAAAATTGTACATTTCCGGACATGGGTTCCTTATCGAAACTTCATCCATTAAGTCCGCTCTACACCCTAGAAGTCTGTAATACTTATACTGAAACACTCTGTATAATTCAATCTTACAAGTATGGTAAAATATGGGGATGAAGATAATGATAAAAACAGCTTATTGTATTGCAAATAAATGAAGACAGCTAATTTCTATACATATAGGGAACTTACACTACAAAATTGTATTCTTGAAAATGGAATATGATCTTTTTACCCATCAGACTTCAATTATCTATTCAGATTTTGCTACTGATTATGTTGTACACTTACCTCAGAGATGGTTGAACTTAAACATTTCAATACAGTGCCAAACGGTATTAGATGAATAAAAAGCACATGCACTGCGTTTGTTAATAATCCTTTATAACTTTCATTAAAATTTTCACACATAAAAGTAATACATATAAAATAAAGTTCCGCTACTGTTGAAATGAAATGTATGCAAACTGAGAAGAGAAACTGAAGCGAGAAGGCAGCATTTACTTTTTGAGAAATATTGATTAGGCAATTATGCATTTCCATTTCATTTTTCACATAATTATTTTCAAAATAATGCATAGTTTTCTTTAAGGTATACAAAACGATCTCTAATTTAGTATTTATAAAAGCAAAGCGTTCTTTTATCATGGAAACAATAAAATACGTCAATAAATCATGAGTAGTTATTGTTATACCATCAAAATATTGAATTAAGAATGCCAGAACTGATTCATGTATGCTCACAACATTACTGCATATATAATGAAAATAAGACAACGAGAATAACAGAACAAAAAAGAAGGTTGTAAAAAGCAAAATTAAGGTTTTTGCCAATTTTTTACGATAAAAAGTGTTGGACTTAATGAATTTATTTATCATATTTTATTAATTCTCCAAACATTAACACAATATTACTGTTTTTAAGTATGACACTTAGTAATAAACATATAGCTAAAATTGATTTAAGAAAAAGAACAACAATTGCTGAAATTCCTAATCTTGATCTAAACATAGGAAACATCCAAGAAATTTGACAACTCATTCTACTACTAAATACAAATAAACTGTAAAAATACAAAATTTTAAATAATTTTAACCGATGATCTCCTATTTGACCATTCAGAACGTAGTGACCTAAGCCATGTGCGTTCATTAGCCAAAATAGGGGGAAAATATTACTAAATATGTCAACATCTCTAACACAGTTAATATTCGGGCTACTCATTTTTTTTAAAAATGAACATTTAATATAGGCCCCTGTTTAAGCTATGCTAAATGCACTGTGCCGCATGAGATTGGGCCAAAACAAACTTCCCGTTGTAATGTAGAATGCATCTGAATATTGTTTACATTTAAGGGACTGTATTGATAAGCCATATTAAACATAAAGTAACTATTTTTATATACTAGAGTACAATGGTGTTTACCACTTACTGACTGCACATTTCACTAACATAAACACTTTGAAAGGTAGACTATGACAAATTATAAGCATATATTATTTGATAAATATGTGTACGCAGAAAAATGGAAAATATTCCTTGACAAGGGATTAATCATTTTAGTAGAACTTATTTTGAAATCAATTTACGGTAAGAAATACCTCTGAAGAAAAATAATATTACTTCTAATTTGAATGTCTTATTTTTACAAACGTACCCACACATACACACCTTTTCCTATATTAACAAAAGCATATATATATATATATATATATCCATCCATAGTAATTCTGCCCGAAGGCAGGTCCTTCACTGCAATCATAGCATTTTCATGCTATGCTTGCAGCTTTACTAGGGAATTGTGTAGGTGTGGTAGCTTCCCGTTGCTTTCCACACCGATGAAGGATGATGATGATGATAATGGTAAGGATGATAATGATAAGGATGATGGCCATATGATTTCGGGGACCGTTTGGGCCTTAAAGTTTTCCTGACATTTATCTTGCAGGTGAGGAAAAACCCCGATAAAAACCTCACCCAGAAAAACTGCCCCGACCGGGGATCGAACCCGGGCCCGCTGCGTGACAAGGCAGCACGCTACCTCGAGACCACAGCGGTGGAATATATATATATATATATATATATATATCATTATCATCATCCGGTATCATGGCAGCTGCCGCCGTCTTCCGGAAACCAAACGCCATTCCTCTCTGTCCATCCATTGATCTTCCTCCATTTCTATGATATTCAAAGCTGCTTGTACCCCTTCTATCCAAGTTTTATTCGGTCTTCCTGTCTTCCTCCTTTCCATTGGGATCCATTCCATAACAATTTTAGGCAATCTTTGCTCTGGCATTCTTTTGACATGGCCATACCACTGTAATCTTTTCTTTTCTATAATCTCTATGATGTCCGGCTCCTCTTGCACACCCATAATTTCCCTTATTTCTTTATTTCGTATTCTATCCATTCTAGATTTTCCAGCTGATATTCTTAAAACATCCATTTCTGTACTTAAAATTATTTTCATTTCCCTGGTAGGAATTTGTCAGACTTCAGCACCATATGTTAAAATGCTTTGAATTATGGTTTGATATACGAGTATGTAATTTTCTATTTTTTTGTAATATTTTTGCTCCACCAAACAGGGCTTAAAGCATTTATTGCTTGTTTTGTTTGTGCTATTCTATTTTTAATTTCCACTGTGTTATCGCCTGAATGGCGTGGATATCGAATCTTCGTGGCTTACAGTGTTACGGCGATGGCACTTACTGTTTGCTTCTTTGTAATCAGCACCTCAAACATATTCATACAAAGCAATTTTTTTTGTAATTGTGATCGCAACGTGCGCTAATTCCCTACTTAGATCTCTCTGAATATTATCCTTCTACCTACGCATAAATCCTTCCTAATTATGTTTTCTCCAAGCATTTCTCCACAAAAATTCAGAAAAAACCCATCTACAGTCACACATTCGAACTACAAGACCAGCCTTTCTCGATCTTCCAGACTTGATAAATCTGACAATATTAGAACAAAGTTTTAAATTAGAGAGATTTCCCCCTTAGTCATTCATATCTCTTATATTAGGTTGTTTCATAAGTAATGTCGGTTTTTAATGTAGGCCTAATATTGTGAGTCTGGTGGAATTTTGGAGGTGTGACTTACTGGTAATTTGTTCCAAATGGGCGTGCAGTCAGTGCGAATCTTTATTCTCAACAAATGGGTCGAGTTAATTAAATTTTGAGGGTCGCCATTTCAAAACCCATCCGGACCCCTCACCGCTCGAACAACCATAAAAAAATTCAGGTATTGAAATAAATCGAACTGCTATAATATCCAGCCCTGACATTGACCTTCAAATTACCATTTGTTTCGATCCATGGTCAATTTCTTGCATTAAATTTTGAGTAACATTGAAGATGTGGAAGTGGGCCTCAACGAATTCTTGGCATCAAAATCCTGGAATTGGTACCGTCGCGTGATGATAAACCTCATGAAAGATGGCTCAAGATCATAGAACGCGATGGAATACACTTTGAATATTAGTTTAATTTCTCGTCAGAAAACATTCCAAATGCAATTTAGTAACTGTAGTGTTGTTACTTATTTTAGGAATTCTCACTATGAGGTATATTCATTAAGGTAGAATATTTTTATCACTCACCTCATATTGTTCTTCTTATTTGATTATAAACTAGTTTCGGAACATACTTTCTGTTCCATCCCCAGTATCATCACGACCGTTGTTCTGTCGTCTTCAAGAGCTGTCTTTCTCGAGAAAGAAGCTAAATTGTTAAAACAAATAGAAAAACCTAAAGAACTTACTGTTTGGGAAAAGATCTACATTCAAAAGAGCGAAAAGAAGAAATTAATGAACTTTGAAATTCCCGGTGAGAATGACCTGGTTTCGAGGTTTTTCAGTCAGCCAATGGAAGGAGAGAAGGACAGCTCTTCAAGACGACAGAACAACGGTCGTGATGATACTGAGGATGGAACAGAAACTATGTTCCGAAACTAGTTTATAATCAAATAAGAAGAACAATATGAGGTGAGTGATAAAAATATTCTACCTTAATGTAGTGTTGTTGTTCAATTATTTCATCCACGCGCCCGAAAGACATTGCCAAAACTTGTATACTTATAAACTTATACCCCAGACTATTATTTAACTCTATGAAAATATAGACATCTTCTCATATTGCACAACGAAATTTTATAATTTCTTTCTTTAGCTTAAATATCTTCCTTTGTAAGTACATTCTTATTCCCTACGCTACAGAGAAGCGATCTATTAAAAAAAAAAATTAAACTCAGGAACATGTGTATACTTTTTGACCACACAAGGGCATGAAGGGCCTCTCCGCATGAATGATCAGTTGAACGAAGGGGCCACTTTCCAATTAAGACATACGTTTAAGATAAGATACATAATTTACTGATTCAATCATTCTAAACGAAGGAAATATGATATAGATGATTAACATGGCCACATTATTGTTCGGGGACTATTTGCAGCTTTAAAAATTCTGGTATTTGCCTTAGAGATGAGGGAACACCCCAAAAAGTCCTCTCTCTGGAAACTTGTCCTGATAAGGATCAGCTGCGTCAGAGGCAACATCCAACTTTAAATAAATAAATAAATAAATAAATAAATAAATAAATATATATATATATATATATATATATCATCATCCGGTATCATGGCAGCTGCCGCCGTCTTCCGGAAACCAAACGCCATTCCTCTCTGTCCATCCATTGAACTTCCTCCATTCCTCTGATATTCATAGCTGCTTGTACCCCCTTCTATCCAAGTTTTCTTCGGTCTTCCTCTCTTCCTCCTTTCCATTGGGATCCATTCCATAACATTTTTTGGCAATCTTTGCTCTGGCATTCTTTTGACATGACCATACCACTGCAATCTTTTCTTTTCTATAATGTCTATGATGTCCGGTTCCTCTTGTACACCCACAATCTCCCTTATTTCTTTATTTCGTATTCTATCCATTCTAGATTTTCCAGCTGATCTTCTTAAAACATCCATTTCTGTACTTAAAATTCTTTTCATTTCCCTGGTAGGAATTTTCCACACTTCAGCACCATATGTTAAAATGCTCTGAATTATGGTTTGATATACGAGTATGTAATTTTCTATTTTTTGTAATATTTTTGCTCCACCAAACAGAGTTTAAAGCATTTATTGATTGTTTTGTTTGTGCGATTCTATTTTCCACTGTGTTATCGCCTGAATGGTTTAATTTTGTTCCTAAATAAGTGCATTCAATACTAGGTTTTAGTTCATATATATATATATATATATATATATATATATATATATATATATAAAATCACGCTGACTTCGAAATAGATACAATAATTTATGTTATAAAATAAATGTTGGTAGTTAGTATTTCTATCGAAAAAAAATATACTAGTTTGGTAAAACTATATGATATATACATGACAGTCCACCGCTGTAGTCTCGAGGTAGCGTGCTGCCTTGTCAAGCAGCGGGCCGGGGTTCGATTCCCGGTCGGGACAGGCTCCTGGGCGAGGTTTTATTTTGAGGTTTTTGTTCGCCTGTAAGACAAATGTCAGGAAGGTTAGGGCCCAACAGTCTCTGAAAATCATCCGGCCATCATCATCATCATCCTTCACCGGTGTGGAAAGCAACGGGAAGCTACCACATGTATAATTATACCTAGTAAACCTGCAAACCATATCATGACTGAAATGAAAGACTTGCACTCGGGCAGAATTACTATGGATGGATATATATGACATGAAAAGAAGAATAGATGCTTGGACGGGGATTTGAACCCGAACCTCTGAATTGATATTTCAGTGCGCTGCCAGTTATGCTATCCACTATCCAAGAATCCTCGTACAAACATTTATTTTTCTTTATATATGTATTCTCTATTACGAGAGGTAGCGACAACTCGATCTCACTGCCATCTGGTAGCTACTATAACAAGTAAGCAAATTAAAGAGAAAATTTACTTTAGAGCAGTGACGCTTCTTTATTTCGATGTTATAGTTAAATAATAATTATGGTAACAGAAAAAAAAACATATTTGTACGAAGATTCTTGTACTATAACGTAACTGTCAGCGCACTGAAGTATTAATTCAGAGGACCGGGTTCAAATCCCCGTCCAAGCATCTATTTTTCTATCTTTTCATGTCATATTATACTTGCATTGCTCAATGTTAAAAATAATTAATTATAACATCGATATATATATATATATATATATATATATTATTCGTATAATTCTCATTTAAACTATTTTTTTTTTCAAAGTCCAGGTCTAAAATTGTTTAGTCTATTTATCTGTGTACCGGTACATAAAAACAACAAATATATTACGTTTTCTATTAAAATATTTTTTTGCGCGATAGTGAGTTTTGTCGCACTTACTAGCAATGGCGACCATTATTGAAAGTTCTACTTCCTACATTCTGGAGTTGCCAACCTAAATAACTATACTGTAATATTACATTTACACCCACGTGCGGGAAGTAAAACCACTGCCCTCTATGTATACTACGTACAATGTACAGTATATACAGAAAATATCGAAAAGGTAGTGTTAATATACATTATACGAAATAAATCACTGCATTTTAAATGAACTTTATTTGAAAGAATATAAAACAATAAATACGTACTTGCGGTCATGTTACCAATAATTGTTCTCAAGGCCTCCTGTTATTTCAACTAATAAACATTGCCCACACTGTTAATGTTAGTCAATTGTTTATAATGAAGCAAATATTTCCAATAAAGATGTTATTACTTTACTATTAATTATTATTTTAAAAACACCATGGCTGAAAAAATAATGTACAACGCACGTTTGTGAAGTGTTTTACAGTATCTCAGAAATTAAAAACCTCGCTATCGCTCGGTTTTTAAACATTCTTCCTCAATTCTGTAAAACCACTTCCCAACCTTGCATCGTAATTCACTATTTGTGGCGGTCTCAAATAAATAAGCAAAACCTTTAAGAATACTAGGGTCCTATTGTACAGTTTGAGTGAACTCAGAAACGATGGAGTTATTGAGGTTGTTCCATGAAACGATTTTTTAATTTTTATACACGCCGTCACCGAAAACGATCTTGACCAATATGATTGTATTTTAAAACACACACACACACATACGTGCATATAAATTATATATATATATATATATATATATCCATCCATCCATAGTAATTCTGCCCGAAGGCAGGTCCTTCACTGCAATCATAGCATTTTCATGCTATGCTTGCAGCTTTACTAGGGAATTGTAGGTGTGGTAGCTTCCCGTTGCTTTCCACACCGGTGAAGGGTGAAGATGATGATGGCCATATGATTTTGGGGACCCGTTTGGGCCTTAAAGTTTTCCTGACATTTGTCTTACAGGTGAGAAAAAATCCCGATAAAAACCTCACCCAGAAAAACTGCCCCGACCGGGAATCGAACCCGGGCCCGACTGCGTGACAAGGCAGCACGCTACCTCGAGACCACAGCGGACACGATAAGAGGATGATATTGCGTTAATGCTCTACATGTCGTAATTTATTTTCATCGAAACTAAAGTTGACATGTAGCAATTATTTAAAAAAGGGCAATTACGTGTAGGAGTTCGCCGAAACGAAAATTTAAAATAAACGGAGGAAGATATTTTCAAAAAAATCAAGGAAATCCAACTATTATAAATGGGGTTTACCCGAAACTCTGAATTAAAAATTGACTCTCGCAACTTGGTTCGTCGCAATGTATACCAAACAACCCATACAATTTTATTAACTCTTAAATTGGCAATGTTCCTTATAAGAAACATTGGTTTAATTTATTTAATATTTGTAATAAAGGAATGGAAAAATGAATAGGAGATATTAAATTTGCGACAATTATACAACCAAATGTAAACAGTTAACAACAACTAACAATTTCACTTTATTTTTCTCTGTAATCCGACACACATAAATAAAATGAAATAAAAAAATTGAGTTTCTGAAATTTAAGAAATAAATGAATATTCCGAGAACCAACAAAATGGGAAGATAAATTAGACTTGCTGAGAAATTCGCTTAGTTTACACAGTTCCTGCGCGACGGACTTTTTTTTTTAGTAAACGTCTACAGATATTTTTATACAGTAGAAAAATACAAGCAATAATACATTGTTAGAAACTTGTTTGACTTGAAATATTATATTACGATGCGAGGATGGAAAGTGGTTTTTACAGAAGGGAGGAAAATGTTTAAAAACCGAGCGATAGCGAGGTTTTTAATTTCCGAGATTTCCGTAAAACACTTCACAAACGTACATTGTACATTGTTTTTTGCGCGATGGTGTTTTCAAAATAATAAATAATAGTAAAATAATAACACCTTTATTGAAAATATTTGTATTCATTATAAACAACTAAGTAACGTTAACAGTGTGGGCACAATCAGGTATAAAATGGCGGCAAGTACGTATTTATTGTTTTATATTGTTTCAAGTAGTCCACCGCTGTGGTCTCGAGGTAGCGTGCTGCCTTGTCACGCAGCGGGCCCGAGTTCGATCCCCGGTCGGGGCAGTTTTTCTGGGTGAGGTTTTTATCGGGGTTTTTCCTCACCTGTAAGACAAATGCCAGGAAAACTTTAAGGCCCAAACGGTCCCCGAAATCATATGGCCATCATCATCATTATCATTCTTATCATTATCATCATCATCCTTCACCGGTGTGGAAAGCAACGGGAAGCTACCACACCTACAATTCGCTAGTAAAGCTGCAAGCATAGCATGAAAATGCTATGATTGCAGTGAAGGACCTGCCTTCGGGCAGAATTACTATGGATGGATGGATGGATGGATTGTTTCAAGTAAAGTTCAGTTCACTTAAAATGCAGTGATTTGTTTCGTATAGGCCTAATGTATATTAACGCTAACTTTTGGATAATTTTTGTGTATGCATTGTACGTAGTGTACGTAGAGGGCAGTGGTTTTACTTCCCACACTTGGTTTGTAATACGTAATATTACAGTATAGTTACTTTATTACTGTATAGTTATTTAGGTTGGCAATCCCGAAATGTAGGAAGTTGAACTTTCAATCATGGTCCCCATTGCTGTAAGTACGAAAAAACGCACTATGTCACAAAAAGTTTTGTTACCTAATTTAGTCTAAATAAAATAGTCGTAAATACTTTGATTCTTACCTCAACTGCAGTAGAAGTGCAAGAAGAAACAAGTTTCACTAAGGAATTAAACAAAAATACGTAATAATAATAATTGTTAATGCACATGTTATTTTTAATTCAAATTTAGAATGCAGCCGTATTAAAAATATGTCCATACGCACATAAAACCATAAATTTTGCCAAAACGCCAGTAGGATCTTCGTGGAGAAAAATGAATTCGTTAAGTTTACAGTATCACATAGTAAATTGTGCCATGACTCCAAATGGTGGATAAATTCAATATTTATAATTCTAAACTTTTCAACATCTTTTTCTATTTGATTTGATTTAATATATCCACCATTATTCACTGTTCCTTCAAGAAACGAGTTAACGATTCCAAAACGTTTCTTAATCATAACCACAATGTTAATCATAAACATATCCAATAAAAAAGCAACGTTGATGTCAATGAAAATTTGAAATGCATGTATTATACAGAGAATGTCATCAAATTTTAGACTATAAGCTATTTCCATATTAAATAAAATAGTAAATATGCACAATCCAATGTGAATGAAAAGTTTCCCATATCTCCAAAAATTGTGCGACTACTTTTTCTTATTCGAATTATCAAATTGTGACAATTTTATGAAAATACCCGACAATTGAAAAAACGTAACTAAATTTAATGCCATTACTATAGTTAAAATTACATTCATTCCACACGTAATGAAAGCTATTATTTTTCCGAAATACTGCAAATAAACAAAGTTATTATGAATGAAATGTGATACAAATAAGAAACAAATATTACGGGTTATAAAAATTAAAATTCCATAAACCATCTGTAATTTTGAATGCCTTATATCACGATTACAAATTTCTCCATGCAGTGTAAATGGAATAACACCGCAGAACTTCATTGTCCAAACTATGTGAATTATCTCACTGAAAATATCGCTTCTGGATTTTATAACCATGTTGTATCTTAATTGTAAGTTTAGCAAATGGTATCTAGAACATTGATAACATCGTTAAATGTTAGGAATAAGAGTGACATTTGATAAATATTTGTGTTATTTTCCAGGTCAGTGTTTTGACATTGTTGTTTCACGTTCAAATATCGACTGAAATAATAATTACAGTTAAATGTTAGAACTATTAATCATGCGTGTCGGTATAATAAATAGCACATAATAGTAAAATAAAATAATAGTAAAATAGTAAAATAAATAGCATACAATAAATAGCACGAACTATATCAAGTCTGTATTCGATTTCGTGCCACATTCTGACCAAGATGTCCATTGAACTGTGGGGAAGCTTGGCGAATTGATTTTTGTGGACTTCTCTGAAATCCTGCTCTAATTTTTTCAATCTTCAATCGTTTCTTTTGAAACAAGTGTACGAGCACCTCCTGATTCTTTGTTAACGCTTCCAGTCGCCAGAAACTTCTGAAGCCTTAATCTTCTTCCTATCACATGCATTTCCTCCATATTCTCTCCAGTAATTTCTTTGCACTGTAATTGTTGACTTGGCTCTGCATACCAGAAAACAGTTGGTGCTCGTTGCAGAGGAGTCGCCATTTTGTTTTATGTCATTATTGTCCAACATGCGACAGATCAATTAACTGCAACAATGAAAACAAACATTCTTTGAGTTTCCCTTTCTTTTAATACCAACCTCATTTCATAATTCCGCATACTTTGAGAGTTATGATTAACTAAAATGTGGAAGGTTTGAATGGGACACGGTGTACAACAATATGTATATAGTTATTATAGCCTCACTCTGATGGTTAACAGTTTATATAAAAGCGGGTGCCGCGCGGCAATGCTTACCGCGCGGACATAAGCTCTCCATATACCCCTATCCTCAGCCAATATTTCCCCAATCAGCTTCTGTATAATCTATTTCCCTTAAATCATAGTAAATGTTATTCTTCCACCTCATTCTTGTAGGTCACAAAAATTAAAAATTCATATAAAACCATGCTGAAAATATTATTATTATTATTATTATTATTATTATTATTATTACTAACTAACTCACTGGCACTATCGAGCCCGGAGATTCATGGCCGCGCGGACATAAGCTCTCCATACATCCCTATCCTGAGCTAATGTTTTCCAATCATCCCGTGTATAATCTACTTCCCTCAAATCATATTTAATGTTATTCTCCCACCTCATTCTTGGTCTACCAACTGGGCGTTTTCCCTCTGGTTTTCCTACAAGAAGCTTCCATGCACGTCTTTCAGTCCCCATTCGTGTCACATGTCCTGCTCATCGCAGTCTACGAGACTTAACTGTTCTCATTATATCTGGCTTCCTATGAAGACCAAGTACCGGTAGTTCACATTATTATTATTATTATTATTATTATTATTATTATTATTATTAACTGTTCGGTCTAAAATGTTTTCCCATGGCCGCCACATGTTGAAATCACTTACATGTTAAACTAATATAATATGTAGATATTGTATTATTATTCGAGCTACATGTCACAATAAATCACTGATAATAATTATGCCATTAATTACGGTATACAATTTTATAACTGGATGGAATGTTCCACATCGTTCCGAGTTTTAATTGAAACTGAGGGAAGAATAGCAATGTGGCAACATCGTGGTAGTCGCGGCAGTCGAGACCTTTGTATTTTATTAACATATAACAGCAGCGAGCCGCTTGTTAAGCATCAGAGTGAGGCGATAATAATAGCTTGTGATTACGCATTTTTTCTCTGCATTCCGACACCTTTAAATAAGCTGGAATCAGAAATTGAGTTTCTCCAATTCAAACAAAAGATATACACATTCAGTAAACCAGCTAAATAGAACAATAAATTCAACTGAGGAATTCGCCTGGTTTACGTAGTTCCTGCATAACGGACTTTTTTCTTTAGTAAACGCCTACACAAAGAAAATTTGTTTGCTGCAACCTGAGATATTCTAGAAAAGAAAGTAGTTTGATTTGAAAAGTTTTTCTTACTTAATTTGGTATGAATAATACAAATACTTTATTCTTACCTCAGTTGCAGTTGAACTGCAAGAAGAAATAAGTTTCACTAAAGGAATTAAACAAAAATACGTACTAAAAATGACTAAGCTGGATGTTATTTTAAAATCAAATTTAGAAGGCTCAATAAATCCAGCCGTATTAAAAACATGTCCATATGCACATAAAATCATAAATTTTACCAAAACGCCTAGTAGGATCCTCATGGAGAAAAATGAATTCGTCAAGTTTACAGTATCACATAGTAAATTGTGCCATGACATCAAATCACGAATAAATGTAATATTTACGATACTAAACTTTTCAACTTTTTTTTCTGATTTGATTTAATACATCCAACATTATTTACTGTTCCTTCAAGATACGAGTTAACGATTCCAAAACGTTTCTCAATCATAACCACAATTCTAATCATAAATAAATCCAATAAAAAAGCAACATTGATGTCAATGAAATTCTGAAATACATGCATTATAATGAGAATGACATCAAATTTTAGACCATAACCTGTTTCTGTATTAAATAAAATAGTAAATACGCACAATCCAATGTGAATGAAAAGTTGCCCATATATGCACAAATTGTGTGACTTCGTTTTCTTAACCGAG
Organism: Diploptera punctata; assembly: GCA_030220185.1. Lineage (NCBI taxonomy): Eukaryota > Metazoa > Arthropoda > Insecta > Blattodea > Blaberidae > Diploptera > Diploptera punctata. Next base: position 1,303,095 of record JASPKZ010000831.1, read on the forward strand.
TTATCAAATTGTGACAATTTTGGGAAAATACCCGACAATTCAAAAAATGTTACTAAATTTAAAGCCATTACTAATGTTAAAATTACATTCATTCCACACGTAATGAAAGCTATTATTTTTCCGAAATACTGCAAATAAACAAAGTTATTATGAATAAAATGTGATACAAATATGAAGCAACTGTTACGCGTTATAAAAATTAAAATTCCATAAACCATCTGTAATTTTGAATGCCTTATATCACGATTACAAATTTCTCCATGCAGTGTAAATGGAATAACACCGCAGAACTTCATTGTCCAAACTATGTGAATTATCTCACTGAAAGTATCGCTTCTGGATTTTATAACCATGTTGTATCTTAATCCCTCCATGGTATCTTTACCTTGTCGTGGTGGAGTGGCTTGCGTGCTTAAATGATCCTGAGAGCTATGCCGGCGGTAGCATTGCTGCCGATAGGGTTACCCATGCCGGACTGGTCGAAGGTGATAAGCCAGACGAAAAAAGTACCTTGGGCGAAAGAGTGACGATCTTTCACCGTAAAAATACAACCGTCAAGAAATGCGGACATGGGTTCATCTGGGGTAAAATTTTCCGGAGGTCAAATAGTCCCCCATTCGGTTCTCCGGGCGGGGACTACTTCAGGGAACCCATGCCAAAGGCTCAAACACAGGGACATGTTCCTAGGAACATGGAATGTTAGGACTTTATACAATAGCGGGGCACTAGAGATATTAACGCGGGAATTGGATAAATCGCCCTTGGATATAGTCGCTTTACAGGAAGTTAGGTGGCCAGGAGAAGGTAGTCAGGAATCAGGAAGCTTTGCATTATACTATGGGGGGTGCAGAAAGACCTGCATTTGGAACGGGTTTTTTAGTCAGAAGGAGGATCCTATCCGCTATCCGAGATATTAAGTTTGTTAGTGATAGGATATCATACATAATTCTAAAGGGTAAACGACATGATTTTATAATTGTAAATGTACATGCCCCCACAGAAGATAAAGATGACAAGATCAAGGATGAGTTCTATGAAGAATTAGAATGCTTATTTGATAGCCTTTCACGATATCATATGAAAATTGTCTTAGGAGATTTTAATGCAAAAGTGGGGCGGGAAGATATATTCAAACCAACAATAGGCAAATTCAGTCTTCATGAAGATAGTAACGACAACGGGGTTAGATTAGTCACATTTGCCACATCAAAGAATCTCATTGTTAAGAGCACAACATTTCAGCATAAGGATATTCATAAATACACCTGGACGTCCCCAGATGGAGAAACTCGGAACCAGATAGATCATGTATTAGTGGATAAACGCTGGCACAGTAGCATCATTGATGTTAGATCAGTTAGAGGGACAGACTGCAATTCGGATCATCATCTGGTCAGAGTGAAAATCAGACAACGGCTATCGCTTATGAGAGGAACGAACGCTAAAGATGATTCTGTAAAATATGAATTAAAAAACTTGAAAAATGATGAAATGCGGCAAGAATACCAAATCAAAATTGCTAATAGATTTGAAGTACTGGAATCTTCAGATGACAATGTGGCAAACGAAGAAGAAACTGATATAAATAAAGAATGGGAGGCTATAAGAGATACTATTAAATTGTCAGCATCAGAAAGCATTGGTTGTTTAAAAAAGAGGCAAAACAAGAAATGGTTTGATGAGGAATGTGCCGACATTGTAAAGAAAAGAAAGCTAGCAAAAATGAAATGGTTACACGAGCCAAATGAGGTAAATTTAGAGCAATTGGGTAGTGTTAGACGGGAAACCACCAAGTTACTAAAGAGTAAAAAGAGGGAATATTTGAGAGAGAAGATTAATGATCTTGAAATGAATGCAAAAAATAGGAACATTAGAGAATTATATCAGGGAATTAGTATAGAGAAGAAGGGGTTTCAGGCTAGAACAAACATAATTCGGAATGAAAATGGGGATATGATTGCAGATTCTAGGAGTATATTAAATAGATGGAAAGGTTACTTTAATCAGCTATTAAATGTACATACAGAACAGGACATTGAGGAGGATAAGTTACAGACAGCAGAAATGCTAGTCGCAGAGCCAAGTGCATTAGAGGTTGAAATGGCAATTGAAAAATTGAAGATGTATAAAGCATCAGGTTCAGATGAGATCCCAGCAGAACTGATAAAATCAGGGGGAGAAAAATTGATGGACAAGATACGCTGGTTGCTTAGTATGATTTGGGAAAAAGAAGCTCTTCCAGATGAATGGAAGGAATCAATTATCTTACCAATTTATAAGAAAGGAGATAAAACTGATTGCAACAACTACAGGGGCATCTCATTACTTTCAACTTCGTACAAAATTCTAACAAATATATTAGTAAGCAGACTTACTCCCTATATTGATGACATTCTAGGAGATCATCAATGTGCATTTAGAAGAAACAGGTCTACAACAGATCAGATTTTTAGTATAAGACAGATTTTAGAAAAGAAATGGGAATATAATGGTACTGTACATCAACTATATGTAGACTTCAAAAAAGCATATGATTCAATTAAGAGGGAGAAGTTATATAGTATCCTGCTGGAGTTCGGAATTCCTAAAAAGTTAGTTAGACTTATACGAATGTGTCTAAATGGCTCAACGAGTAGGGTGCGTGTAGGCAAACAGTTTTCAGACACTTTTGAAATCCAGAATGGGTTGAAGCAAGGAGATGCACTATCTCCTCTACTATTTAATTTTGTACTAGAGCATGCCATTAAATCTTTAGAGAATGAGGAAGGCTTACAACTCAATGGTATTAATAAGCTGTTAGTTTATGCTGATGATGTAGTACTACTGGCCGATAGCGAGGAGATACTAAAGGCCAACACGCACACACTATTGAGTAACACTAAGAAATTAGGACTGGAAGTAAATATCAGTAAAACTAAATATATGGTCACACGTAGAAATTCAGTATATAATGGAAATGGACAGCTAATGACAAATGAGGGAAATTTTGAGGAAGTGGCTGAATTCAAATACCTAGGAACAATAATCACAAATAGGAATGAGATGCACAAAGAAATTAAACATAGGCTCAATTCTGGAAATGCATGCTATTATGCATTGCAGAGACTTTTGATGTCCCAACTCCTTTCAAAAAACGTTAAGCTGAAAATATATAAAACTATTATTCTACCAGTTATATTATATGGGTGCGAAACATGGACTCTTACTTTAAGGGAGGAAAGGAGATTACGAGTATTTGAGAATAAAGTTCTTAGGAAAATTTTTGGACCAAAGAGAGATGAACAGACAGGTGAATGGAGAAGACTACATAACAATGAACTACATGGTCTTTATAGGAAGCCAGATATAATAAGAACAGTTAAGTCTCGTAGACTGCGATGGGCAGGACATGTTGCACGTATGGGGAATGAAAGACGTGCATGGAAACTTCTTGTAGGAAAGCCAGAAGGGAAAACGCCCAGTTGGTAGACCAAGAATGAGATGGGAGAACAACATTAAGTATGATTTGAGGGAAGTAGATTATACAGGGAATGATTGGAAAGCATTAGCTCAGGATAGGGATGTATGGAGAGCTTATGTCCGCGCGGCCATGAACCTACGGGTTCGATAGTGCCAGTGAGTAAGTAAGTAAGTAAGTGATTAACAGAAGTGGGAATTTGGAAAATACTAATATTACAATTGTGTGAAAATATTCGTATTGATTGGGAATCTTAGTATAGACTAATATATACATGGTGTAAATGAATTATAATGCACAAATGTAACTACGAATAGAGGGGTGTTATATATAAGCATTTAGAGATAATGAAATAATGGTCCACGAATAAAAATGCCCAAGTTACGATTCAATTTGTAAAATTATTTGCAAGCCACTGATTATTTCAAATTAAAATGGAAATAATACGATACAGAGACTGTAACTTGCAACAAGTATGCGCCATTAGCTCAGTGCTTACACTACAGACGCAAATGTAAGATTGTTGCATCACGTTCGGAACTACGTACAGTATATGTACACTTTTTTTTTCCTTCCGTTATTTATTATGTACGTACTGTAAATTAGTTACGTACGTAGATTTACTTCTGGTTTAATTTTTTATTCTTATTTTACAGAATACGATATTGGAATGTCGGCGCAGTACATGAGTTACAAAACTATCTATGTACGTATTGTACAGTCAATTGTTTGAAAGGTTGTAATAATAATACATATATTGTAGAGTAAAATAGGTTTCGCAAATAAAATGTGTAACTGTACTGTACAATACTTATGAACTTAAATAATGATAGTGCAGTGATCACAAGAGTAATAACATGAAGAGGTACAGTTTATGTACACCCTTCGACAAAAAATGAGCCATCTCTTGAACGCACATTTCTTCTAAGTCATACTCGGCACAGAGCTGGGTTCAAACTAGGAAACTAGTCATAATTGTGCAGTCCCTGAGCTACTGTGTTATGTGGCATAAACTGAAGACTCTCCTACGTGTCCTGATAGGTCAGCGATAAAGCATGCGGTCACTGTTTCTGTTAGTGAAGAGCGCAGGTTCGCGTCTTCAATTACGCAGTTTTTTTCGTGATATTTGCATTAAAACGTTTATGAATTAAATACATTTTATTTCGACATTTGAATTAATCTATACTTTTTAAGTTCATAATTGTTTTTATACCGTTGAGGTTATAACAATGTAAAATTATATATTTTTATACGCTTTATACTAACTTGACCTGTATCTGTCTATGTAACGGACCTGTATTCATGTAACGGAATCTTTGAACACGTTTTTCACCCACTTAAGAACATTAGATCGACTTGAAACTTTGTATACTTGTAAATGACTCATGAAAATACAATCATTTCATTATTTGTTTTTAAATCCTGACCAGAGTCATCAGAAAATTAAAAAAAATAAAATAAAAACCGGTGTAATAGTTTCGGACTTATCGACTTTTTAGTCAATCGTTGTAAGAGCTCAGTTGGTAGAGCGGTGGACTGTAGTGGTATATAATTTCAGTAATCCATAGGCCGCTGGTTCAAATCCAGGCCGGAATATTTTTTTGAAGAGTATTAAGCAATTAAATTTTCATGGGATTCCAGTTTATGACAATCAATTAAACTAAACATAAAAAATAAATAATAGTTTAAAAAACTGAAACAACACTCTTTATTAGAAAACCATACTAAACAAATAAAAATAAATAATAGTTTAAAAAAACTAAAACAACACGCTTTGTTAGAAAACCGAACTAAAAAATGAAAAATAACTTTAATTTCCAACACGCTTGGGATAAAATTAAAGTGGCCAACAAAATAATCATCTCCAACACATCTAGAATAAACCTAGGGTTATCTACAAAAAAAAATATTTTACCATCAAAAGCGTGGGGTGCTTTTTATGGTTTTTACGTTTTCTTCTTAGAGACTTTAATTTTACAAATATCTGTTTATTATCAAATGTATTAATTGATATAGGGCACCACGCTTTTGATGGTAAATTTTTTTTGTAGATAACTCTAGCTTTATTCTAGTTATGTTGGAGATGATTTTTGTTGTTGTTGACAACTTTAATTTTATCCCAAGCGTGTTGAAAATTAAAACTATTTTTCATTTTTAGTTCGGTTTTCTAATAAAGCGTGTTGTTTTAGTTTTTTAAACTATTATTTATTTTTACCTTGTGTACTACCGTCTTCCTCAACTATTTAAAATTTTCGTTGATTTCACTTTAGGCCTTTCGATGCATGCTTCATCTTCTGGAGGTGTTGTGGTAATATTGAATTAACTGAATGTCTAATAGAGGGTTTTGCTCATTAGGCATATTTTCGTTGAGAATGTTTGTATTTTTGGTCTTCTTGATAATTTCGATTTTTTCAAAAATGTTAATTTTGTGTATGTTGTTTTCCCTGTGTATAATTGACATTGCATTGTCGATATTGTTGAAACTGTGGCCGCTTTCTGAAATGTGTTTAGCTAAATTTGATTTGATTGTTAAACGAGAAGGCAAATCAAATTTCGCTGTTCACCTGATTTAAATCCAACCGAAAATGTGTGAGCTAAGATGAAAATAGAGATGAACTCTAATTGGCCTGCACATGCACGAAACACGAAGGATCGCTTATGGCACAAATTCAAGACGCCTGGGTTGCTCTAGACGATTGTTCACGTGCCTGTAGAAATTTGTTTGCATCAATGCCCCGAAGATTGAGAGCGGTAATAGATGCTGAGGGTTTATACAGCCGATATTAATTTTGTTAAAGTTTTCATTTTAGAAGATATTATTTTCTTTCTTCATTTAATTATTAGAAGGTCTTCATTTATGTGTTTTGTGTGTGCATTAAAGCCATAAAACTCAAATATAAAATTTAATTTGAAACTATATTACAGGCGAAATGCTATCCTAACATTCAGTAAAAAAAAAGTAGAACGGGAATCGAACCCGTGAGGTTATGAACGCAGATGTTGTGTGTTAAACCTCTCGACCATGGAAACGCACAAAGGCAAGCTCTCTCTTTTATGTTACTTGAGTGTGCACTGCGTTAACTAGCAAACAATACAGTACAATTACTGACGTATTAATGTGAATAAGGCTTCTGCGAGTGCTCAAGAAGTTCCCCGATCGGTTGATAGAATCAAAAGATGACTAATTGTTTTGTCTAAGGGTGTACATATGACATACATAACGTTATTGGGAAATGAAAAGCAATACATTTGAGTGAACCAGGAAAAAAAGTAAAGCACCTGCAGACTCGTTAAAAGAAATTGTTAAAATTGGCCACCACCATTCTCACAACACAGACGACATCGGTGACTAAAAGTTTCTCGTACCACGTTCAAGATACCACGTGTCTCGCGGATTACATCACAGTTAAAATTCAGAAGATGAAACATTGTTTTTGAAAGGCCTTCACATAGAAACTACTTAATGAAGTTTAATAATTTAGTTGAGGACGCCTGACTTACCAGGTACCAATTTTATATTTAATATCTTATTACATAACATCAACGGTACTTTAATATGAATTTTAAAAGTGTTGAAAGTTCAGCATAACTGTAAAGATATTCCTTGATGCTATCATGTAATGCGGCTGATACTGAAGTAACATCTAATCAGATGTTAGGTATTTTACGCATACCTATACTGAACAAATTTCAGTGTCAATATAATACAGTACACGCGCAGGGAAAGAAAGAAAAAGGAAATAAAAAAAGTGGCTTGCCATGATTTGAACCTTCAGTGTTCGAACTGAAATCCATCGCTTTAACCATTAAGTCACACGTTAACAACACAGATTCTGCGCGTTTCGCTCTGAGCTAAGGCTCTTATTGTACCGTGGCTACTTTGCTACTTTAACCAGTGCAGTGGCGTGCAGTTATATGCTAAGGTCGAAATTTTAAAGAATTTCATAACCAAATATTTCATAAACGTTGTTGATGAATTATTAGCAATCTGGATCTCGGAATCATTACTTAAGATCTGAAATTATTCTAGTATAATTTTCTATCCTACTTTGCTCTCCTATTGATTTATCAGTATTAATCGTCTATTACTTTGATTCACCACAACTAGCCCATTTTCCCTCGTAGACCATTGGTTCCCTATTTAAAATTACTTGTATAATACCCCTCTGTAAGCGGTTAAATTTATGCGGTATAATTAATTTACACCCTGTATATATAATGTTTTGGAGACTAATGTAAAAAGCATTTCCTCTTTGAAGTTTTAATCTCTGTGAAAGAATAACGTATTATCAAAATGCTTATCTTCAGCACATATTACGAATGAATGAACAGCGCATACCAAGAAGAATGTATAATATAAACCAAAAGGGAGAAGAACGTTGGAAGAGATGGAAGGACCAATTCGACTTTTAATGAGATCGGAACAGGCCATTGGGACTAATCCTTGTTGTTGATGATGATGAAGTTTTAAAAGCAATATCTTATTTTTGGTTTACAAAACCAACATTTTATTATTAAAATATCCGAACTTATTTCAACTAATAATGTTATCTTTTGGATTAATAATGGGCAAAGATTATCTTAATCTTAAATCGAGATGAGTAGTTCGAATGCTATATGACGGTAAACAGTTTAAAATTGAATGAGGGAAGATTTATGTAAGTTTTGTAAACGATGTTCTAAACGTTTGATTTATATGTAGGTTGAGAAAATCAGCTGTACTTGCTGTGGAAACGACGTGCTGAGCACAATATACCCCTATATCGGTTGCCTGATCATCCATTCTAAAAAGATGACACATATATTTGTGAGACCAGCAGCTGTTTGATACGCTAAGCACCTGTTATAATGACTTAATTATTTTTTGGCTGGATACCTCAATGCGAGTCGTAAACTCTCTTAGATTGTAAGAGTTTTCACACTATCTATCTCAATACTTATAAGGTATATTTAAACTTGTATACGCTGATATATATTATTATTAGAGCTAGGAATTATATTGAATTCCATGTTTTAAAACAATAGTCAGATAACATCGAGTCAAGACATTTTTACATTTTATGTTGTGTACAACCGGATGGGGACTGAAGAAAAACGTCAACTTTCATAATGTTTTGGAATAATTTTGATAAAATGACATATTACCACAATATTAAGACTTGGTCACAAAGATAACAATTCCCCTCCATAGGACTTCCTCTTAATCCACTTCTTTCACAGTAGCCTCTGACCTTTCCTGGAATTCTCTCCCTCAAGATACCAGGGGTTGGCGTAGATTTGACTCACTTAAGTCACGCTTATACAATTAGTTGTCATTAAATAGGTAGTTTTTCTCTGGAACTAAATTTATTCAATGTAATTAATGGTTATTTCCCTCATTTTTCTATACTGTACATTTTATATTTCATTAGTTACAACTAAATTAATTCAAAATGTGCTGCAAATAACGATTATATTGTATAAATACCGTGTAATAATTTTGTTTATTGTAATTTATAATTTTTTACTTTAGTTCAAATTTATCGTGTCAGAAAGATTTACAAAGCAGGTAGTTTGATATCAAGCTTAGAGCACACACTGGTAAGGTAGTGACTGAAAGTGCAGAGACTGAAGGAATTTAACTGATGAAGCCATACAATCAGTTACGAAAGAGGACTGGAGAGGATTCTGTAAGAAGAAGAATAAGAAAAAGAAGAAGAAGCTAAATTCGACGGAATTGTGACGCCATTGGCAATATTTAAACTGAATTTGGACGTGATGACAGTGAAACTAGTTTGTATACCAGTTCAGTTCTAATAACTGTGAAGATGATGATTATTATTACTATTATTATTATTATTATTATTATTATTATTATTATTATTATTATTATTATTATTATTATTAAGAACTAATGAATGCAGAAAGAAGTATAATGGATGAGATTGAACGCAGAAGGAAAATATGGTATGGTCACGTAAGAAGAATGTAGGATCGAATATTTACCAAAGGCCGTCCGTAAATGGAAAATTGAAAGAAGGAACAAAAAAGGATACCAAGAACAATCTGGAAGAATAACATTCAACATTCAATGAGAAAAGTTGGTGTAGCGGATCAAGGCACAGAGCTTTTTAATTAAGGGGAATTTGTGAATGTGTATTACGAACTGTTAATCTATAAGTCCTTAGTCAATTAGGCCTATATATTTTTTAAAACTCATGTTAATTGTTAAGATTGGTTGGAGAAAATCCTCAATGTTGAGGAAAATTCTCAATGAATAAAAAATAAAATAAAGAACTAATCCGCCCACATTGATATATGATTACGGTGTAAAGTTATAATATGTTTTCAATGTTTGATCAATGTGCATCCTTAGACAATAAATAAGTCATCTCTTGAACGCACATTTCGTCTAAGTCCTATTCGGCACAGAGCTGGGTTCAAACTAGGAAACTAGTCATAATTGTGCAGTCTCTGAGCTACTGTTTTATCTGGCATGAACTGAAGACACTCCTACGTTCCCTGATGGGCCAGCGGTAAAGCAATGCAGTCACTGTTTCTGTTAATGAAGGTCACAGGTTCGCGTTCTCAATTATTCCGTTTTTTTCGTGATATTTGTATTAACATGTTTTATGAATTAAATGCAACATATTATTTTGAAGTTTGAATTAAATAAATGTTAATGTCGCTATTGTAACAATTATATTTACCACATTCAGGGTTTGTTCTAGGTAATTTTAATGTATTGCATTCAATAGACTGTGATGCGCAGACATCTGCGCAAAAGCAACAGCCTCTAACAAGTTAGTTTATAATGGACTGTTATCAGAGAGGCAGGATATCAGAGTGATAGACTGACCTCCCTGTTGACCAGATTTCAATCCAATCGAAAATGTGTGGGCTAAGATGAAAATAGAGATGAACTCTAATTGGCCTGCAGATGCACGAAAGATGACTTATGGGCACAAATTTAAGACGTCTGTGATGTTCTAGTCGATCGTCCACGTGCCTGGAGAACTTTGATTGCATTAATGTCCCGTAGATTGAGGGCGGTAATAGATGCTGAGGGTTCGTACACCCTATATTGATTTTGTCAAAATTTTCATTTTAGAAGATATTATTTTCTTTCCTCATTTATTTATTTATTAGAAGACGGTTTTAATTTATGTTTTGTGCTTTTAGTGTGTGCATTAAAGCCATAAAATTAAATATGAAACTATTTTACAGGCGAAATGCTATTCTAAAAAAATCGAACCCGTGAGGTTACGAACGCAGATGATGTCTGTTAAACCTCTCGGAAACACACTAAGCCAAGCTCTCTCTTTCATGTTGCTTGAGTGTGAACTGCGTTAACTAGAAAACAACCAGTACAATTACTGAAGACGTGTTGATGTGAATACGGCTTCTGCGAGCACTCGCGAAGTTCCCCGATAGGTTGATAGAATCTGCGGATTACTCATTTCTTTTTGTCTAAGGGCGTACTTAGCTTGCATAATGCAATTGTTACCTCCTCGCCTCTCGCAATATTAGCTGCTTGGATAACAAATTCCTTCCATACACACGAAGGAGAGTCCCAAATAGTATAACGTAATACACAGAGAAGGCATTCAAACTTTCAGTGTATTCCGAATTCGATGTCATCGGGTACGGAACGGTAGTTGATGGATTTTTCGGAATGCGACGCTACATAGAACGCGTTTGTGCTTTGTTTCCGAGCGGATAACACCCATTAGTATCATATTTAGTAGTGACAGTGAGCAAGACAATCGTATACCTATATTCTGAATGTTTGATGAAACCATATTTACAACTCTCTGCACAATTGAAGGGTGGCGGCTAGAAACAATCAGTTATGCTAATTTCCTAGTACGTAACTTTTCAGCTAGTAAATACATACCGGTAATTTAATCTTAATTGCAAAAGATGGTGATTAAACATAATACATACAAACAACTTATTTTATTACAAATAGACGAAGACAACTAATTTCTATACAAATAGGGAAATTACACTACAAAATAGTTTTCTTGAAAAATGGAATATAATCGTTTTCTCGCCATCTTACTTCAATTTTCTAGACATATTTTGAAACTGATTCATACACATACTATACAGAAACTCACCTCACAGATGGATGACCTTGAACATTTTAATACAGTGCATAATGGTATTAGATATGCAGATATCACGTACACTGTTTTTGTTAATAATGTTTTTGATAACTTTCACAAACATTGCCATACATAAATACCGTAAATATAAAATATAATTGCGCCACTGTTGAAATGAAATGTATGGAAACCGAGAAGAGAAACTGAAGCGAGAAGGCAGCATTTACTTTTTCAGAAATATTGATTAAGTAGTTATGCATTTTCATAACATTTCTCAAATAATGCTTTTTAAAATAGTGCATAGATTTATTTAAGGTGTACGAAACGATGACTAATTTAGAATTTGTAAAAGCGAAGCGTTCTTTTAACATCGGTACGATAAAATACATAAATACATTATGAGTAGTTATTGTTATACCATCAAAATATTGAATAACGAATGACAATTGATTTATGTATACTCATAACATTACTGAATATATAAAGTAAATAAGACAAAGATAATAACAAGAGAAGAAAGAAGGTTGAAAAAACCAGAATTAAGGTTTTTGTCCATTTTTTGTTTTGGACTTAATAAATGTATTATCAAATGTTATTACGTCTTTAAAAATTGATATAATTTTACTGTTTTTTAGTACTAAACGTACTAACAAAAATATAGCTAAAGTTGTTTTAAGATAAAGAACAACGACGGAAATACCTAATCTTGATTTCAAACATTAAAAATCCAAGAAAATTGACAACTAATTCTAATACTAAATACAAATAAACAGTAAAAATACAAAATCGTAGATATTTGTAACTGATTATTTCCTATTTTACCAATCAGAACATAGTGACCTAATCCATGTGCGTTCATTTGCCAAAATATGGGGTAAATGTTGACAAATATGTCAATATATCTAACACAGTTTATATTCGGGTTATTCATATGTAATATTCAGGGTTAATATATACAGTTAGTGCAGAAGGTATTGATACACTTAACAATAACAGACAGAAATAAATAATTTCATTATTTCTTCACTCCATAAAGAACAAAAATATACACCTTTAAATTGAACTCTATTAAGTTAAAAACACGCAGTTGTCTTTGTTTTAACATGACAATAAACGAGTAAAAAAATAATTTGTACATGAACAACAAAAATTAACCAACAAAAAGTATTGATACAGTACTAAGATCTGGTCAACAGAATGTTCACATGAAGTCGAGTGGCCGTGAGTACTTTGCCGTGTAGTAGTGTGTGTTCTGGCTGCAGATTAAGCTGGAATGGGGCGCGAAGGTAGAAAGACTACAGTAGAAGGGCGGGAATTAATTATTGGTTTGCATAATCAGTGTAAATCGCTAAATGGAATTAGTGAAATCATTGGAAGACCAAGACCAAACATTCAGCATATAATTCATAGAGTTGGAGAATGGAAATCTTTCCAAAATAGCCATAGATCAGGAAGTCCTAGAAAACTATATGTTAATGTCGAAAATGCATTAATGAGAAAAGTAAAGCAAAAACATAAAAGTAGTGCCCCTAAATTAGCAGCTAGTATCAAGAATGACTTTAATATTAGTATTTCTCCTAGCAATGTTCGTAACAGTTAATGGGCTAATGAACTTCATGGAAAAATAGCCCGTAGAAAATGTTTAGTATATGAAGAAAACTGAAAGAAAAATTTTAACTTCGCTAAAACACACATAAACAGCCCCAAAGAATTTGTAAAAAATAATTTATACTGACGAGCCTAAAATCAACATTTCCCGTTCAGATAGAAGAAGAAAAGTCTGGAGGAATTAATATACGGAACTACAAAAACAAAAAATCCAACCCACTGTGAAACATAGTGGTGGTTCTTTATTAGAATGGGGATACATGAGTACCTCTGGAGACGGGACCTTGCATTTTATGGATGGTTTGATGGATCACAAATAGTATGAACGTACTGAAGACAAATCTTCACCATCTGTTCAGGAAATGTGGATTAAACAAGGTTTCGTATTTATGCAAGATAATGATCCCAAAACACATCGTTTCCAATATGCGTTTATGGATTTTGTATAACACACCAAAGTACATGGAAACGCCTCGCTAGTCTCCGGACATAAACCCCATTGAGAGTTTATGGGAACATCTGAAAAGGATAATTCGTTTAAGGCAGGTTTCCAACAAGCAAGATCTGAGAAACGCTTTGGAAGAAGAAAGGAGAAATATACCTTCTTCAGTAACTTCATATTTAGTCGGGTCGATGCTACGTCGTCCTCAAGCCATCTTGGAATCAAAGGAGCTCCCAACAAGCATCGAACTCAAAAAGTAAAGACTCAAAACAGTAATAATATGAGACTGTATCAATACTTTTTATTTGTTAACTTTTGTTGTTCGTGTATAAATTGTTTTTTACTCGTTAATTGTTATGTTAAAACAGAGGAAACTGTGTTTGTTTAATTTTGTATAGTGCAATGTAAAGGTGTATCATTTTGTTTTTGTATATAGTGAAGAAATAATTAAATTATTTATTTCTGTCTGTGATATTTTTAAGTGTATCAATACTTTCTGCACTAATTGTGTAAGCTAGGCTAAATGCACTGTGCCGCATGATATTGAGCCGAAACAAACTTCCCGTTATAATGTAGAATGCATTTACGGAGACTGTTTAGCTTTTAAGGAACTGTATTAATAATCCATATTAAAACATAAAGTAACTATTATTTATGTACTGGGGTACATGTAGATTACCACTTATTACTCCAAATTCCATTAATATAAAAACTTTGAATGGTGGACTATAAATTATAAGCATTTATTATTTCATAAATAAACGTACGCAGGAAAGTGGAAAATATTATTTGACAAGCGATTAGTCATTTTAGTAGGACTTATTTAAAAATAATTTTATGGTATGAAATTCCACTGCAAGGAAATCATTATTACTGCTGTAACGAATGTCTCTTATTTTAAAAAACGCTCCCACACATACACCGTTCTAATGTTATTTTTACCTATGTTATCCCAATAAACATTACTACGGTCACCCTTACGAGGTTTATGACCTCCACATCTCAATACTTGTAAATTCTTGTTATATTACGACAACGGTACAAATTATGTAATTCTTCGTTGTGAATCTTCCTTCGTTCTTCATTTTCATTCTTTAAAGAACAGAATATTCTCCATAGACCCCCAATTACGAATATTTTCAGTTCGGCTTCTTAGCCTAACGTAAGATACCATATTTCTCAAACCCATATAGTACTACAGACGAAATTATCGTTTTATACTACATAACAGTATTTATAGGAAGCCAGTTATAATAAGAAAGTCAAGGATCGTGGACTGCAATGGACAGGGCATATGGTTGAGTGAGGAATGAAAGATGTGCATTGATGCTTTTGTAGGAAAACCAGGGGGAAGCATCAAGTTGGTACACCAATAATTAGGTGGGAAAATAACATTAACCATGATTTGAGGGAAGTAAATTATACAAGGTATGATTAGCTCAGGATGGAGATGTATGGAGAGTTTATGTCCGCTCGGCCGTGAACCTACGGGTTCGATAATGTCACCTGGTTAGTTAATATTTAGATTTTAGGTAAATACCGAGAGGTCATGAGACCTTGACTTGGATAGTAACACATTTCCTCTTTTAAGTTGATATTTCATTTCTTCAATCACTCATTTCTCAGGAACAAAACTTAAATAAGGAACAAACATTAAATAACCGTGGAATTTGATATATATATATATATATATATATATATATATATATATATATATTAAACATTTCATCATCATCATAGTACATTCACGAATTTAGCCGATTTGTTGACCTGTTTCAACCTCAAGAGGAACACTATCCAGTCTTTTCAGTGGTCGTCCTGGTCTTCTTCTTCCTGCAGGTTGATATTTTAACATTTGTTTCGGTATCCTGTGATCTTCCATTCGATGAACATGTTGCATCCATCGTGACTTATAATCAGAAATTTTGTTTTCTAAAGGTTCCATGAGTAATTCTTCTAAGATGTCTTAATTTTTTTATGATCTAGTAGTGTGTATCCTGCAGTCCTCTTATTCTACTTCCTTCATAGTAGCCTCAGCCTGCTCCTGGAATTTCTTTCCTCAAGATATCAGGGGTTGTCTCAAACTTGACACCTTTAAATCACCCTTATACAGTTAATTGTTATCTAATAATTAATTTTTCTCTATTTATTCAAATTTACACTATGTCAGCATTTTTTCTCGTTTTCTTATATCTAGTACATATTATGTTTGTCCACCGCTGTGGTCTCGAGGTAGCATGCTGCCTTGCCATGCAGCGGGCCCGGGTTCGATCCCCGGTCGGGGCAGTTTTTCTGGGTGAGGTTTTTATCGGGGTTTTTCCTCACCTGTAAGACAAATGTCAGGAAAACTTTAAGGCCCAAACGGTCCCCGAAATCATATGGCCATCATCATCATGATCATCCTTATCATTATCATCATCATCATTATCATCCTTCACTGGTGTGGAAAGCAACGGGAAGCTATCACACCTACACAATTCCCTAGTAAAGCTGCAAGCATAGCATGAAAATGCTATGATTGCAGTGAAGTACCTGCCTTCGGGCAGAATTACTATGGATGGATGGATATTATGTTTAATTCGTTAAATCTATAGTAAATCAAAATAAATTATAAATAATAATTGTATTGTATATATAACAAATAATCGTTTCTGTTTATTGTAATTTAGATGTAAGACTTTCAATTTTTTTATTTTTCAAAACCTGGTTCAGTGGCAGACAAGGCCTTAAGGCCTTAACACAACCAGGTAAAATAAAGCTATTATTATTATTATTATATTATTATTATTATTATTATTATTATTATTATTATTATTATTATTATTATTATTATTATTATTATTACTATTATTAACACTACATCATCGGCATATTAATACCATCGAGTTGTAGGCTTTCTTCATTCTCTGAAGATTTAATGGCATGGCCTATATTTATAAATATGTTTTCTAAAACAGAGGCAGTCTATTTACGAAAATGGATTGAGCATTTAACCGATCTGAAAAGTTACACACACTTAATTTAGTATGCATAAAATGAGTAATTGATTCTTACCTTATATGCCGTAGAACTACAAGAAGAAACTAGTGTCACCAGAGGAATTAAATAAAAACAGATAACAAAGGAACTCATGAAAATTGTTAATTTAATATCAATTTCATAATGCTCAATAAGAGTAGCCGTATTAAAGATATGTCCATGGGTACATAAAAACAAAAACTTTAACAAAACGCATAGCAGGATCCTTACGGAAAAAAATGAATTCGCCACGTTTACAGTATCACATAGTAAATTATGACATGACATTAAATCGTAAATAAATTCAAATTTTGCGATTCTAAACTTTCTCGCTTCTTGTTTTACTTGGTTTGATTTAATAGACTCAACCATTTCTTCAAGAAAAGTGTTAATGATTCCAAAACGTTTGTTAATCATAACCACAATGTTAATCATAAACATATCCAATAAAAAAGCAACCTTCGTGTCAATGAAATTACGAAATACATACATTATACCGGGTATGATTTCAAGTTTTAAATCGTAAACTGCTTTCAAAAAAAATATTATTAGAAATATGGACAATCCAATGTGAATGAATAGTTCTCCATATATCCGTGAATTAGACGACTTAATTTGTTTAACCGAGTTATCAAATTGCGATAATGTTTTGAAAATAAAAGGTAATTCAGTATAGGTTACTAAATTCAATGTCATTATGACAGTCAAAATTATATTCATGCCAGCCATAAAGGGAGATATTAGATTCGTAGCGAACGAGGGGAAAAAGTTTTTAGAAATTAAGAACGATGGAAATATGAAGCAAATATTACGGCTTATGAAAATTAAAATTCCATAAAAAATCAGTAATTTTGAAAGTCTTATATCACGATCACAAATTTTCCCATGCAGTGTAATTGAATAACACCGCAGATTCTCAAAGTCCAAAGTAAGATAATTATTTCACAGAAAATATCGCTTCTGGTTTGTATAACCATGTTGTATTCCAAATGTAAGTTTAGCAAATGGCATCTAGAGGATTGATAACATAGAAAAAGGGTGGCATTTGATTAACATTCGTGTTATTTTCGACTGTCAGTTGTTTTAACATTGTCAATGTATGTTTCTAATAAAGACTGAAAATATAAATGATTGTTAAATGTTCAAACTATTAATCATATGTGTCAGTGCTGTTGAAATACCATAAGTTACAGGACTAAGATATCGATTAACATAAGTGCAAATTTAATTTGGAAAATCCTTATGTTAAAATTGCTTGTAAATATACATATTGATAGGGAATATTTGTACAGATTATGTAAATATATATATATATATATATATATATATATATATATATATATTAGATTTAATAATGAACAAAGTTTGTCTTAGTCTTGAATCAAGACGAGTGAATCAAATACTAAATGTCGCTAAGAAGTTCGAATTTTAGTACTTCATCGGAACGAAGTTTCAAATAATTTTGTATTAAAATATATATATATATATATATATATATGTTTTATATGTAGGTTGAGAAAACATGCTATAATTGCTGGGGAAACGACATGGTGACCAAATGATACTCCTTTACTTGTTTCCTGACCATGCATCTC
Organism: Diploptera punctata; assembly: GCA_030220185.1. Taxonomy (NCBI): domain Eukaryota; kingdom Metazoa; phylum Arthropoda; class Insecta; order Blattodea; family Blaberidae; genus Diploptera; species Diploptera punctata. Next base: position 1,321,305 of record JASPKZ010000831.1, read on the forward strand.
ATTAAAATGACTATTTTATTCATGTCGCAAATGGTAGTCAATGACAAATCACGTTTCAATGAATTATGTTTTACACCAATGACAGTCGTGTTTGACCTCGCTCTTAATTGATTTCTCTTTATCAGCTCCTGCTTTTGTGATAAAGAAAGCTCCTCCTTTTTTAATATTCTGAACAGGTTAGACCACTATTTTTCTCCAACAAATACATTGAATATAGCAAATAATGAATAGATTTAGTGATTTTACTGAGTTGTTTATTCAAAATATAAATGATTAACCTATAATGTTGATTATAATAGTTTGATGTGTTTCATTATTTCTCCACTAGAGTGCATTCTTACAATATTGCGATCTTATTTGGCAATAAATAATACGATCGAGTTGCAGTGAATATACATAACCTCACATTTCTAATTTGTTTTCAAACATCGCCGTTTACATTAACTATATAAATATTTTGATACACCGGCAACTATATTCAAATTATTATTTTTTAGTAAAGAGCTTAATTTTATTCGTTAAATAGTCCTAACAAATGCCACTCTTGATTTCAAAATTCTCTAGATAAATTCACTCCTCACTCCGTGAGTCGTGAATTTATCGATAATTTGGAAATCACTCGTGCCATTACTTATGACAAATATGGTTGTGAGCTTAGCAGCTATCTGATAGGTCAAAGGCCTGATGCATCATTACATGGCAGATGCAATCGTACACTCTCTCAGTTTGCAAGAGTTCACCCCATCTATCTCTAAATTTGTAAGTTATATTTGAACGTAACCAAACTGATATGTGTTATGGTTATAGCGTAGAATTATATAAAATTTCAGGTTTTAAACTATTAGTCAGAGAACATCGAGTCAAATCATTTTCATCTTTTATCATGTGGCACTACATATAGACACCTAGGACTCTAGATGAGAAAGTTGAAAATTTTAATGATATGATTTTACACAATTGTACGAAAAACCTATCAAGTCTAGACGTATAAACAGACCTCCTGCACCCTGGATAGCTGATAATATCCGATTGATTATGACTGACGGAGACACAGCATACAGGAAATAAAAAAGTGATCAGACTTACAGACATACAGACATTTGTAGAATAAAGAAAAAAATACTGTTAGAAACGAAAAACTAAAATATGTCCATAATATTCTAACACAATCTATGTTAGGGTAACAGAGTGGAACCCTTGATAGAGGTCCACTCCAGGGAGTAGGCGCCCCTGCCCTTTTGTGAGCTCCAGGTCCCACTCGCCCAGTGGGTAGTACCTGGGTAGGGCCCCGTCCACAGGGTTACGTGGGGAGAAGAGAAGCCCCCAAAGCCGTAGTGAAGGCAACTTCTCTAGGAGACGAACACTCCGAAATTCCAGTTCCCTGCCCTCCAGGAAGAGGGGTTTGGCTAGAGAAGTGGTAACCGTCTACTATTGAAATGGGGAGGTAATAAGTCTTTACTCATAAACTTCACAGAAGACGAAAAGCCGGATTGATAAACCTATTGACGACCACAGCGAAGAAAAATTATAAAAAGATTTTTGGAATACATGACCAGCTTAAAATAGCGACTTTGGAATGTCAGAGGCTTGGGAAGCAAGGAATTTGAACTAACAAAAGAAATGAAAAATAAAAGTATAAATATATAGCTGCCTCAGAAACAAAGAAAAATTGAAAGGATCACAAATGATAAATGTTATGATGATGTTTTTACAGTGGAGTAAAGTCAGAAATAAAGATCGCAAGCAGGAGTGGCGATAGTTGTGGATAAGAAATGGGGATCCAAAATAGACAACGTATAATTGTATTAACGAAAGAATAATGACAATGCGATTTAAGCAAAATAGAAGGTATATGACAATTATAGCAATATATGCACCGGAGGAAGGGAGAGATGAAGAAACAAAAACATTTTATACTACTCTACAAAAGGAAATAAATAAGATAAACAAGAACGACATAATAATATTATTAGGAGACTTTAATGCTAGAGTGGGGAATCAACCAGTGGCAAATGTAATTGGGATCCATGGAGAAAATGTTATAAATAAAAATGGACAAGAATTTTAAAACAATTTGCAATTTTTAATGATTTTAAAATAACAAATACATTTATAAGAAAAAAGATATTCACAAATACACATGGTCAGCACGAGGTTTTCGTTCACTGATAGATTATGTGTTAATCAATAAGAAAGCATCATCATTATTAACAGATACGAGAGTATTTAGAGGAAGTGACATCTATTCAGATCACTATTTAGTAATCTCAAAAATAAATATATTAGCGAGATGGAAGAAAACTAAAAACAAATATAGAAATAAAGAGACCACATTCAAAGTACATTTATTACAAGATAAAGTATACAAATCTGTATCAGAATAGGCTAAATGAACAATTAATATTAAAACCTACTTCCGAAGAAATAAACCGAGAATGGGATAATATAAAAGAAAGCATTGATAAAGCAGCATATGAGGCATTAGGAACAAAATATAAAATATATAACAAGAAGGGTTTAAGAATATGGAATGAAGAATTAGAGAGGATAATAAAAGATAAAAAAGAGGCTTATCACAAATATTTACAGAATAGAACACCAGAATTAAGAGCTGATTACAAACATAAAAGTGCAATAGCCAAAAGAGAAATTAAAAAGCACACAAAGTCAGTTGGGATAGATATATAAGCAGACTAGAATACGATATACATGGGCAGCAAAAAATAGCCTATAAAGTAATGAAACATCTAAATAAACAAGAAAAAGATACAATACAGATCAATGAAATTGAGGAGAAACAATGGGAAGAACATTATAAAAAACTGTGGTATAATGAAAATAAAATAACTAAAGATAACATATATGAGTGTGAGATAGGAATAGATATGATAACAATGGAAGAATTAGAAGAAGTACTGAAAACAACAAAGAACAGAAAGGCAGCTGGAATAGACGGAATTAATATGGAATTAATAAAATATGGAGGAATTTTTTTGAACTGAGATTATTACATTTTTTAAATTTATGTTGGAAACAAGCAACAATACCAGAAACCTGGACAACAGCAATAGTACAATCTATTTTTAAGAAAGGAGAACGTAAAGACTGCAACAACTACAGAGGAATAAGCATTTTAACTGCAGGCTATAAAATATACTCAAGAATCTTACATGTAGGTTAAAACAAATAACAGAGGTAATGTTAACAGAAGAACAAAGTGGATTCAGGCCAGGGCGTTCATGTATGGATAATATATTACGATAAAAGAATTTATAAACAAAAGAAGGGAATATAACATGGAAACACACATAGCTTTTATTGATTTTGTCAAGGCATTTGATAAAGTAGACAGAGGAAAACTCTGGACAATTTTAAAAGAAAAAGGAATTCCGAAACACTTAATAGCAGCTATAAAGAGTTTGTACTGGAACACAAATTTTGTTATAAAAACTAGAAATGAAGTAAGTAAAAATTAAAATTCATACTAATCAAGGAGTTAAACAAGGATGCAGTATCTCTCCAGTTTTATTTAACCTATACATCAATGATATAATAAAAAATGGAACGAAGAAACAAATAAAGGAATAAAATTAGATAAAACACACTACTTTAAAACATTATTATACGCTGATGACCAGGTAATAATAGCAAATACAGAAGACGAACTTCAGAGGAATATTTTTAAGCTACATAATATATGTGAACAATATAATCTCAAAATATCCATAAAAAAAACTAAGGTAATGGCATTCCAAGGGAAAAATCAAATCAGATCGAAAATAGTAATAGGAAACAAAATCATAGAACAGGTGAACCATCTCAATTATCTAGGATGTGACATTTCATTTAATTATGATAATGATATAAATAATAAAATAGCAAAATTCCAGGGAATATGTGGTACGATAAAACGAACACTAAATAACAAAACAACAAGAGAGACCCAACTGAAATTTTATAAAATGTTGGCAGTACCGGTACTGCTCTATGGTTCAGAAGCCTGGATTCATAAAAAACAAGACCTAAGTAGGATAACGGCAGCAGAAATGAAATTTTTGAGATCTGTTAAAGGGTGCACTAAGGAAGACAGAATCAAGAACACAGAAATAAGACAGGAACTTGAAATATTTGCAATAACTGATAAAATGGATACATATAGACAAAATGGAAGCAACACATAGACAGAATGAATGAAGATAGATATCCAAAACAAATAACAAAATACAAACCTAAAGGCACCCGAGATGTGGGCAGACCTAGAAAGAGATGGGGCTGAAGTCGGAACGGGTCAACAGACCTAATCCATGAATGAAGATGATGATGATGATGACAATCTATGTCGAACTCATCTAATATGTGGAAAAATTTTAAATCAGTAGGCCTCTGTCAAAGCAAATTACAGGTAGAAACAACAGACCTACCATTATCAGCTGAGATAGCAAATTCCTTCCATGTACACGGAGGTGAGTCCCAAGTAGTACTATGCAGTGCATAGAAAAGACTATCAGACATCCAGGGTACTCCGGATTCGATGTCATCGTGCACGGAACGGCCGTTGAAGGATTTTGCGGAATGTGACGCTGTATGGAATGAGTTCGTGCCTTGTTTCCAAGCGGGTGAACACCTATCAGTATCATATTTAGTAGTGACAGTGAGCAAGACAATCGTATGCCGATACGCTGAATGTTTGATAAAACCAAATTTGCAGTTCTCTGTACAATTGAAGGGTGACGGCTAAAACCGATCAGAGTCACTTTATGCTAATTTCTCTGTATGTAACTTTCAAGCTAGCGTATATAGAAATTAATCTTAATTGCAAAAGATGGTGATTAAACATAATGCATACAGACAACGTATTTTATTACAAATAAACGACAACTAATTTATATACATACAGTGGAATTAAAGTACCAAACCATTTTCTTGAAAAATGGAATATGATCTTTTTAGCCGTCATACTTCAATTGTCTCGCCAGATTATGAAACTGATTCAAACACGTATTATACAAAAACTCACCTCACAGATTGATGACCTTGAACATTTCAATACAATGAATAATGGTACTAGATGAGTAGAAATCACATACACTGTGTTTATTAATAATATTTTATAACTTTCACAAACATTGCTATACATAATCACCGTAAATATAAATATAATTGCGCTACTGTTGAAATGAAATGTATGGAAATCGAGATGAGAAACTGAAGCGAGAAGGCAGCATTTACTTTTTCAGAAATATTGATTAAGCAGTTATGCATTTCCATTACATTTTTCAAATAATGCTTTTTAAAATAGTGCATAGTTTTCTTTAAGGTGTACAAAACGATCTGTAATTTAGAATTTGTAAAAGCGAAGCGATCCTTTATCACTGATAGAATAAAATACATAAATAAATTATGACTTGTTATTGTTATACCATCAAAATATTGAATAAAGAATGTCACAATTGATGCATGTATGCTCATAACATTACTGAATATATAAAGTAAGTAAGACAAAGGTAATAACAGGAGAAAAAAGAAGGTTGCAAAAACAGAAATTAAGGTTTTTGTCAATTTTTTACGGTAAAACGTTTTTGACTTAATAAATTTATTATCAAATTTTTGTTACGTCTTTAAAAATTGATACAATTTTACTGTTCCTAAGTATGAAACTTAGTAACAAGAATATAGCTAAAATTGTTCTAAGATAAAGAATAACAACGACGGAAGTAGCCAATCTTGATTTCAACACAGTTAAAATCCAAGAAACTTGACAACTAATTCTAATACTAAACACAAATAAACTGTAAAAATACAAAATCGTAGATATTTGTAACTGATTATTTCCTATTTTACGAATCAGAACATAGTGACCTAATCCATGTGCGTTCATTAGCCACAATAAGGGCAAAATATTGGTAAGTATGTCAACATCTCAAACACAGTTTATATTTGGGCTATTCATATCTAAAATTAAAAGTTGATATATATATATATATATATATATATAAGCTAGGCTAAATGCACTGTGCCGTATGAGATTGAGCCGAAACAAACTTCCCGTTATAATGTAGAAAGTATTTGCGGATACTGTTTTGCTTTAAGGAATTGTACTGATAATCCATATTTAAACATGAAGTAATTATTATTTATATATTGGGGTACATGTTGTTTACCACTTGTTAACTCCATAGTCCATTAATATAAAAACTTTGAAGGGTAGATTATGACAAATTATAAGCATATATTATTTCATAAATATATGTTCGCAAGAGATGGAAAATATTCTTTGACAAGTGATTAATCATCTTAATAGGACTTATTTTGAAATAAATCTACGGTATGGAATACCACTGCAGAAAAATAATCATTACTGCAATACTGAATACACACACACCGTTCGAAGGGCACTTTTTCCTTGTTATCAAAAAAATAAATAAATAAAATAAGGTAAAATATTCCTGCGGTCACCTATACGAGCTTCATGACCTCCTCATCGGTATACTTACAAATTATTATTATACTATGACAAAGATAGAAATTATGTAGTTAGTTAGTTGTGAATCTTCCTTCGTTCTTCATTTTTATTCTTTAAAGAATCGGATATACCATAGACCCCATTTACGAATATTTTAAGTTCGTTTTCTTATCCTATCGTATGAAACCACATTTCACAAACCCATATAGTACTACAGACGAAATTATCGTTTTATACTACATAACAGTGCGCTGCATGTTCTTAATGGGAAGCCAGGTGTAACAAGGATGGTCAAGTCTCGTAGACTGCGAAGTTCAGGACATAAGGTTGGAGTGGCGAATGAAAGATGTGTATAGAGCCTTCTTGCAGGAAAACCAGAGGGAAGGCACCCAGTTGGGTAACCAATAACGAAGTGGATGAATAACATTAATCATGATTTGAGGGAAGTAAATTATACAGGGTCTATTAATATTAATCTAAAAATTAACACATTTACATTTGGAAATTATATGATTAATTGACTACTTGTAATGCTTAAGCAATCTTCTAATGATGTTTCCTCCAAGGATTTTCCCGCAAAAAAGTTAGAAGTTCTAAAGCAACGATCGGCAAATGACGAACCACGAAAGGTTAAAAAAAATGGTGGCCGAAAATAACCTCATACTTAACTCATAAAAATACATAAAATTAAGTAAATTATAAAAATAAAAGTTACAATTAGGTTGATATAAACAATATTTATTTAAGTACTTATATTCTTTCAAAATTTCAATACATGCGAACAATTTTGTTACTCATTGTAGTTGCTAAGCTGTGCAGCGCTGGAGAGTTCGCTGTAGAGCGGGGGCGGAAGGGAGAAGCTAAACGAACAGTACAGCATATTATGTTACGTCGATCCACATAAAAGTTCTGTACGCCCGAATGCAATACAAGAATTTTATTTAATGAAATAAGAATTTTTATAAATATACTAGCGTACCCGGCAGACGTTGTCCTGCCCCGAACATTCAATTCTCATTTCATGGGCGGACGATGAAAATATGTTACTTTTTTACCATAAAATTAATAAATTGGGACATAATTAGATATTATTAAATAAGTTCGCAAGAAAACCTCTTACAGCCTTCTGTTGTGGCTCAAGAAGTATGAATGATGACGTCACATAGTCATGAACACTAGAATTGTACCCTCCTTTGCAGATAAGTCAAGAACCGTTATATAACAATTATATTACAGTGAAAAAAAAAAGATAAATTGATGAGAGTGAGACAAAACAGTATTTTTTCCCCCGCAGCTAGATTTCATTTCTCACCCATACTCACCGACGTTCCATAAGAAAAATTTTCTCCCCGCAGAGACTCGAACCAGCGTAAGACCCATAGTTCTGCTCCAAGACTTCTTGCCTTAACCACTCGGCTACGGCGCGAGACACTTAGTATCAATGAAAGACAAAAATGGTTATTGTGAGTTATCCGTAAGAGATAAGGGACTCTTGGTATCAACGAAAGACAAAAATGGTTTTTGTGAGTTATCCGTAAGAGATAAACATATGCTGTCGCGGACGTTTTTGTAGAGCTTTTTTGAGATATTCAATTCTGTTACATTAATTTTGTGTATTTTTTATGGTTTAGGCAGCGTAAGCCATTTGAGCGTCCAAAGAGCTACTTTTTTTCACGTTTTCCACTACAAAGGGCGATTTTTAAGGGTGTAGGAGTTGAGTACCACAACTGTCTTATAGCATATGTTCATCCCGGGAATCTCCTGAACATTTTGCAAAAAAACCCCATCACAATCGGATCAACGGTATGGCTGCGCATGAAGTACGAACAAACAAATATTAATTTTTTATATACGGTATAAGATATCTGACTTTGGCAACATCTGAAACCTCTTTTAATCCGAGAAGTCATATTAATTTAAATACAATATTTGTGTTCGTAACTCGAACGGAAGCTTAACACCGCTTTATGAAACTTATCTTTCGGGAGGATGTACTCGGCACCGGCGACCTCTGATGTGAAAGCGCCCATTTGTGGTACGGCTCCTTTGGCGTGTGCCAACATACACTTTGATACGTAAGCGATTCCTTTGCGGTGCGTCAGCACTAATATCGCTCAAGATTAACGGCCGCTCACCTTGAAGACACTCTTCGCAAAAACTGCTCCCCGCGTGAACCTAATTATAAAAAACTAGCTCAAGACCGCAAATGTAATTTCTCCCATTGATCTTTTTAATAAAATATGCCGGTCTATTGTATTTCATATAATTTTGTGAGTGAAAATAAAAAAAAAATTAGGACCTCGACAAAATTTTTCAAACGCATCCGAACCCCACCTAAAATTACTTGCCGACGCCTGTTCTAGAGTCACATATTCGAATTACATGACCAAGACTTTTCGCTCTAAGACGTATTAAAATCTGACAATTTTAGAACAACGTTATGATTTATGGAGTTTGTTGTTCAAAGTTTTCCTCCATATTCATTCACATCTCTTGTATTAGGTTGTCTCAATAGTAATGTATTGGATTTTAATGTGATGCTGTGTATCTGGTGGAATTCTGAGTTGTAATTCACTAGGAGTGTGTTCCACATGAGCGGATCTTCATGCTTAACAACTGGGTAGACTTTATGACATTTTGAGGGTCGCAGGTTCAAACCGTTCGGACCCCAACAGCACTAATGATCATGTCAAAAATTCAGGAATTTACACAATAAGGTAGGTCAACACCAGCTTTATGCGAACAAAAAGCAATAGTTGCAAAGCATATTTACGTGGTCGTGCGTTTTGTCGTACTTACAGCAATGGCGACCATGATCGAAAGTTCAATTTCCTACATTTCGGAGTTGCCAACCTAAATAACTATACTGTAATATTACATAGTACAAACCGTACAATGTATATACAAAATATATCCATAATGTAGTGTTAACATACATTACACGAAACAAATCACTGCATTTTAAATTAACTGAACTCTATTTGAAACAATATAAAACAATAAATACGTACTTGCCGCCATTTTATGACTGACTGGTGAAACGACCATTTGTAGAATGAACTTATAAACATTGCCCTCACTGTTAACGTTAGTCAATTGTTTATAACGAATGCAAACATTTTCAACAAATAAGTTATTATTTTACTATTATTTATTATTTTGAAACCACCATTGCGCAAAACAAAAAAGTGCAATACACGTTTGTGAAGTGTTTTATAGAAGCGAGGAAAATGTTCAAAAACCTTGCTATATCTTGGTTTTTAAACATTTTCCTCGCTTCTGTAAAAACCACTTCCCAACTTCGCATCCAAATAAACTATTTCAGAATTCAATATCTGTATCATTGTTTTTCATTTGTTGTCAACGCTTGACCGAAAGAAAATTGTACAGAAAGGTGCACTACAGTGTAAATTGAATAACACAGAAGAACTTCATTGTCCTCAAAAAAAAAAAAAAAAACTCCAAGCACGACAGACCTACAAGGCCTTTGGCCTAACATCCGGCTGCTGGTCTCACATCCACATGTGTTGTGTTAATCACAGAGGTAGACGATCATCTAGCCAGTGTAGGAGTGACATGTCAGCATGTTGGGCAACCAGCCGTGATAGCTGGTCTTCTCAATCTGGAGCCGCTACTTATTATAGCTACCCAAATGCCTCACGATGCTGGGTGGGCACCGGTCCCATACTGGCCGAAATTCCACGAGAAAATTTCTTCCCCCATGGGGATTCGAATCAGCGCAAGTCCCATAGCTCTGGGCCAAGGCTTCTTGCCTTAACCACTCGGCTACGGCGCGGGACACTTCATTGTCGAAACTATGTGAATTATTTCAATGAAAATATCGTTTCTGGATTTTAAAACCATTTTGTATCCTAATTGTAAGATCAGCAAATAATATTTAGTTTAGCGATAACATCACTAAATGCTGACGAATGAGGCTTGAAATTTATTAATATTCGTGTTGTATTCCAGGCTAGTGTTTTTAACATCATTTGGCATATTTATAATAAATGAACGTAGTAATTACTGTTATATGTTCGTAAGGATTATGCTCTTGACGTAACATGACTAAGAAATTGATTAACAAATGTGAAAGATATGAGAATTCCAATATTAATGTTGCATGAAAATAGTCGTAAATAATATAGAATATTACAATTCTCCATTCTCCAGTCTTCATCTCTCTTTGATACAAGAATTTTCCTAAGAAATTTATTCTCAAACACTCGTAATCGTTTCTCCTTCCTTAAAGTTAGAGTCCATGTTATGCATCCACATAATATATCTGGGAGAATAACAGTTTTATACGTTTTCAGTTTATGTTCTTTGAGAGAAGTTGGGACGATGAGTCCCTGTAATATATACTATTATCATGCATTTTCAGGATTGAGATAATGTTTAATTTCTTTGTGCATCTCATTCCTATTTGTAATTATTGTTCTTACGTATTTGAATTCAGCCACTTCTTCAAAATTTACCTCGTTTATTATCAACTTTCCATCTCCCTAATATAATGCATCCCTATAAGAGATATATACGTATCTTTAGTTTCATTGATGTTTACTTCCACTATCAATTTCTTACTGTTACTCGAGATAGAGTGTTTTTTGTCTCTATTTATATAAATGTATACTATGTCATTAATATTTGTTTCTCGTTATATATATATATATATAATCTTGTACATATTATATTTAATTCGTTAAATCTAGAGTAAATCAAAATACATTATAAATAATAATTGTATTGAATGTATAACATGTAATCGTTTTGTGTTTATTGTAATTTAAATGTAAGACTATTTTTTTGTACTTTTTAAAACCTGATTGAGTAGCAGACAAGGTCGTAAGGTCTTAACTCTGCCAGGTAAAATAAAACTATAATAATAATAATAATAATAATAATAATAATAATAATAATAATAATTATTATTATTATTATTATTATTGATCCTTAATATCTCCTCACTATTGTCTAATAATACTATATAATCAACTTTTATAAGATTCATGATGTGTTCCGTTGAGGTTTATTCAAAATTAATATAAAATTATAGAATATTCACCTGAAAGGTCCGTCTCCTCAACTTAATTATCATTTAACTGTAGCGCTTTCGGGACTTGTCCCATCATCGGCAGGATTCAAAACTGGTGTTTCACTGAAGATCTGGTAGAGGGGGTTGCATGTATTGGGTTCGTTTTCGTTTATCAGGCTGTCGTTGTGAGCTGCTTTCATGATTTCCATCTCTTCGAGTACGTTTATCTTCGCTGGATTATTTTCTCTGTGCATTACTGTTAGGGTGTTTTCAATATTTAACATGCGATGTCCTTCATGGATAACGTGTTTTGGCATAGCTTGATTTACCTTCTGCGTGAATGAAGTCTCGAAAATGTTCTTTGAATCTGATGTTAAAACTCCTGTTTGTCCTTCCTATATAAAATTTGTTGCAGTCCTTACATGTCAGTTTATAAACTCCTTTGCTGTTGAAAATGTTATTTTCTTCAATGTTATTGTTTATTATGTTGTTTAATTTGTTATTGGTTCTGTATGCTATTTTTACGTTTTTATCGGCTTTCTTTAGTGCAATGGCTAATTTTGTCGTTTCTTTTCCTGTGTGTGTAAGTGTTATCCATGTTTTCTTGTTGTTGTCAGATTCTTTTTCTAGTTTAGTTATGTTGGTTATGTTGTTCTTCCTTTTTTGTTTTTTACGAGCTTATCTATGAATTCTTCATTATAGCCATTGGTTTTTGCCATATACTTAATGTAGTTGAGTTCTTGGATATAATTGTCTTTGCTTAATGGGAGTTTCAACATTCTACTGACTAAGCTATTAAATGTACTAATTTTCTGTTGAAAAGGGTGTGTAGAATTTTTGTTTATGGCCAGAGCATTGTTTGTGAGTTTCCGGTAGATACCGATTTCTAGTTTATTGTTGTGTAGATTTTTGGTTATAGACAAATCTAAGTAGTTTATGCTGTTGTTAACTTCTATTTCTTCGGTGAAAGTGATTTTTTCATGCATGTTGTTTAAGTCTTGTAGTATTTCTTTTTCTTTTCTGTTTTCATTTTCATATATCACTAGTACGTCATCGACATATCGTATTATTAGTTTTATGTTGAATTTGTGTATTAGTTCCTCAAAATGTTTATTTTCCAGTTCTTGTAGGAAGATTTCTGCCATTATTCCAGATGTAGGACTCCCCATCGGGATCCCGTCTTCCTGAATAAATAGTTCATTGTTAAATTGGAAGTAATTTTGCTTTATTGTTGTTGTTATTAGTTTGTTTAACTGATTGATATAGTTATCTTCAAGTTTACTGTCTGTTAGTTTTTGTTTTATTGATATATATATAATAGGTGTAATTGATTCTTACCTTATATGCTGTAGAACTACAAGAAGAAACAAGATTTGCCAGAGGAAATAAACAAAAGCAGATGCTAAAGAAGCTTATGCAAAATGTGAATTTAATGTCAAATTCAGAATGATCAATGATTCCAATCGTATTAATGATATGTCCATGGGCACATAAAAACAAAAACTTTAACAGAACGCATAGCAGAATCCTTACGGAAAAAATGAATTAGTTAAGTTTACAGTATCACATAGTAAACTATGCCATGACACTACGTTTTGAATAAATTCAAATGTTGGGATTTTATTCTTTGTCATTTCTTGTTTTACTTGTTTTGATTTAATGGACTCAACATTGTTTACTATTCCTTCGAGAAACAAGTTAACGATTCCAAAACGTTTCTTAATCATAACCACAATGTTAATCATAAACATATCCAATAAAAAAGCAACGATCGTGTCAGTGAAATTTTGAAATACATACATTATACCGGTTATAACATCAAGTTCCAAATCGTAAGCCGCTTTCATAAAAAATAAAAATAGAAATATGGACAATCCAATATGAATGAATAATTCTCCACATATCCGTGAATTGTGCAATTTTGTTCTTTTAACCGAGTTATCAAATCGTGATAATGTTTTGAAAATAAAATGCAATTCAGTATGGGTTACTAAATTCAATACCATTATGATAGTCAAAATTATACTCATGCAACCCGTAAAGGGAGATGTTAGTTTTACGACGTACGGGTAGCTATCAAAGTTTTTAGAAACTAAGGGTCGTATGCAAATACATTAGTCTCTACTCAAATTACTTCCAATCACTGGTGAGCTGAGATCGAATTAACGGCCGCCTTACCGGTCATGCATGAATGTTGACGTTTTCGTAATATTGGCAACGAATTACCCAGAAATCTCAGCGATAAACCACTTCCGTTATTTTCGTCTGCTATAGAGGAATGCATTTATGCTTCCTTCCCGCAAATAATACCGTATACAAACACGTCTGCGACACGCAATATTACGCCGATTCTCCTGTTCTTCCAGTTGAATTCTTTGGTAGACTCTATCAAATTCCTCTTCTCCGCGTATACCAAAAACATGATCGAAGTCTTCAAGGTCCGACATCATGGATAAATGTTGGATAAAGCAGCAAAGTACATCGATTACCATCGGTTCCCGTCGGTTCCCTTCTGGATTTTAATTTGAGTTGCTCATTTAAGCTACCTCCGCAGGTAGCTTACAAATTTAACCAATTATTATCGCATGAACAGATTTCTGAGTAAGCAAAATCGTATTAGCATACAACTTGCTCAGCAGAGAAGGCATTTTACTGTCTAATGCGTCCAAACATGCGACCCTAAGTACCAATGAAATATCAAGCAAATATTACGGCTTATAAAAATTAAAATTCCGTACAAAATCTGTAATTTTGAAAGTATTATATCACGATTACAAATTTTCCCATGTAGTGTAAATTGAATAACACCGCAGATCCTCAAAGTCCAAAATAAGTTAATTATTTCACAGAAAATATCACTTCTGGATTTTATAACCATGCTGTATCCTAATTGGAAGTTTGGCAAATGGTATCTAGAACATTAACAACATCGTTGAATGTTTACGAATAAGGGTGACACTTGATTAACATTCGTGTTATTTTCCAGGTCAGTGTTTTAACATTGTTGTTTCACGTTTCTAATATCGACTGGAAATAATAATTACAGTTAAATGTTAGAACTATTAATCATACGTGTCGGTGCTGTTGAAATAACGTAAGATACAGGTCTAAGATGTCGATAAACACAAGTGGGAATTTGGAAAAATACTTCTATTAACATTTCTGGAAAATATTCGAATTGATTGGGAATCTTAGTTCAGACTTATATAAAGAAGACTACAAAGGCAAAACAATCAAAGTCCACTTCTCACACAAAATTGAGTTACGGGTATATTAAGTCCACTTCTCACACAAAATTGAGTTACGGGTATATTAAGTCCACTTCTCACACAAAATTGAGTTACGGGTATATTAAGTCCACTTCTCACACAAAATTGAGTTACGGGTATATTAAGTCCACTTCTCACACAAAATTGAGTTACGGGTATATTAAGTCCACTTCTCACACAAAATTGAGTTACGGGTATATTAAGTCCACTTCTCACACAAAATTGAGTTACGGGTATATTAAGTCCACTTCTCACACAAAATTGAGTTACGGGTATATTAAGTCCACTTCTCACACAAAATTGAGTTACGGGTATATTAAGTCCACTTCTCACACAAAATTGAGTTACGGGTATATTAAGTCCACTTCTCACACAAAATTGAGTTACGGGTATATTAAGTCCACTTCTCACACAAAATTGAGTTACGGGTATATTAAGTCCACTTCTCACACAAAATTGAGTTACGGGTATATTAAGTCCACTTCTCACACAAAATTGAGTTACGGGTATATTAAGTCCACTTCTCACACAAAATTGAGTTACGGGTATATTAAGTCCACTTCTCACACAAAAATTGAGTTACGGGTATATTAAGTCCACTTCTCACACAAAAATTGAGTTACGGGTATATTAAGTCCACTTCTCACACAAAATTGAGTTACGGGTATATTAAGTCCACTTCTCACACAAAATTGAGTTACGGGTATATTAAGTCCACTTCTCACACAAAATTGAGTTACGGGTATATTAAGTCCACTTCTCCACACAAAATTGAGTTACGGGTATATTAAGTCCACTTCTCACACAAAATTGAGTTACGGGTATATTAAGTCCACTTCTCACACAAAATTGAGTTACGGGTATATTAAGTCCACTTCTCACACAAAATTGAGTTACGGGTATATTAAGTCCACTTCTCACACAAAATTGAGTTACGGGTATATTAAGTCCACTTCTCACACAAAAATTGAGTTACGGGTATATTAAGTCCACTTCTCACACAAAATTGAGTTACGGGTATATTAAGTCCACTTCTCACACAAAATTGAGTTACGGGTATATTAAGTCCACTTCTCACACAAAATTGAGTTACGGGTATATTAAGTCCACTTCTCACACAAAATTGAGTTACGGGTATATTAAGTCCACTTCTCACACAAAATTGAGTTACGGGTATATTAAGTCCACTTCTCACACAAAATTGAGTTACGGGTATATTAAGTCCACTTCTCACACAAAATTGAGTTACGGGTATATTAAGTCCACTTCTCACACAAAATTGAGTTACGGGTATATTAAGTCCACTTCTCACACAAAATTGAGTTACGGGTATATTAAGTCCACTTCTCACACAAAATTGAGTTACGGGTATATTAAGTCCACTTCTCACACAAAATTGAGTTACGGGTATATTAAGTCCACTTCTCACACAAAATTGAGTTACGGGTATATTAAGTCCACTTCTCACACAAAATTGAGTTACGGGTATATTAAGTCCACTTCTCACACAAAATTGAGTTACGGGTATATTAAGTCCACTTCTCACACAAAATTGAGTTACGGGTATATTAAGTCCACTTCTCACACAAAATTGAGTTACGGGTATATTAAGTCCACTTCTCACACAAAATTGAGTTACGGGTATATTAAGTCCACTTCTCACACAAAATTGAGTTACGGGTATATTAAGTCCACTTCTCACACAAAATTGAGTTACGGGTATATTAAGTCCACTTCTCACACAAAATTGAGTTACGGGTATATTAAGTCCACTTCTCACACAAAATTGAGTTACGGGTATATTAAGTCCACTTCTCACACAAAATTGAGTTACGGGTATATTAAGTCCACTTCTCACACAAAATTGAGTTACGGGTATATTAAGTCCACTTCTCACACAAAATTGAGTTACGGGTATATTAAGTCCACTTCTCACACAAAATTGAGTTACGGGTATATTAAGTCCACTTCTCACACAAAATTGAGTTACGGGTATATTAAGTCCACTTCTCACACAAAATTGAGTTACGGGTATATTAAGTCCACTTCTCACACAAAATTGAGTTACGGGTATATTAAGTCCACTTCTCACACAAAATTGAGTTACGGGTATATTAAGTCCACTTCTCACACAAAATTGAGTACGGGTATATTAAGTCCACTTCTCACACAAAATTGAGTTACGGGTATATTAAGTCCACTTCTCACACAAAATTGAGTTACGGGTATATTAAGTCCACTTCTCACACAAAATTGAGTTACGGGTATATTAAGTCCACTTCTCACACAAATTGAGTTACGGGTATATTAAGTCCACTTCTCACACAAAATTGAGTTACGGGTATATTAAGTCCACTTCTCACACAAAATTGAGTTACGGGTATATTAAGTCCACTTCTCACACAAAATTGAGTTACGGGTATATTAAGTCCACTTCTCACACAAAATTGAGTTACGGGTATATTAAGTCCACTTCTCACACAAAATTGAGTTACGGGTATATTAAGTCCACTTCTCACACAAAATTGAGTTACGGGTATATTAAGTCCACTTCTCACACAAAATTGAGTTACGGGTATATTAAGTCCACTTCTCACACAAAATTGAGTTACGGGTATATTAAGTCCACTTCTCACACAAAATTGAGTTACGGGTATATTAAGTCCACTTCTCACACAAAAATTGAGTTACGGGTATATTAAGTCCACTTCTCACACAAAATTGAGTTACGGGTATATTAAGTCCACTTCTCACACAAAATTGAGTTACGGGTATATTAAGTCCACTTCTCACACAAAATTGAGTTACGGGTATATTAAGTCCACTTCTCACACAAAATTGAGTTACGGGTATATTAAGTCCACTTCTCACACAAAATTGAGTTACGGGTATATTAAGTCCACTTCTCACACAAAATTGAGTTACGGGTATATTAAGTCCACTTCTCACACAAAATTGAGTTACGGGTATATTAAGTCCACTTCTCACACAAAATTGAGTTACGGGTATATTAAGTCCACTTCTCACACAAAATTGAGTTACGGGTATATTAAGTCCACTTCTCACACAAAATTGAGTTACGGGTATATTAAGTCCACTTCTCACACAAAATTGAGTTACGGGTATATTAAGTCCACTTCTCACACAAAATTGAGTTACGGGTATATTAAGTCCACTTCTCACACAAAATTGAGTTACGGGTATATTAAGTCCACTTCTCACACAAATTGAGTTACGGGTATATTAAGTCCACTTCTCACAAAAATTGAGTTACGGGTATATTAAGTCCACTTCTCACACAAAATTGAGTTACGGGTATATTAAGTCCACTTCTCACACAAAATTGAGTTACGGGTATATTAAGTCCACTTCTCACACAAAATTGAGTTACGGGTATATTAAGTCCACTTCTCACACAAAATTGAGTTACGGGTATATTAAGTCCACTTCTCACACAAAATTGAGTTACGGGTATATTAAGTCCACTTCTCACACAAAATTGAGTTACGGGTATATTAAGTCCACTTCTCACACAAAATTGAGTTACGGGTATATTAAGTCCACTTCTCACACAAAATTGAGTTACGGGTATATTAAGTCCACTTCTCACACAAAATTGAGTTACGGGTATATTAAGTCCACTTCTCACACAAAATTGAGTTACGGGTATATTAAGTCCACTTCTCACACAAAATTGAGTTACGGGTATATTAAGTCCACTTCTCACACAAAATTGAGTTACGGGTATATTAAGTCCACTTCTCACACAAAATTGAGTTACGGGTATATTAAGTCCACTTCTCACACAAAATTGAGTTACGGGTATATTAAGTCCACTTCTCACACAAAATTGAGTTACGGGTATATTAAGTCCACTTCTCACACAAAATTGAGTTACGGGTATATTAAGTCCACTTCTCACACAAAATTGAGTTACGGGTATATTAAGTCCACTTCTCACACAAAATTGAGTTACGGGTATATTAAGTCCACTTCTCACACAAAATTGAGTTACGGGTATATTAAGTCCACTTCTCACACAAAATTGAGTTACGGGTATATTAAGTCCACTTCTCACACAAAATTGAGTTACGGGTATATTAAGTCCACTTCTCACACAAAATTGAGTTACGGGTATATTAAGTCCACTTCTCACACAAAATTGAGTTACGGGTATATTAAGTCCACTTCTCACACAAAATTGAGTTACGGGTATATTAAGTCCACTTCTCACACAAAATTGAGTTACGGGTATATTAAGTCCACTTCTCACACAAAATGAGTTACGGGTATATTAAGTCCACTTCTCACACAAAATTGAGTTACGGGTATATTAAGTCCACTTCTCACACAAAAATTGAGTTACGGGTATATTAAGTCCACTTCTCACACAAAATTGAGTTACGGGTATATTAAGTCCACTTCTCACACAAAATTGAGTTACGGGTATATTAAGTCCACTTCTCACACAAAATTGAGTTACGGGTATATTAAGTCCACTTCTCACACAAAATTGAGTTACGGGTATATTAAGTCCACTTCTCACACAAAATTGAGTTACGGGTATATTAAGTCCACTTCTCACACAAAATTGAGTTACGGGTATATTAAGTCCACTTCTCACACAAAATTGAGTTACGGTATATTAAGTCCACTTCTCACAACAAAATTGAGTTACGGGTATATTAAGTCCACTTCTCACACAAAATTGAGTTACGGGTATATTAAGTCCACTTCTCACACAAAATTGAGTACGGGTATATTAAGTCCACTTCTCACACAAAATTGAGTTACGGGTATATTAAGTCCACTTCTCACACAAAATTGAGTTACGGGTATATTAAGTCCACTTCTCACACAAAATTGAGTTACGGGTATATTAAGTCCACTTCTCACACAAAATTGAGTTACGGGTATATTAAGTCCACTTCTCACACAAAATTGAGTTACGGGTATATTAAGTCCACTTCTCACACAAAATTGAGTTACGGGTATATTAAGTCCACTTCTCACACAAAATTGAGTTACGGGTATATTAAGTCCACTTCTCACACAAAATTGAGTTACGGGTATATTAAGTCCACTTCTCACACAAAATTGAGTTACGGGTATATTAAGTCCACTTCTCACACAAAATTGAGTTACGGGTATATTAAGTCCACTTCTCACACCAAAATTGAGTTACGGGTATATTAAGTCCACTTCTCACACAAAATTGAGTTACGGGTATATTAAGTCCACTTCTCACACAAAATTGAGTTACGGGTATATTAAGTCCACTTCTCACACAAATTGAGTTACGGGTATATTAAGTCCACTTCTCACACAAAATTGAGTTACGGGTATATTAAGTCCACTTCTCACACAAAATTGAGTTACGGGTATATTAAGTCCACTTCTCACACAAAATTGAGTTACGGGTATATTAAGTCCACTTCTCACACAAAATTGAGTTACGGGTATATTAAGTCCACTTCTCACACAAAATTGAGTTACGGGTATATTATCACTCCTGGCATAGATTACTACTAAGTCCACTTCTCACACAAAATTGAGTTACGGGTATATTATCACTCCTGGCATAGATTACTACTAAGTCCACTTCTCACACAAAATTGAGTTACGGGTATATTATCACTCCTGGCATAGATTACTACTAAGTCCACTTCTCACACAAAATTGAGTTACGGGTATATTATCACTCCTGGCATAGATTACTACTAAGTCCACTTCTCACACAAAATTGAGTTACGGGTATATTATCACTCCTGGCATAGATTACTACTAAGTCCACTTCTCACACAAATTGAGTTACGGGTATATTATCACTCCTGGCATAGATTACTACTAAGTCCACTTCTCACACAAAATTGAGTTACGGGTATATTATCACTCCTGGCATAGATTACTACTAAGTCCACTTCTCACACAAAATTGAGTTACGGGTATATTATCACTCCTGGCATAGATTACTACTAAGTCCACTTCTCACACAAAATTGAGTTACGGGTATATTATCACTCCTGGCATAGATTACTACTAAGTCCACTTCTCACACAAAATTGAGTTACGGGTATATTATCACTCCTGGCATAGATTACTACTAAGTCCACTTCTCACACAAAATTGAGTTACGGGTATATTATCACTCCTGGCATAGATTACTACTAAGTCCACTTCTCACACAAAATTGAGTTACGGGTATATTATCACTCCTGGCATAGATTACTACTAAGTCCACTTCTCACACAAAATTGAGTTACGGGTATATTATCACTCCTGGCATAGATTACTACTAAGTCCACTTCTCACACAAAATTGAGTTACGGGTATATTATCACTCCTGGCATAGATTACTACTAAGTCCACTTCTCACACAAATTGAGTTACGGGTATATTATCACTCCTGGCATAGATTACTACTAAGTCCACTTCTCACACAAAATTGAGTTACGGGTATATTATCACTCCTGGCATAGATTACTACTAAGTCCACTTCTCACACAAAATTGAGTTACGGGTATATTATCACTCCTGGCATAGATTACTACTAAGTCCACTTCTCACACAAAATTGAGTTACGGGTATATTATCACTCCTGGCATAGATTACTACTAAGTCCACTTCTCACACAAAATTGAGTTACGGGTATATTATCACTCCTGGCATAGATTACACTTCTCACACAAAATTGAGTTACGGGTATATTATCACTCCTGGCATAGATTACACTTCTCACACAAAATTGAGTTACGGGTATATTATCACTCCTGGCATAGATTACACTTCTCACACAAAATTGAGTTACGGGTATATTATCACTCCTGGCATAGATTACACTTCTCACACAAAATTGAGTTACGGGTATATTATCACTCCTGGCATAGATTACACTTCTCACACAAAATTGAGTTACGGGTATATTATCACTCCTGGCATAGATTACACTTCTCACACAAAATTGAGTTACGGGTATATTATCACTCCTGGCATAGATTACACTTCTCACACAAAATTGAGTTACGGGTATATTATCACTCCTGGCATAGATTACACTTCTCACACAAAATTGAGTTACGGGTATATTATCACTCCTGGCATAGATTACACTTCTCACACAAAATTGAGTTACGGGTATATTATCTATCACTCCTGGCATAGATTACTACTAAGTCCACTTCTCACACAAAATTGAGTTACGGGTATATTATCACTCCTGGCATAGATTACACTTCTCACACAAAATTGAGTTACGGGTATATTATCACTCCTGGCATAGATTACACTTCTCACACAAAATTGAGTTACGGGTATATTATCTATCACTCCTGGCATAGATTACTACTAAGTCCACTTCTCACACAAAATTGAGTTACGGGTATATTATCACTCCTGGCATAGATTACACTTCTCACACAAAATTGAGTTACGGGTATATTATCACTCCTGGCATAGATTACACTTCTCACACAAAATTGAGTTACGGGTATATTATCACTCCTGGCATAGATTACACTTCTCACACAAAATTGAGTTACGGGTATATTATCACTCCTGGCATAGATTACACTTCTCACACAAAATTGAGTTACGGGTATATTATCACTCCTGGCATAGATTACACTTCTCACACAAAATTGAGTTACGGGTATATTATCACTCCTGGCATAGATTACACTTCTCACACAAAATTGAGTTACGGGTATATTATCACTCCTGGCATAGATTACACTTCTCACACAAAATTGAGTTACGGGTATATTATCACTCCTGGCATAGATTACACTTCTCACACAAAATTGAGTTACGGGTATATTATCTATCACTCCTGGCATAGATTACTACTAAGTCCACTTCTCACACAAAATTGAGTTACGGGTATATTATCACTCCTGGCATAGATTACACTTCTCACACAAAATTGAGTTACGGGTATATTATCACTCCTGGCATAGATTACACTTCTCACACAAAATTGAGTTACGGGTATATTATCTATCACTCCTGGCATAGATTACTACTAAGTCCACTTCTCACACAAAATTGAGTTACGGGTATATTATCTATCACTCCTGGCATAGATTACTACTAAGTCCACTTCTCACACAAAATTGAGTTACGGGTATATTATCTATCACTCCTGGCATAGATTACTACTATTTTAAATGTCAGTACATGGAAATATCATTCGTAGTCCACGTAAAATTGGCTTCAAAATAAAATGTAAAATGGAAGATCAATCAAAGTTCCACAGTTGTATGTTAAATCAATCAGAGTTCACCGAGTTTTAAATAAGAAATCTTATAGAGTATAGCTTATTTTCGTTATAAATGTTTGTAAACCTGAATTTTAATTATTAATAAATAATAGTTTCAAAAAACTAAAACAACACGCTTTATTAGAAAACCGAAGTACAAAATGAAAAATAATTTTAATTTCCAACACGCTTGGGATAAAATTAAAGTGGTCAACAAAAAAAAAATTATCTCCAACACATATAGAATAAAACTAGAGTTATCAACTAAAAGAAAATAATTTTACCATCAAAAGCGTGGGGTGCTCTATATCAATTAATATATTTGATAATAAACAGATATTCGTAAAACTAACGCCTCTAAGAAAAAAAATGTAAAAATCATAAAAAGCACCCCACGCTTTTGATGGTAAAGTTATTTTATTTTTGTTGATAATTCTAGTTTTATTCTATATGTGTTGAAGATGATTTTTTGTTAACCACTTTAATTTTATCCCAAGTGTGTTGGAAATTAAAATTATTTTTAATTTTTTAGTTCGGTCTTCTAATAAAGCGTGTTGTTTTAGTTCTTTAAAACTATTATTTATTTTTTAGTTTTAATATTTTACAGAATAAGATAAAAACGTGAATATCTTTAAACTGTAGTATGAGCTAAAAGTAATACTCTTCTAAAAAATCATCCCAGCCGGATTTGAAGCAGCGACCTATGGATTACTGAAATTATATACCACTAGAGTTCACCGCTCTACCAACTGAGCTCTTACAACGATTGACTAAAAAGTCAAGTCCGCAACCTATTATACCAGTTTTAATTTTTTTGATTTTCTGATGATTCT
Organism: Diploptera punctata; assembly: GCA_030220185.1. Classification (NCBI taxonomy): domain Eukaryota; kingdom Metazoa; phylum Arthropoda; class Insecta; order Blattodea; family Blaberidae; genus Diploptera; species Diploptera punctata. The sequence continues at coordinate 1,345,162 of JASPKZ010000831.1, forward strand.
GGCCAGGATTTTAGGAACAAAATATGAAATTATTGTATTGTCACGGGCCCTTTACAAGTATACAAAGTTTCAAGTCAATCCAATGTTTATAAGTGAGTGAAAATCGTGTTCAAAGGTTCCGATACATAGATACAAAGACACTTGTTTTATTTTCTGACGATTGTGGCCAGGATTTTAGAAACAAATATGAAAATATTGTATTGTTATGGGTCCTTTACAAGTATACAAAGTTTCAAGTCGATTAAATGTTTCTAAGTGGGTGAAAATCGTGTTCAAAGATTCCGTTACATAGATACAAAGACACTTTTTTTGATTTTCTGATGATTGTGGCCAGGATTTTAGAACAAAATATGAAATTATTGTATTGTCACGGGTCCTTTACAAGTATACAAAGTTTCAAGTCGATCCAATTATTTTAAGTGGGTGAAAATCGTGTTGAAAGATTCCGTTACATAGATAGATAGATAGATAGATACACGTCAAGCTAATATAAAGCGTGTAAAAGGGGACAGCATTGTGTTAATTTGAACAAGATGCCCATTCCAGTAACAACACAGAAATACTATAACGACTTACAAGAACTGTAAAAGTTCTGCTCTCATACAGTCCAAGGCGTTTTCTCAAATTTAAAGTATGAAACGTAACATTTCTGATGTATTTGCATTGAAACAGTAGCGCCTTTTTGTATACGTGTTTTCTTAACTGTCACTGTTCATTACTATTCCCAATTTTGCATTTAAAGAAGAAAATGATGTCAACTTTGATTGTTCTTTCATACAAAAATGTGCTGACAGTGCTTCCACTGTTGTTTTCATTGTTAACAACTCTCCACAGGACGACGCAAATATCAATTCCAATATAATAATAACATGCTATGCAAACAGTGTTTCATAAAATTCATAATACCTTTTTATTGTAAGAGAGTTTTTAATTTTAGTTTCAAATTTATTCAGGATGAGAACTATGTGACTTTGATTGTTTTTCTTTAGTAGTCTTATATATATAATAAAATAAGTTAAAATATACCTTCTTAGGTAAAATCCGTCGTCCTCAACTTATAAAATATGTATTCTTTATGCCTGTAGGCCTTTCAGAACATCCGTTCCATCTTCAGCAGGTCCCTCTTCGCGACAACATCCAGTATGATGGTTATACCTAAGAAGAAATACTTTAACTTATTTTATTTCATGACACTCCACCTCAACGGTTTTAACGATGAATTTTACTAGTATAGTCTTATATATATGTTTCGGAGACTAATGAAAAAATATATCCTCTTTGAAGTTCTAAAATGAATGTCTTATTTTATGGTTTACAAGACCAATATTTTATTATTAAATTATTTGAACTTATTTCAATTATTAGTGTTATTTTTTGGAGACGAGTAGTTCGAATACTTAATGATAATAACAGTTTAAATTTTAGTGAGGGAAGATTTGAGTAAGTTTTGTATGTTCTAAATATATGTATTACATGTAGGTTGAGAAAATCGGACTGAAAAGCTGGTCAAACGTCAGAAAACCATGGATGGAAGAAAAGTGGACTTTCCAAAGACAAGTGCTCTTAGGTTTACTGGAGGACACAAAGTGGAGATCAAATATACATACGGACACCTTTGTGACTGGGAGACTGTAAGTTTTCAGCTGGGAAAGGGACGAGCACCTTTACTTCAAGACCTTTTTTTCCCAAATAAGTATCCCAATGGAAGAGGAATAAAAAAACTTCAAGACCTTCTTTCCCTTTTAAAGTTCATTCCATCTAATCAACACAGGTTCTACTAAAATTTGAAGACAGAAGATGATAATGAAGAAAGCAGTGATGTAGAGCGCCTATAGACAGTTTTCTGATACATTAAAACTAAAGTTGTGAGATTGTGTAATTTATTTCTTCAATACTTGTTGCCAATTTGTATTGTATATTTGCAGGAATATTTCCAATAGTGTTCTGTATCTGATCCTAAAAATTCAAATATCAAAGTTAATTAGATTTGTTTCTACAGCAAAAACACTTTGATTGTATTTTTCTCCAAATCACAAAATTGTGGGATTGGCCCTTCTTCCACTGTCCCCTTCAATTGTGCTACATGAAGTATTTTTTTCAACGATGAGTGTTAACATATTTTAGAAACTTCGGCTAATTGCTCTCACTCTCCGACTGGCCGTGCAGCAACGATTTGGAAATATACGCGGGAAGATTCTCTTAACTGAGCAAACGGACTATAATATCGCCAAATATCTACTGTGGAAAACTGATGTTTCCGTTACCCTTCTCAGATTAACAAACCCGCTTTTCATCCAACTAGTACTTCAATTTACTGCCAAATAATAAATAATTCCAACAACATTAAAATTTGAATTGTTTGTTAACCAACCACGAATACTGCTCATAAGTTGAATAAATAAAACGTACAAAATGCATTGTAAATTTTGCTTTTGTTCTATGTCCCGTAAATCTGGTGTTGACCTACTTTATTGTGTAAATTCTTGAATTTTAGTCATGGTTATTCATGCACTATGGGGTCCGGGCGGGTTTGAAACTGCTGTTACCGTTACGCTTCTCAGATTAACAAACCCGGTTTTTCATCGAACTATTATTTCAATGTATTCCCGAATAATAAATAATTCCAAAAACATTACGCATTTAGGCCCAATGTTGTGTTAACGAACCACGAATACTACTCATAAGTTGAACAAATAAAATGTAAAAAAAATGCTTTGTAACTTTTGTCTTTTTTTTTCTATGTCCCGTAAATCTGCTGTTGACCTATGTTATTGTATAAATTCCTGAATTTTTGTCATGGTTATTCGTGCAGTATGGGGTCCGGCCGGGTGTTGAACCTGCGACTCTCATAAATCCATGAACTCGTTCCAGTTGTTGAGAATAAAGATCCGAATCGACTGTACGCCCGTTTGGAACAAACTCCCAGTGAATCACAACTTCCAGCATACATACAACATTATATTAATCACCGACTGGAGTAACATTAAGGGATAGAATGAAAAATGATGAGATAAGGATGCAGTGGAATAGTAGGGAAATGGTTTAACATATAAAAAATTATCAGATTAAATGGTTCCAACACGTCCAGAGAATGTCAAATTCCCGTTTACCAAAGATGATTTACCACCTCAACCCTAAAGGCAAAAGAGACCTCGGAAGACCCTTCAACCGATGGAAAGATCAGTTTTTGTAGTCGCAGAACGGGCATCATCACCCAATACTGCATTCGGAAGAAGAAGAAGAAGAAGAAGAAGAAGACCGACGTTGCTAATGAGACAATCTAATTTAAGAGATGTGAATGAATATGGAGGAAACCTCTCAATAAAGAACTCCATAATATTTCATAGGTCAACTCACCACTAAATGCAATACAAAAGTGTACAATACTTTCCAAAGAAAAAAAGAAAGAAATAAAGATTTTCCGACCCTTCCTATACCTGACGCTGGCCTTCAAGTAAACAGAGAATTCACCCCCCGCCCCTAATTCCTTCAAATATTTGCGCGGGAAGATTCTCTTAATTGTGCAAAATGACTATAGAGAAATTTAGGCCGATATATTGACTGGGTCCACCGCTGTGGTCTCGAGGTAGCGTGCTGCCTTGTCACGCAGCGGGCCCGGGTTCGATCCCCGGTCGGGGCAGTTTTTATGGGTGAGGTTATTTTCGGGGTTTTTCCTCACCTGTAAGACAAATGTCAGGAAAACTTTAAGGCCCATCTTCCTTATCATTATCATTCTTATCATTATCATCATCATCCTTCACCGGTGTGGAAAGCAACGGGAAGCTACTACACCTACAATTCCCTAGTAAAGCTGCAAGTATAGCATGAAAATGCTATGATTGCAGTGAAGGACCTGCCTTCGGGCAGAATTACTATGGATGGATATTGACTGGCTGACGTGACTATGAAATTTAATAAAATGTTCAATTTTTATATAGTACACTATTAAAGGTTTCTACAAACTTGTGTAGAATAATTTCCTTATACTGTTGTAAGCTGAAGAACATTTCGAAATATGGTCCGTCCTAGCGAACTAGAGGTTATCATGTCCGCTTTTGGTTCCACGGTTCACGGGTTCAAACCCTGCCGTGGTAGATGGATTTTCCAAGGCACAAAGGTCATGACTATGGATGGATTTCTTAAGAAAGAAAATAAAAAACGTTGTTCCTGTATTATAGATTTAAGTAGCCTATAGTAAAAACCTCAAGCCTGAAAAAGAGTAATTCGAGCAAAATTTGTGGGACCTTTCACGCCCAAATTTGAATTGAAATGCTAATGAGTGTAATGTTATTAGCTGTTAAAGAGTGTCATTAAATAAAACAATAGCTTAGGATTTGGTAATACACGTTATAAATTGTAAGAGGCACTTTCGTCACACAACTGGGGTAATTGCTAAGACCACAGCATGCCATTGTTAAGGCCATGGAATGTGATGGTACATAGGCTACTTTTAATAGCAGTTTAAATTCTTTTCAGAAAACATCCCAAATAAAATGTAATACCTGTATAAATGCATTTTCATATATTTTCAGCGCATGACCGAAAAAAATTGTGCAGAAACGTGTACTCCCAGATTATAATGAAACTACCGCATTACAAAAATATAGGCATACTAAATAATCCAGTTTTATAATTTATTTATTTTGCTAAAATCTTTATGGTAGTTTTACGTTCCCTACGCTACACGAAGAGAGAAATGATCTGTATAGATATTGTTTTTAAACTCAGCAACACATATATACTTTTTGACCACATAAGGACATGAATATGATCGGTTGAATACTGTGGCCACCTCCTAATCAACTCATACATTTAAGCAAAGACACACTATTCAATCATTCATTCAAACTAAACTAAGGACATTACAAAAAAGCAATTAACAAAGTTTTTCCTTTACCCAAAGAAAACAAAGAAATATGTCGTAATGTCATACATAGGCCCACTTTCAAATAAAATATCTAAACACTTTAAAAAGTTGAACATTGATGTGGCATTTAAAACTAATAAAACTCTACAAAATATAATAAAAAACAATAAAACCAAAACAAAAAAAGAAAAATTATCAGGTGTATATAAATTGAAGTGTGGCACATGTGACAATGCTATATAGGACAACTGGTAGACCTTTTATCTCTCGGATAAAGGAACACATGAGAGCATATAACAGAAATTTAGAAACTTCAAAATATGCTAACCACCTATTCCAATTTAATCATTGTTTCGATCCAAATTTTGAAATTTTACATATTTGTGATAAGGGTAAGAAGTTAGAACTTTTGAAGGCTGTAGAAATTAATAAATTTAAAAGTAGTAAAAAACTGTTAAATTCTCAACTTGATTTGAATGAATCCCTTTTGTTAAATTTAAAAATTTAAATAAATATTGTTGTATTGTTGCTTAGATCAGTTGGAACACAATTCATAATTTAACATGTCTGAAGAAGGTACAGCGTACTGAAACAGCTGTCACTGAATATATAATAAATATGAAAATCAAATAAAACTACGTTTTATTTTTATTTAATTAATAAACTAATGACATATGGTATGGATGATTATCATGGCTATATTGTTGTTAGGGGACTATTTGGACCTAAACAAATTCTGGAATTTGCTTTAGAGATGAGGAAAACCCCCCAAAAAAATCCTCTCCCACGAAAAAAGATTCGACAAGGGCCACCTGCGTCACAGGAAACACCTAAATTTAACTAAAAATATAAATATTTATGCAAAGACATGGGGTTTCTTGGAAATATATAAAATTCACGTTATAAAATTAATTTTGATAGTTACTCTGCCCACCGAAAAATAATCATACAATTCCTATTTAAACTATTTAATCAACGTCCAGGTCTAAATTTGTTTAGTGCATTTAGTTGTTACGTCAAAATAACAGAGCTATTACGTTTTATATTAAATTAGTTTTCGTGGTAGTCTCAAATTAATAAGCCAAACCTTAAATAATACCCAACAGTTTAATCGAATTCCGAAATAATGAAGCTATTGAGGCAATTCTCATGAAAATATTTATGAAAAATTTCTACAGATCTTCACCAATCCTATCTAGTTTGACACTGATATGACAATGACCAATATGTGTATATATATATATATATATATATATATATATATATATATGTTATAATTAAATCTTTAACATTGAGCTATGCAAGCTTAATATGGTATGATAAGAAAAATAAATGCCTGGACGGGATTCGAACCCGGATCTCTGAGTCTGTACCTCAGCGTGATATCCATTACACTACCAGGCGAATCCAATTCAAACACTTATTTTCCTTATATATGTACTATACTAGATGTCGCGAGAACACTGTCTTCACTGCCATCTAGTAGCTGACTATATCAAGTAAGCACATTAAAGAGAATATTTATTTTACTTTATAGCAGTGACGCTTTATCGATGTTATAATTAAATCTTTATTGCTCAATGTTAAAGATTTAATTATAACATCGATAAAGCGTCACTGCTATAAAGTAAAATAAATATTCTCTTTAATTTGCTTACTTGATATAGTCAGCTACTAGATGACAGTGAAGACAGTGTTCTCGCGACATCTAGTAATAATGGAGAGTATAATACATAATTATATAAGAAAAATAAGTGTTTGAATTGGATTCGCCTGGTAGTGTAATGGATATCACGCTGAGGTACAGACTCAGAGATCCGGGTTCGAATCCCGTCCAGGCATTCATTTTTCTTATCATACCATATATATATATATATATATATATATATATATATATATATATATAATTAACCATTAATGCTCTTGTGACTGCAATTTTTGTTTCATCGAAATTAAACTTGGCATATAGTGATTAATTAAAAAGGAGTAAGATCGTGTTTATTAACCAAGAAGGTCGGAAATTTCATGTAGGAGTTCACCTGAAACGAAAAAATAAGAATCGCTCTAGCAGTCACAATCATCGATGTTTCACAACGGAATTCAGTGCATGCTATTAAAAAAAGAGAGAGATATTCTACAAAAAAATCAACGAAATCCGACCATTGTAAAATGGGGGTTTACCTGAAACACTAGACTCTATCAAAATCGCATTATATACTATACAGTCATATTAACCCTTAAATTAGTAATGTATCTTACACGATACATTAAATTAATTTACTAAATAACTTTAATAAAGTCATGGAAAATGAATCGAAAATATTAAATTGGTGTAAACGTATACAGCAACATGTAAATAGTAAGATGGAATCAGAAATTGAGTTTCTCCAATTTAAACAAAATAAATACACATTCCGGAAATATTAAGAAACCTTGTGTTACAGAAAAAATGTTGGAGAAGATGGAAGAAAGATGAAAATGGAAAAATAGCAATACAGAAGTGGCCGAAAAAACTACAGGAAACGGGTTAAAATGGACGTCAGCAGCGCCACTCGTGGGGTCACATTCAATGTCTATGAGGTATAGCAAAAACGTGTTGTATTTCTATTTTGATTGTCACCAATTTCATTTAGATACGATTATCCAAAGCGACGTAGTAGTAGTTTAAAGTATGATACTATATTTGTGGACACGGTGTATAATGGAAATGGACAGCTAACGACAAATGAGGACATGTTTGAGGAAGTGGCTGAATTCAAATACCTAGGAACAATAATCACAAATAGAAATGAGATGCACAAAGAAATTAAACATAGACTCAATTCTGGAAATGCGTGCTATTGCGCATTACAGGGACTCCTGTCGTCCCAACTCCTTTCAAAAAATATTAAACTATATAAAACTATTATTCTACCACTTATATGGATGCGAAACATGGACACTTACTTTAAGGGAGGAAAGGAGATCACGAGTATTTGAGAATAAATTTCTTAGAACAAAATTTGGACCAAAGAGGGACGAACAGATAAGTGAATGGAGAAGACTACATAACAGTAAACTTCATGATCTGAATAGGAAGCCAGGTAAAATAGTAACAGTTATGTCTCCTAGACTCCCTCCATGGTATCTTTACCTTGTCGTAGTAGAGTGCTTGCGTGCTTAAATGATCCCGAGAGCTATGCCGGCGGTAGCATTACTGCCGATAGGGTTACCCATGCCGGACTGGTCGAAGGTCATAAGCCAGACGAAAAAAGTACCTTGGTCGAGAGAGTGACGATCTTTCACCGTAAAAATACAACCGTCAAGAAATGCGGACATAGGCTCAACTGGGGTAAAATTTTCCGGAAGTCAAATAGTCCCCCATTCGGTTCTCCGGGCGGGGACTACTTCAAGGAACCCATGCCGAAAGCTCAGACACAGGGATATGTTCCTAGGAACATGGAATGCTAGGACTTTATACAATAGCGGGGCACTAGAGATATTAACGTCGGAATTAGATAAATCGCCCTTGGATATAGTCGCTTTACTGGAAGTTAGGTGGCCAGGAGAAGGTAGTTCAGGAATCAGGAAACTTTGCATTATACTACGGGGGTGCAGAAGGACCTGAATTTGGAACGGGTTTTTTAGTCAGAAGGAGGATCCTGTCCGCTATCCGAGATATTATGTTTGTCAGTGATAGGATATCATACATAATTCTAAAGGGTAAACGACATGATTTTTTAATCGTAAATGTACATGCCCCACAGAAGATAAAGATGACAAGATCAAAGATGAGTTCTATGAAGAATTAGAAGCTTATTTGATAGCCTTTCACGAGATCATATGAAAATTGTCTTAGGAGATTTTAGTGCAAAAGTGGGGCGGGAAGATATATTCAAACCAACAACAGGCAAATTCAGTCTTCATGAAGATAGTAACGACAATGAGATTAGATTAGTCACCTTTGCCACATCAAATAATCTCATTGTTAAGAGCACAACATTTCAGCATAAGGATATACATAAATACACTCAGAACCACATAGATAATGTATTAGTGGACAAACGCTGGCACAGCAGCATCATCGATGTTAGATCAGTTAGAGGGACAGACTGCAAATCGGATCATCATCTGTTCAGGGTGAAAACCAGACAACGACTATCGGTTATGAGAGGAACAAACGCTAAAGGTGATTCTGAAAAAATTGAATTAAAAACCTTGAAAAATGATGAAATGCTGCAAGAATACCAAACCAAGATTGCTAATAGATTTGAAGTACCCGAAATCTTCAGATCACAATGTGGCAAACAAAGAAAAAACTGATATGAATAAAGAATGGAAGGCTATCAGACATACTATTAAATTGTCAGCATCAGAAAGCATTGGTTATTTAAAAAAGAGGATAAACAAGAAACGATTTGATGAGGAAAGTGCTGACATTGCAAAGAAAAGAAAGCTAGCAAAAATGAAATGGTTATACGAGCCAAATGAGGTAAATTTAGAACAATTGGGTAGTATTAGACGGGATACCACCAGATTACTCAAGAGTAAAAAAAGGGAATATTTGAGAGAGAAGATTAATGATCTTGAAATGAATGCAAAAAATAGGAACATTAGAGAATTATGTCAGGAAATTAGTATAGAGAAGAAAGGGTTTCAGGCTAGACTGCGATGGGCAGGACATGTTGCGCTTATGGGGAATGAAAGGCGTGCATGGAAGCTTATTGTAGGAAAGCCAGAGGGAAAATGCCCAGTTGGTAGACCAAGAATGAGATGGGAGAATAACATTAACTACGATTTGAGGGAAGTAGATTATACAGGGAATGATTGGAAAACATTGGCTCAGGATAGGGATGTATGGAGATCTTACGTCCGTGCTGCCATGAACCAACGTGTTCGATAGTGCCAGTGAGTAAGTAAGTAAGTAAGAAAGAAATACATGTGAAATCAGTCATTTCTTCTATATTTTCATAATTTATTAGTTATCCATTTGCATTATATAATGTATATCTATGTGTGAACATATATATATTTAGTTTTATTGATATTTACTTACAGTCCCAATTTGTAAGTGTTATGGTACCGCTGTGGTCTCAAAGTAGCGTGCTGCCTTGTCACGCAGCGGGCCCGGGTTCGATCCCCGGTCGGGGCAGTTTTTCTGGGTGAGGTTTTTATCGGGGTTTTTCCTCACCTGTAAGACAAATGTCAGGAAAACTTTAAGGCCCAAACTGTCCCCGAAATCATATGGCCATCATCCTTATCATTATCATCCTTACCATTATCATTAGCATCATCCTTCACCAGGGTGGAAAGCAACGGGAAGCTATCACACCTACAAAATTCTCTAGTAAAGCTGCAAGCATAGCATGAAAATGCTACATCATCAGCATAAATTAAAAGCTTATTAATACCATGAAGTTGTAGAAATTCTTCATCCTATAACAATTTGATAACATGACCCATATTTACAAATTTGTTTTCTAAAACAGAGATCGTCCATTTACGAAACTGGTTTACGCATTTTACTGTTCTGAAAAGTTACACTCACCTAATTTATTACTATACAAAATAAATAATTTTTTATTCTTACCTTGTAGGCTGTAGAACTGCAAGAAGAAACAAGTTTCACCAGTGGAAATATACAAACAAAGATGTTGAAAAAGGTTATGCAAAATGTGAATTTAATATCAAATTCACAATGATTAATAATTCCAGCTGTATTAGCGATATGTCCATGGGCACATAAAAACAAAAACTTTAACGAAATGCTTAGCAGGATCCTTACGGAAAAAAATGAATTCGTCAAGTTTACAGTATCACATAGTAAATTATGCCACGACATTAAGTCATGAATATATTCAAAGTTTGCTATTTTATTCTTTCTCATTTCTAGGTTTATTTGGTTTGATTTAATAGACTCAACATTGTTTACTATTCCTTCGAGAATAAAGTTAATGATTCCAAAACGTTTCTTAATCATAACTACAATGTTAATCATAAACATATCCAATAAAAAAGCAACGGTCGTCTCAATGAAATTTTTGAATACATAAATTATACCGGATATGACATCAAGTTTCAACTCGTGAACTGTTCTCATTACAAATATAATTACAAATATGGACAATCCAATATCAATGAACAGTTCTCCATATAACCGTGATTTGTACGATTTCGTTTTTTTAACTGTTTTATCAAATTGTGATAATGTTTTGAAAATAAAAGGCAATTCAGTATAAGTTACTAAATTCAATGCCATTATGATAGTCAAAATTATATTAATGCCAACCGTAAAGGGAGATGTTAGTTTTGCCACGTACGGATAGTTATCAAAATTTTTAGTAACTAAGTACCATACATGTATGAAGCAAATGTTACGGATTACAAAAATTAAAATTCCATAAAACTTCTGCAATTTTGAAAATCTTATTTCACGATTATATATTTTCCCATGCAGTGTAAATTGAATAACACCACATATCCTCAAAGACCAAAGTAAGATAATTATTTCAGAGAAAATATCTCTTGTGGATTTTATAACCATGTTGATTCCTATTTGTAAGTTTAGCGAATGGTATCTAGTGCATTAATAACATCGTTTAATGTTTACTCATTAGGGTGACATTTGATTAACATTCGTGTTATTTTTCCAAGTCAGTTGTTTTAACAATGTCATTTGACGTTTCTAATGTTGACTTAAAATAATAGTTATTGTTAAATATTCGAACTATTAATCGCAAGTGTCGATGGTGGTGAAATAGGTAACACACAAGACTAAGATGTTGATTAACAGAAGTGGAAATTAAATAAATATTTATATTATTATTATTATTATTATTATTATTATTATTATTATTTAATCAATTGAGTTGGTGTTTACTTGATGCAAATCCATATTTATTAATTAAATAAAAATAAAACTTAGTTTTATTTGTATTTAATTTATTATTATTATTATTTTTATTTTTTTTTATTCTCACTGGCACTAGTGCTATTATGCATTGCAGAGACTCTTGATGTCACAACTCCTTTCAAAAAACGTTAAACTGAAAATATATAAAACTGTTATTCTACCAATTATATTATATGGGCGCGAAACATGGACTCTTACTTTAAGAGAGGAAAGGAGATTACAAGTATTTGAGAATAAAGTACTTAAGAAAATTTTTGGACCAAAGATAGATGAACAGACAGGTGAAATGGAGGAGAATACATAACAATGAACTACATGGTCTTTATAGTGAATCCAGATATAATAAGAACAGTTAAGTCCTCGTAGACTGCGATGGTCCAGGACATGTTGCATCACGTATGGGGAATGGGAGACTTGCATGGAAGCTTCTTGTAGGAAAGCCAGATGGGAAAACGCCCAGTTGGTTCACCAAGAATGAGGTGGGGGACAAAGGAAGAATATTAACTATGATTTGGGGGAGGTGGATTATACAGGGGATGATTGGAAAGCATTAGTTCAGGATAGGGATGTATGGAGAGCTTATGTCCGTGCGGCCATGAACCTACGGGTTCGATAGTGCCAGTGAATAAGTAAGTAAGTATTATTATTTTTATTATTATTATTATTATTATTGAATCTCCAAATAGTGTGAACCCTAATTCACCTTCCGGCATGTTAGAGTTTTAGTTACAATAAAATTATGTGCATTCATTCACATTTTGATTAATTTCTAGAGTTATACATCAAATATATTCTGATGTAATATAAATAACTAAATTAATTAACAATCAGAAAAAAAAAACGAACTCAAAGTCTCTTAAAAATGTAACAGATAAAGTCGCATAGCTTCCTATAGCAGCATTCATTATATAAAATATTTGTCACAGGCAATCTAAATCTATTTTGTGAACCGGTATAATTGGAGGGCTCTTTTGATTGTAAAATAAAGTAATATGTTCTAGTAAACAAGTCATTTCCGACAGCGGCGTTTTAAGTTATTTGAGGGCGTCTGAAGTTAAATAAATAACTTAAGTTTATTGCATGGTCATATGTTATGTATTTTGGAGGATAAGTTTTATTGCGGTCTTAGACTTAACGCAAATCCTCAAGGTTGATACGGTTAGGAGGGATGAAAGATAGGTTTATTGCTTTTAAGAAACTTCAAACTAAAAAAAATAATGTAGCCTCCAAAAACATAGCGAGCAGCTAGAGAGGTTATTGACCTCGAATAACTTGGAAATGAAATAGTCCTGTAAAAGGCCACGCCCTAAATCTAGTAGGCCTATATCGACTTGCACATGTAGCCTATAGAGGTGTGTCAAAAGATTTATTTTATCCAATGAAAATTTTGTATAAAAATTGTAATGGCGACGGAAAAATAAGTCAAATCCACGACTTTCTTAAATATTCAATATAAAATGTTATGTAAGTTAAAAATCAAGCAAGTGGAGCGAGTGCTCCCCTATAGTCAAAGAAATAGGGGGAGCGCCCTATCCGTAGACCATACTGAGTAAGAGGGTCAAGTGCTCCCCGATAGTCAAAGTGCGTGGAGTGAGTGTTCCCATTAAGAGGGACGTATAAAAGAAGATCCGCGATAAGCATTATTAAACTTAGTCGTGGTTTTGACCGTTCCTTAGCCAATTTGTAAGGACAAAGTGTATATTTTTCTATTGAGAGAAAAGATAATTAATAAAATTCTTCTGTCACGTCACCTAAAATTAGTTTGATCACTATTTGCCTTAAATAGTTCCTTACCTATCACCGGTTAAAATCATAAGTTCAGCCCGATCCTGAAGAAACAGAGGAACTCATAGCTCGTAAAATCTTAGGTTCAGCCCGACACTGAAGAAGTAATAATAATTCCCGGTACATTTGGCAATAATCTAATTTAGTAACACATTTATACTTTTGGTAATAAAATGTGGGACATTCAAATAACAGATGTGATACAGTCTGGCTTGGTGTTCTCGCAAATACAGGTATCTCTACCTATTTTGAATCGTTCCAAATACTGCCCAACTTTACCGTGTCCAATATAAATTTTGTTAAATCAAAATTTGGTTCTATGTAATTAATATTTAATTTTAGGAAGTGATATTTTGAGGTTATTTTAATTATATTATTTTTAGTCTGATCATCGTACCTCAATATTACTGTTGATTTGTTCTTGAACATGTTTCAAAACAATTCTGTTTCATCGCCAGCTTGTCCAGACTGGTTTTATTTATGTTGCATTATGTTGCACAACCTGGATGTCGATCTCAGCTCCATCCTGTGGTTGGCCAAAGAAATAGAAGGAAATAAACAAATACCTTTTTGGATCATAAATTGATCAGAAACGAAGAAAATAGAAAAATTGAATTTGGGATTCATAGGAAAGAAACTCATACAGAAAATTTTATTTAATCAACAGGGTTCAATCCGATTGGACATAAATTAGCAGCCTTTAATAGTTTAACTCACAGATTGGTAAACTTACCCTTAAACGAAGAAGATTTCAAACATGAGACAAAACACATAATCAAAGTAGCAAGAGAAAACGGGTTTGATGAAAAAATGGTACAAAAAACGATAGAAAAGTATAAAAAACAAAAATGACAAACAGAAGTTCTCTTGAAAAAGAAGAACCACCTATGAAAAAATATAGGAAATTCACATATCACCCTTGGGAACACAATAAATTCCAAAAAGATATTTGAGAAGTTTAATATTAAATTAGCACCGAAAAATAACTACAGTTTAAATAAACTAATAAAACCAAAAAAAATTAAAAAAACTGATAAAAGTAAAAACTCAGGAAGATATCAAATTGAATGCATGGGTTGTGATAATATATATATATATATATATATATATATATATATATAGGAAAAACAAAAAGAAACCTAAAAATTAGAACCAAAGAACATATAAGAAATATTAAATATGGGGAAATAGAAAAATCTGCAGTTGCTGCTCATGTTTGGTCTGAAAAACATAATATAAATTCAGACACTAAATTATTAAAACAGTTAGCAAATACAAAATAGCTGACTATTTGGGAAAAAAATTATATTCAGAACAAACACAGAGTTATGAATTTTGATATACCGATGGAGCGTGACTTTGTTTGGAGGTTCTTTGGCCAACCACAGGATGGAGCTGACATCGACATCCAGGTTGTGCAACATAATGCAACATAAATAAAATCAGTCTGGACAAGCTGACGATAAAACAGAATTGTTTTGAAACATGTTCAAGAACAAATCAACATTGATATTGAGGTAAGATGATCACACTAAAAATAATATAATTGGTTCTATGTATTTACACTTTATTCTCTCAAACACTGCTGGGAAAAAAAGTTCTTGTCAAAGCACCATTATTACTGTTTGGCTATTCAGTATTCCAATTTTGTATAGGATCTTTTTTAATACTTCTTTAGTATATTATAAAGGACAGAAGGAGTAAAAGTAATTAATTCTTGAATTAGCAACTAATTTGGGAAGAAAATCAGCACGTTAATTTCCTGAAGTTCCAGCATATCCTTTAACCTAGCCGAGGTAAACATGTCCATGATGATTATTAAATTTTGTTCGTATGGAGGTTGCAATCGGGTGACGGTTAGATTTGTCATTGATAGCAGAAAATGCTGCCTGGGAGTCACTATAAATACAACAAATCTTGTTGGTGGTTAGATCTTATTCAACAGCTTGCAGTCGAGCTAAAAGCTCTGTTTGAAAAATCGTACATCTGGAAGCAATCTTGTATTCTTGATGAAAGATCGCAACTTCAATAGTATATACCACAAGAGTAGATCCAACTACGCGTAAGCGGGATTATACCCGAAACCCTAAATTAAAAATTGACTCTAGCAATCGTCGCAATGTATACAATATGATTTTATTAATCCTAAATTAGTAATGTACCTTAAAATCGACCGCGGTGACTAGTGGTTATGCTCCTTGCCTCTGGTCCCGAGGGTCGCGGATTCAAACCCGGTCGCGGTCGATGAATTTTTTTAGGATGGAAAAATCCAAGGAGCAAGTCCTCCGGGAGGGACTTTAAGCTGTGGGTCCCGAGTCTGAAGATTTTCAGGCTCGTAAAAGATCCTTAAGCCTGAATGAAAAGGTCTCTAAGCAACATTTACCGAATTATTCCGTCCTAGTACTACCTTGGTTTCCTAGATATCGGTATGAGGTGGAACGCTGACCACGGACCAATCAAATGACATCTATGTGAAAACAAGTGTAAATTAGTATGGTTCAAATTCTTCCGTGTAGGGGAAGATCGCCTAATCTCTGTTAAGGGAAACATGGGCTTACAATACAATATAATTCATATCTTAAAATATACATTAGTTTAATTTATTTAAGATTTTTAATGAAGTAATGGAAAAATGAATCGGAGATATTAAATTTATGAAAATTATACAACAAAATGTAAATAGTTAATAACTTAGGATTATGCATTTTTTTTCTGTAATTTGACACATATAAATAAGCTGGAATCAGAAATTGAGTTCCTACAATTTAAGAAAGAAAGAAATATTCCGTGAACCAATAAAATAGGAACATAAATTTGATTTGCTGAGTAATTCGCTTAGTTTACGCAGTTCCTGCGTGACGGACGTTTTTCTTTAATAAACGCCTACAGATATTTATTTTATACAGCAGAAGAATACAAGAAATAATACATTGTTAGAAACTTGTTTGATTTGAAAAGTTTTTCTTATCTAATTTAGTATAAATAAAATACTAGTAAATACTTGATTCTTACCTTAGTTGCAGTTGAACTGAAGAAGAAACGAGTTTCACTAAAGGAATTACACAAAAATACGTAATAAAATAATTAAGGTGAATGTTGTTTTAAAATCGAATCCAGAATGATTAATAAATCGAGCCGTATTAAAAACATGTCCATATGCACATAAAATCATACATTTTACCAAAACGCCTAGTAGGATGCTTGTGGAAAAAAATGAATTCGTCAAGGTTACAGTATCACATAGTAAATTGTGCCATGATATCAAATCACGAATACATGTAATATTTACGGTAACAAACTTTTCAACTTTTTAAAATTTGATTTAATTCATCCAACACTATTCACTGTTCCTTCAAGATATGAGTTAACGATTACAAAACCCTTAGTCATAACAACAATGTTAATCATAAATACATCCAATAAAAAGCAACACTGATGTGAATTAAATTTTGAAATGCATTATAATGAGAATGACATCAAATTTTACACCATAAGCTGTTTCTGCATTAAATTAAATAGTAAATGTGCACAATCCAATGTGAAGGAAAATTTTCCCATATACTGACAAATTGTTCAACTTCTTGTTTTTATTCGAATTATCAAATTGTGACAATTTTGTGAAAATACCCGAGAATTAAAAAAAAGGTACTAAATTTAAAGCCATTACGATAGTTGATAGAGGAGGCGATCAAAAACTCGCGAAACGATAAAGCCTGTGGACCGGACCTAATATTTAATGAACACCTCAAGACGGCTTTACTATTGCTAAAAGAGACCTGGGCATCCCTGATAAATGAATGACTGAAGAGAAGGAGGATACCGGAGGGTTGGCGAAGGTCAGACATAAAAATGTTATATAAGGGCAAAGGCAACGTGGGGGACCCGAATACCTATAGAGGGATCGCTCTTGAATGTACAGTATTCAATATTATGACAGACATCCTAACAAAACGTCTGACCACACTAACATATCACCATATCCCAGACCAACAGTTTGGATTTCGAAGAGGGAGATCAGCACTGCACGCTGTAAACTGCCTACTACAGGATGTAGAGGAGGCACTGAGAGTGCCAAGGGTAAAACTGTACGTAATATTTATTGATATCTCCAAAGCATTCGACACTGTCAACAGAAAACTGCTAGAGGCAAAACTGGAATGCCTAATCTGACGAGAACATTTCCTGACGGCCACAATAAGAGATATTCTAGCCCGGAACGAGGTGTCCGTCCAGGACGGGACCTCCGTCTCAAAGCAAATATCGCAGACGACCGGTGTCCTACAAGGCGACCCCCTGAGCCCACTTCTATTCTCGATCGCCACAGCTGACGTCACACAGATCCTGGAGGTAAATGCCAAGCTTTACATGTATGCAGACGACATGACCCTGACATCCCCGTGCTGCGAGACACTTACTTACTTACTCACTGGCACTATCGAACCCGTAGGTTCATGGCTGCGAGACACTGCAAGACAATTTCAACCGACTTGCAAAATGGGAAGATGAGAACGACCTGAAATTAAACGAGGACAAAACTGTCCATATGACCTTCAGGAGAGGAGGCAGACTAGCGGGAAAGGACAAGGTTATGCTGAATACCCGAGCGCTGTCCACAGTCAACAGTTTCAAATACCTAGGTATCACTCTCCAGCCTAAGGGAAACTCCTTCAACCTGCATATATCGGACAGGACGAGCCAAGCAATTAAAGCCATGCACGAAATAAAAGACATAACCAAAATGTCCATGGAAGCAGCAATAAAACTCTTCCACACCAAGATTGTACCCATAGCCACATACGGTCTTCAACTGATATGGGATCATCTGGACGCCAACAGCTTTAGACTCCTGGAAAAAGTGAAATCCATGTATTTGAAAAAGGCAGCGGGTCTGTCAAAGTTCGCACCCTCCCGCACGGTCTATGAACTGACAAAGGAGCTATTTCTCATAGAAGAGCTCCGATTGAAACTGTTCCTGCCATATACAGCGAGCTATAATACTGTACTAAGAGAGCTGCAGCTGAAAAAAGAATCCATCTGGACCGATTTCTACAACACCGATGCCATGATCTCAGAAGACTGGAAGAAGCCGAACTACGAACTACGACACCTAGTGATCCGGCTAGCACTACACGGCTTCCATCACAGACTGTGCAAAACGAAACAGTTTCATGACCCGGGACCAGAATGCGTGTGCGAGCGATGCAGCATGTTATGCGAGAGATACCATGTGCTAAAGTGCAAAAACAGAGGGCCATCTCTGACAGGATTCTGTATGGACAGATAAACTAATATAGATTAACTAATCTTTGAACACTGTGCGCTATACATTATTATTAATAATAATAAATAAATTTAATCTAATGTGTGGAACTATTGAAAGATCCCTTAAAACACAAGAAGAGAAACAAAAATGAAATTTTATAAAGTAATAGCTGTTCCTGTATTGATGTATGGATCAGGATATTGGACGATCACTGAAATACAAGAACAAAGATTGGAAGCAGCTGAGATGAGATTTTTAAGAAATATAGTAGGATATATTCTGCTGGATAAGAAAATAAATGAAGATATAAGAAAGGAACTAAATATTTTCAAACTAACAGACCGAATAATTAAATATAGGAACGACTGGAAAGAACGTATTAATAGAATGCCAGAAGGAAGATTTCCAAAATTATTGCTAAATTATAAACCGCAGGGAAGGAGAAATGTTGAACGCCCACACAGAAGATGGTCTGAACAATTTTAGCTTTCATGAAACCGGACTGAGCCAACAGGCTTAATCCCTGGATGATGATGATGATGATGATGACGATAGTTAAAATAACATTCATGCTACCCTTAATGAAAGCTATTATTTTTCCGAGATACATTAAATAAACTAAGTTATTATTAACAAAATGTGATAAAAATATAAAGCAAATGTTACGGGTTATAAAAATTAAAATTCCATAAACCATCTGTAATTTTGAAGATCTTACATCACGATTACAAATTTCTCCATGCAGTGTAAATGGAATAACACCGCAGAACTTCATTGTCCAAAGTATGTGAATTATCTCACTGAAAATATCGTTTCTGGATTTTATAACCATTCTGTATCCTAATTGAAAGATCAGCAAATAGTATCTAGATTATTTATAACGTCATTAAATGTTTATGAATGAGACTGACATTTTATTACTATTCGTGTTATTTTTCAGGCTAGTGTTTTAGCATTGTCATTTCACATTTTTATAATAAACAAACGTAGTAAATACTGTTAGATGTTCCAACTATTAATCCTAAGGGTTATGTTCTTGACGTAACATGACTAAGAAGATGGTTATAAGGTGTGAAAAGTAGGAACATTTCAATATTAAAGTTGTGTGAAAATAGTCGTAATAATAGATAACCTCACAAATTCTCCCATTCGCGAGTTGGAACTCCTTTTGGTCCAAGAATTTTCGAAAGAACTTTATTCTCAAATATTCATAATCTTTTCTCCTAACTCAAAATAAGAGTCTATGTTTCGTATCCATATAATATAATTGAGAGAATAACAGTTTTGTATGTTTTCATTTTACTGTTATTTTAGAGAACCTGGGTTCATAATACCCTGTGATAGTATATATAATATCCTGCGTTTCCAGAATTGAGCTTATGTTTAATTTCTTTGTGCATCTCATTTCTGTTTGAAATTACTGTTCTTAGATATTTTAATTCAGCCACTTCTTCAAAATTTCCCTAATATATTGTTAACTGTCCTACTCCATTATATAACGTATTGTTATGTGTGAAGATATATTTAGTTTTATTGATGTATACTTATAATCTCAATTTACTGGTGTTACCAATCGTGTGTGCGTGTTGGCCCATAGTATCTCCTTGCTATAGCCTAACAATACTACATATCAGCAGCATAAACTAACAGCTTATTAATACCATTGCGTTGTAGGCTTTCTTTGTCCTCTGAAGATTTGATGGCATGGACTATATTTATAAATTTGTTTTCTAAATCAGAGATTGTCCACTTACGAAACTGGCTTGAACAATTTACTGGTCTGAATAGTTACACACACTTAATTTAGTAAAAATAAAATAAATATTTGATTCTTACCTTATATGCTGTAGAACTACAAGAAGAAACTAGTTTCACCAGAGGAAATAAACAAAAACAGATAATAAAGGAGCTCACGAAAAATGTGAATTTAAAGTCGATTTTAGAATGATCAATAATTTTAGCCGTAATAAAGAAATGTCCATGGGCACATAAAAATAAAAACTTCAACAAAACGCATAGCAGAATCCTTACGGAAAAAAATGAATTCGTCAAGTTTACAGTATCACATAGTAAATTATGCCATGCCATTAAATCACGAATACATTCAAATTTTGCGATTCTGAACTTTCTAATTTTTTGTTTTACATGGTTTGAATTAATAAACTCAAAATTGTTTACCATTTCTTCGAGAAAATAGTTAATGATTCCAAAACGTTTCTTTATCATAACCACAATGTTAATCATATACATATCCAATAAAAAAGCAACATTCTTGTCAATGAAATTATTAAATACATACATTATACCGGATATAGCACCAAGTTTGAAATCGCAAGCCGCTTTCATAAATAATACAATTAAAAATATGGACAATCCAATGTGAATGAAAAGTTCTCCATATGTCCGTGAATTGTGGGATTTAGTTTTTTTAACCTTTTTATCGAATTGTATTAATTTTTTGAAAATAAAAGGCATTTCAGTATAGGTTACTAAATTCAATGCCATTATGATAGCCGAAATTATATTCATGCCAGCCGTAAAGGGAGATGTTAGTTTTGCGACGTACGGGTAGCTATCAAAGTTTTTGAAAATGAAGTACCATGTATATATGAAGCAAATGTTACGGACTATAAAAATTAAAATTCCATACGAAATCTGTAATTTTGAAAGTCTTATATCACGATCACATTTTTTCCCATGCAGTGTAAATTGAATAACACCGCAGATCCTCAAAGTCCAAAGTAAGCTAATTATTTCACAGAAAATATCGCTTGTGGATTTGATAACCATGTTGTATCTTAATTGGAAGTTCAGCAAATAGCATCTATGGCAATGATACCATCGTTAAATGTTTACGAATAAGGATGACATTTGATAAACATTCGTCTTATTTTCCAGATGAGTTGTTTTATCATTGTCATTTGACATATCTAATAGTGATTGAAAATAATTATTGTTAAATGTTCAAACTGTTAATCATAAGTTTCTGTTCTGTTAAAATAACGTCCGATACAATACTAAGATGTCGATTAACAAAAGTGGAAATTTGGAAAATACTTAGGCCTATATTAAAATTGCTTGAAAATATTCGTATTGATAGGGAATCTTGGTTCAGTCTAATATATCAATGTGTACATTATAGATAGTTAAGACATTTTTTCTTGGGGTTTTCGCGTCATGGATTCAAAGTTGGCCTCTGGCCACTGATTCCAACGTTTCGACATGATCCCACATGCCATTATGAAGGAATGATTTGTTCGGTTTACTGGTATATGTGTTATATACCATAGAAAATTGCATTTCTGGCATGCTATTGGTCAGTGGCTAGAAATGCATGTGCCGCTAATAGTTAAATATTGGTTAAACGCATAGCCGTCAGCTTCGGAATCTGTACACCATCCAACAATCATGTCACCCAACCCTGAAATTCTTCATCTCTTCTAATCGGTGGTAGAATATCTGTGACCAGAGGCCAATCTTGGATCCATAACGCGGAAAACTCAAGAAAACTTCATTAGGCATAGTTATATCCTTGATAATCTACAATATATATATATATATATATAATTTGGAGACTAATGAAGAAAACACATTTATCCTTTGAGGTTCTGAAAGCAATACCTTATTTTTGATTTACAAGACCAATGTTTAATTATTAATTTGATAAAAACATATTTTATTTAATAAGGTTTTTTATTAATAACGGGCAACTTTTATCTTAGTTTTATTTCGTGACTAGTAGTTCCAACACTAAATGTAGCTAAACAGTTTAAATTTTAGTACTGCACGTGAGGGAAGATTTAAATAAGTTTTGTAAAGGATGTTCTAAATGTATGTTTTATATGTAGGTTGAGAAAACCAATTGTACTTCCTGGGGAAACGACACGCTGAGCACATGATATCCCTATACCAGTTGCCTGATCACCCATCTCTAAAAAAAATACACATATGGTTGTGGGCCGAGCAGCTGTTTGATAGGCAAAGGACCTGCTACAGATGATACATTATATATTTAAACTTAACCACACTGATATGATTTTTATCTATTGTAGCTAATAAGACACGGCCCTAATCTAGTATAGGGATTAAGGAATATGATTAATGAATAAACAAGGAATGAACTGAATATAGTTTAAAAGAAACAAAAAAAATATCGTATTGGTAAATAGTTCTCACAAAGGAGCGGTTGAAAACCTAAGTAAAAAGAAGTCCTAAATATGTAACCCCTCAAATTAGACCTGAAATCCTTAAGCTGGGTCTAGCTTGAAAAATCACGTTTGGAAGAAAACGTCAAACTCCAAAATTTACAAGCGCGGAAAGCCCAAACTGGTAAACACGCTCCCTAGCCGTGAGAATAAAATCACAAATGTAGGCGGAAGTGTAAATAAAATATTTACGCCCTTAGAAGACATGTGCCCCTCAAAATCCAACCTCAATGCTCCGTGTTCCGAGGGGTGGGCAACGGGAAGTAAGGAATAGCCTATTGGGGTGATGTACGGTGGGGACTAGTTTCCACGTGAGCGCTACGGTAGCCGAGTAGGCCCAATAGGAATCCCGTAAACCGGCAAATGAGGCTCTGGTTAGGTCCCTCAAATGCAGGGGTTGGCGAAGGGCTGACAACCCGTTCCATAAAAAATAATTGTTACGTTTCCTGCAAAGAGAATAAATCCGGACAGATCAATAAGCATAGACTTTGGCTAAGAAAGAGGACAATGATTTTGGCAACTTAGAACATACAAGGTTGAAATACTAAGAATAATGAAGTACTTAACGAGATTACAAAGAAGGGGGTGGATATAGCAGTTCTGACAGAAACGAAAAGGAAAGGGAAAGGTCAAGAAATTACTGGTGAATACATGCATGTATGGAGTGGGGTGGAAAAATCGGAGAGAGCTAAAGGAGGAGTATCAATTTTAATTAAGAAGAAATGGAAATCCTCAATAAAACAAATAGAAGAAATAGATGAAAGATTTATAGTTTTGGAAATAGCAATGTATGGGAAAGAATTAGTAATAATAGGTACATATGCCCCAACAAACGATGTATCACAAGTAATAAAGGAACAATACTTCGAAAATATTACTGGATTGGTAGAAAAGATTTCTCAAAAGAAGGAATTAATAATTATGGGAGATTTGAATAGCAGAGTTGGAAAGGGGACAGGTGACATAGTTGGTCCATATGGAGAAGATACTGAGAATGAAAATGGACAACGTTTAAAAGAAGAATGCAAAGTGAATGACCTAATTATTACGAATTCGATGTTTAAACATCGGGACGTCCATAGATATACGTGGGAACAATGCACTAAAGGTCTATGATCGATAATGGATTATGTAATAGTGAGGAAACGGAGAAATATTATAGTTCAAGATGTTAGAGTGAATCGAGGACCCGAATGCTGTCAACAAGGATAGTATGCCCTATAAACAGGCAAAAGGTAAATAAAGATCAAAATATAGAAATAGAAAATGAATTAGAAAAATGTAGATATAATCTACATTTACTACAAGATGAGAGTATTAAAAATCTATATGCCCAACGCCTCACCGAAAAATTAAAATTTGATGAAGATTGGAACTCTGTCGTTACTTATGAACATTTGAAAAAATATATATACATGAAGCAGCAAGAGAAGCACTTGGTCTGGAAAATGATAAACACCATAAAAACCATTGGGTGAATAAGGAAATACTTGATATCATAACAGAAAAGAAAAATGCATATAAAAATATTTAAGTTCTAAGAAAGATGACGATTATCAAAGTTATAACAAACTTAAAAGAAAGGTTAAAGCAGAAGTCAGAAAACATAATAAAGAAATGTAGAATAGGGTATGTGGAGAAATTGAGCCTACGGTAGGCTATTCCAAGTCAGCCCAAGCATGGAGGACAATTACAAACATGCGAAATGATAATATGACAAAGAATTTTAATTTAGTACCAATGAAAACTTTTGAGGAATATTTTTAAATATTTTAACAGAAACTAGGAGAGAATTTATAGACTATGCTACACTGGATAATGGAAAGGGTGACTTAATAGAATCTATAACAGAAGACGAGGTAAGAAACGTGTTGAGAACAGCAAACAATGGAAAAGCGGCAGGTCCAGGAGGAATAACCATGGAACTAATTAAATATGGTGGTTCAGGAATTATAAGAATTTTAACTAGACTTTTTAACCAAGTGATAGAAGGAGATCCTATTCCAGATGAGTGGAAGTTATCGTATATTAGTGCAATATACAAAAATAAAGGGAATAAAAGAGATCCAGCAAACTATAGAGGGATCAGTGTTATGGCAGGAATTAGTAGAATGTTAAGTACAATTATTAAAATTAGATTGGAGGAACTAATACAAAATAAAATATCAGGAGAACAAACGGGTTTCACAGCAGGTAAATCGTGCCTTGATAATATATTTGCGATTAGGCAGATTATGGAAAAGATGTTGACTAAAGGAAAAGAAGTGCATATGGCATTTATAGACCTGGAAAAGGCATATGACTCTGTACTCATCAACAAGCTCTGGGTGGCAATGGAGAACTTTGGAATACCTAAATCTCTTGTACATTTTATAACAAGAATCTATGATTGTAAAGCAAGTATTAAGGTTGGAAATAGAGTATCCTCAGAATTTTATATAACAAAAGGATTAAGACAAGGTTGTGGGATGTGACCAACATTGCTCAAGATATATTTAGAAGACGTATTAATGAAATGGAATAAGGTATGTAGGGGAATGAGAATCAACATTAATGACCATTAATGACCATTTACTGCACAATTTATTATTCGCTGTTGACCAGATTAAAATAGGACAAGATAAAGAAGATATAGAATATATGATTAGAAAGTTGGTCGATGCATTTGAGGTAGGTAGACTGAAGATAAATTATATTAAAACAGAATATATAGTAATCGGAGGAAATTCAGAAGACCTACAAATAAATAATATGATAATTAAATGTGTTGGAGAATTTAAATATCTTGGATCTATAATAGATAAATCTGGTACTTGTGAAAAATATATTATTAACAGAGTAAATTGTGCAAGGAAAGCGATTAGATCCCTGAATAGTCTTTTATGGAATAGAAATTTGACCAGAAAAACAAAAAAATGTGATTATGCAGACAATAATAGAAAATATACTTAGATATGGATCAGAAAGCTGGACAATAAATGAAAAGATGCAGAAAAGAATCTTGGAGACAGAACTGGATGGAATACGGAGAAGTATGAGAATATCCAGGCAGCAACATATTCGAAATACATATATCAGACAGGAAATTGATGCACAAGAAACTGTTATCGATAGGATAACAAAGAGAGCTCTACAGTGGTATGGACATGTACAACGGATGTCGGAAGACCAGTGACCTAAACAGGTGTTGGATTTGATGGTACCAGGCAGAAGGAAGAGGGGGAGAAGTATAAGAGCATGGTATGATGGGAATATATGATGCCATGATGAAGAGGGGTATGGAATATGGTCAATGGGAAGATAGGAATCTCTGGAAAGCAGGAATCAAGGGTAAACTGCTGTAAAGTGGGAAGCCTGTATTAAGTAAGTAAGAAGACATGTGATTGAATATTCTAACCAATCAAAATCAGAGTTAGGGTATAGGAACATATATGGGAATAATTGGTCCTGACTTCGATACGAAACTCACGAGGACAAATTAAGATACTTATACTCAAAACCTCGTAGGAAGAAGATCTAAATTATATGGTTAAAATGTATTGTAACAACGATTATGGAATAAGGAAAAATTTCTCAAATTCATAAGTCATTTGCTAGTCCTCATTAGTGAAATATCGAAGGCCAGGGACAGAAAAGTTTTATCTTCACAGTGTAATGTGCCTTTAAATAGGCAGAGATAAAAAATAAAATAAATAAAATAATTAGTGATTGTCTGTTCCCACGCAATTCTCCTTCCGAACCCGTTATAGATAGGAGTCTCAGCGCTCACCCTGAAACAGGAACCGACTAGCTACTGAGGTAGGGCATCAACTATTGACCACAAATCACAATTAAATCAAAGTGGAATTATAGTGACATTAACAGCCTATAACGTACTGCCCCAAAGTGTCGTCCAACGAAAGGGCCCATTTACTGTGACAAAGTTCTGTCAACGTGAGTGCATTCGAAACAAGAGTGACTTCGGAAAGTTGTGGACTAAACACAATGATCCAGCAACACAACATTCAAACCACGAGATTGAAGGACCGGACAACAATCCAACAGCAGATCAAGCTAGATGGCTGATGGCGGATCCCAACAAAGCTGATGTAAGGCAACCAAAGAAGAAATGTCGAGATAAGGTGACCAGCGAAACATTAAAAGTTGTTAAAAGACGGATAAATAACTTAATGTGCAAAATTAGTAAATTAATCGAAAGTGTTGAAGAGTTGAAACAGACAAAAATAGATTTTTTGTGAAAAGGAATTAAATATTAAGTAATTGTAAAAAAGAATATAAACAAAGAATGGAGGGAAATAATATAAATTTAATGGGTGGAGAAAATTTGCAAGAGGGTAAAAATAGAAATGAGTCAAAAACAATTAATATATCCCGGAACGACCTTGAATATATGTTAAGGCGAATACGGGAGACAATTAAGGAAGAAATTAGTAATCATTTAGATCCATTCAAGAAAGAATTGAGGGAAGATATGAATAAAAGGAATAAAGATTTCATTGGTAATAAAACAAACTCATGATTCTTTAAAATCAGAAATCCAGGGGACAGGAGAAAAACTGACCACTAGTTTAGCAGGAAAGGGTAAGATAAATAGAAGTAATAATGATGGAAGGGAGACAGGATATGAAAATCCCCAATAAAATAAATGTAAAATTAACAATGGTGTTTGTATGGTAGTTACTCCAACAGATGAAGTTTCAGATAATAATGTAATGCATGTAATTAATGAGGGTCAATTAAATCGAAATGGAACAACTGACCTGATGATTTCAGCACAGTCAAACATCCGTTCAAGGTTCCAATTTGAAAATGTGGTTATGCAAAGTAGATGCATGGGAAAGATACAAAGAAAGTGTGAAAAGAAAAACAAGAAAAAGGTAGGATGTAAAAAAAATATGCATAAGTCATACCGTGTAATAAAGAAGCGCTTAATAAATAGGAGAATATGGTCGAAAAACAGTCAATACGTTAAATTCAAAGGTAACCCAATGAAGTACTGTACTAAATTAGTGCATGATGAGAGAGAATGGTACCTAGAAAAATATCGTGCTGAAATATTTGATCCGGGCGCGAAATTATCGCAAAGTGGTAGAATGCAAATTTCAGTCTATCCTGTTAGAATGGATGTAATATCAGTTAGATATTAACATGCATCTACATGGCATGCACAGATACGTTGATTTATATGTGTTTGTAAAAACTAATCTATCGTCATGTTAGCAATAAGTATTTGAATATGAAACTAAGCTAGGCTATGTATGACAAATGTCAATGAAAATATTTTGAAAGGGTTTACATTCTTGCATACTACAGAACACAATGAGACTAGATAAATGTTGACGGAAACAGGGGAAGAAAATTTAAATTTACAGAGGGAGCGAGAGTCACCCCCCTTTATAATAATAAAAATAACTAGCATGTATATTTGCCTTAATCTAAAGCGTGAACAAGAACAGAGATGAAAAGAAAATAAATTGCAAAAAAAAAATTACAAAAAAAATGAACAGTTGATCGTAGCGGGAATATTTAAGAAAACGTGGAACTCAGTCTAGAATAGAGATAAAAATCAGTTCACTAAACTTAAAATGTTAGTAAAAGATTAAAGAGTGCGAGTGAGACGGGAAAATAGGCACAACCTTCACAGGTACAAAATTCATTTGTCGAAAACAAGTTACTTACCCAAATACGATGGAAATAAGTAGATGAATGTTTAAACCAAACTCTTAAATGTAATTTCTAAAAAAAATACAAAATAACCATTATAACTTTATAGTCAATTTTATAATCATTCAAATGTTCTTAAAAATCTAAGATTATTCTTGATGAGTTGAATGGAAGCGTTATGAGCATACGTAAATTTAAGAAAGAGGTTAAGGGGTCGCCCTTTTAACAGTTTATGATTGGTGACAGAAAAATATATATCGTAGACAAAGTGAAAGAATTAATTAATACGGGATCAAAGCCGGAAGGAGGCGTTTATATTATGTCCTTTTAAATGAGAAACGTTCGCTCATATGGTAGCGAAAATATTTATGGGTAGATAGAGCGACATGATTTTGATTCGACCGGTGTTGTCGAGTTGTTTTACTAATGAAATATAAATTGTTAATAATAAATAATAAACCGATATTAAAATATATATGTAGTCAATATGCCCATTTCACCAATTAATGTTTTAAAATGGTCAACAAGTTTCTACAGCCAAGCTGTCATTCTCAAGACCAGATATTGACTGAAGACAGAATTGATAATAAGTAAAGAAACAAATTCAGTTAAAAACAAACTACGTCACATGACGCAATCATTCATAAGTGAACAATAAAACATACTAAAACTAATCCTCTTTTGTTTCAAGTAGAGAAAAGAGGGCGCTGTACGGAATAGGGCCCTTAGGCTGGTTCGTTCGGTCAGGGATTTCAAATTCCTTAACGTCCTTGAAAGTTTGGAAATTTATAAAAATAAGGATAAAATAATGAATAAAGACAAGGGCCCTATTCCGTACAGCGCCCTCTTTTCTCTACTTGAAACAAAAGAGGATTAGTTTTAGTATGTTTTATTGTTCACTTATGAATGATTGCGTCATGTGACGTAGTTTGTTTTTAACTGAATTTGTTTCTTTACTTATTATCAATTCTGTCTTCAGTCAATATCTGGTCTTGAGAATGACAGCTTGGCTGTAGAAACTTGTTGACCATTTTAAAACATTAATTGGTGAAATGGGCATATTGACTACATATATATTTTAATATTATATCACCAAGAAGATCACTTGTGAATTAAATAAACCGATAGAACAAGTAACACACTTTAATTATTTAGGTAATAATATATCACAGTTTCATAATCAAAAAGATGTGGAAACAAATTTAGAAAAATATAACAGATTAAATGGTATAATTAGGAGAAATTTTGGAACACAAATGAGGAAAGAAATCCAATTGAGATTTCATAATGCCATAGCCAAACCTGCTCTACTATACGGAAGTGAATGCTGGACACTTCGAGCAGAAGATAATCCCGCATTAATAGTTCACAAATGAGATTCCTCCGATCATTAACTGGAGTAACATTAAGGGATAGAATGAAAAGTGATGAGATAAGGATGCAGTGGAATAGTAGGGAAATGGTTGAACATATACAAAATTATCATAAGTAATGCCACGAGTGATTTCCAAATTATCGATAAATTCACGACTCACGAAGTGAGGAGTGAATTTATCTAGAGAATTTGGAAATCAAGAGTGGCATTTGTTAGGACTATTTAACGAATAAAATTAAGCTGTTTACTCACAAATCATTATTTAACTATAGTTATTTTAAAATATTTATATATTTAATGTAAACGGCGATGTTTGAAAACAAATGAGAAACGATAGGTACGCTTCTACTGCTTCATTTGTTTATCACTGCAACCAGATCATACTATTTATTGCCAAATGAACGCAATATTGTAAGGAGGAGCTTTCCTTAATATGTTAATTGTAACACTGATAAATATTTGGTGAAACACGACTCTGATTGGTTGTAAAACAGGAATCATTGAAACGTGATTGGTCATTGACTCCCATTTGGGGCATCAGTTAAATAGTCAGACTAAATGGTTCCAACACGTCCAGAGAATGTCAAATTCCCGTTTACCAAAGATGATTTACCACCTCAATCCTAAAGGCAAAAGAGACTTCGGAAGACCCTTCAACCGATGGAAAGATCAGTTTTTGTAGTCGCAGAACGGGCATCATCACCCAATACTGCATTCGGAAGAAGAAGAAGAAGAAGATATAAATTGTCAAAAATGAAATTGACGAATATGAGCTACCATGATATAAAATTCTGTATACAGCGACGATTCTGCGCGTATGAATTTTTTTTAATGTTACTGACAAGTAAACAAATAAGGATAATTTCCACCTTAATCGATTGAATCAAAATAATATGCGAATGATGAATAAATGAGTTCTATAAGAATGATTAGATTATCAAGGATATGAAGATCAATGAACATACTGATAATAAATTTTCAATGACCACAGCTAAGGAAGCGCCTATTTAATTTAATAAAAAAAAGAGAGAGATTTAGAAATGAATTATTATGATGGAATCGTTAAATGTTCTGAAAACTGAGATTGCGATATAAACATATAGGATTATTATTAAATACCGATATACTTATTTATAAAGAATAATCATTGAAAATTACATAGGAAAAGTAATTAGTTAATTGACCGCATTGGTTAAAAGAGGGCAAATATGTTTACGGCATCATTAAGATCTATGTCTGAATTAAAGAAAAAATGATTCAAATAGAATAAAATAGTAGCTAATTAGAACTTAAAAAAATGTTGGGTTTATAATAAGTGAGTTCCAGTGCATATGTAAAGTACGAACCATGAAAAGTGTGAACGATATAAAGGGATAATATAATAATAAAAAATGCGCAAAACATGACAATAATTAATTGAGTGATACGGAAAACTAATATGTGAACTTACCCCGCGTGGAAGAATAGTGAGACGGACAAAAAAACATATAAATAGCGTGTAAAAAAATGACGTAATTAAAACAGAAACAAACGCATAAACAAGTGAAAAACGAGATGTATGGGATATGTATAAATTAACCATAAGGTTAAAATAAAATTAAAAAAAACATTTGTTGATTATGAACAATAAAAAAAATTAGTTAAGGATTTAACCACCAATCGCATACAGAGTTTAAATGTACATGTTTTTTCTTGTTCTAGTGGTAATATGCAGAAAACTGTAAGTAAACCAGGATGGTGTATGTTCAATAATATAAACTATTTTTTTGTTTATAAAACAAAAAAGTGATTTCCATATATGGTACTTGAGTCCACCGCTGTGGTGTCGGGGTAGAGTGCTGCCTTGTCTCGCAGCGGGCCCGGGTTCGATCCCCGGTCGGAACAGTTTTTCTGGGTGAGGTTTTTATCGGGGTTTTTCCTCACCTGTAAGACAAATGTCAGGAAAACTTTAAGGCCCAAACGGTCCCCGATATCATATGGCCATCGCTATCATCATCATTCATATTCATCTTAGGTTAAGCTTAGGTTTAGGGACTCTCCTGGCGCACCATTGTCATCATCATCACCCATCATATCATCGGGGCAACGTAACCCCGCCTTCCAGGCGCCCCAATCTCAGAAGTGGGTTACAAGTACGCCATGCCAGGAGAGAAACCAGGAATGTCGAAAGACAAACCTGGGGCATTTGGGGAAAAAATATATGGTACTTGAAGGAAAAGGATTAGTGTAATACATTTTGGTTTGATGTAATTAGCATATTTAATAACGAGTCTTCTAATGGGAGCTTTGTTAAACAGAAAAAAATTAATGATTACTTTACGTTAGTATTTTTTTTTTGTTTTAACAAGAGTCATTGTGTAGCGAATAAGATACGGCCCTAATCTAGTACAGTAATTAAGTAATATGATTAATGAATAAACAAACAAGGAATGAACTGAATATAGTTTAAAAAGAAATTAAAGAAATATCGTAGTGGTAAATATTTCTCACAAAGGAGCGGTTGAAAACCTAAGTAAAAAGAAGTCATAAATATGTAACCCCTCAAATTATACCTAAAATCCTTAAGCTGGGTCTAGCTTGAAAAATCACGTTTGGGAGAAAACGTCAAACTCCAATATTTACAAGCGCGGAAAGCCCAAACTGGTAAACACGCTCCCTAGCCGTGAGAATAAAATCACAAATGTAGGCGGAAGTGTAAATAAAATATTTAAGCCCTTAGAAGACATGTGATTGAATAATGTAACCAATCAAGATCAGAGTTAGGGTATACGACCATATATGGGAATAACTGGACCTGACTTCGATACGAAACTCATGAGGACAAATTAAGTTACTTATATTCAACACCTCATAGGATGAAGATCTAAATTATATGGTTAAAATATCTTGTAACAACGATTATGGAATAAGGGAAAATTTCTCAAATTCATAAGTCATTTGCTAGTCCTCATTAGTGAAATATCGAAGGCCAGGGACAGAAAAGTTTTTTCTTCACAGTGTAACGTGCCTTTAAGTTGGCAGAGATAAAAAATAATATAATTTAAATAATTAGTGATTGTCTGTTCCTATGCAATTCTAATCTATTCTAAAAATCTATTCTATATAGATAGGAGTCTCAGAGCTCACCCTGAAACAGGAACCGACTAGCTACTGAGGTAGAGCATCAACTATTGACCTCAAATCACAATTAAATCAAAGTGGAACGACAGTGACTTTAACAGCCGTCAACGTACTGCCCCACTATCTATACGTATATACCCTGTACTTCGCCGTATGAGGAATAGGGTGCTCACTAGTGGGATGGTTTTTAACCTAGCTAATTTAATTATGCTTATATAACCCCAGATGTTAATGAGTAATATGGGGTTGACATATCGCTTCACTGAGACACCTAGTGGGTAATTAAGGTATTACTTGGATGGGTAACGATCGATACATTTCCACAGAAGTCTCTTTATTCAGTATTACGGTTCTTTAACGAACCTGAATATCTTCAGACTCGGGACCACTGCTTAAAGTACCTCCCAGAGTACATGTCCCTTGAATTTTTTCATCGGCCTCGGCCGGGTTTGAACCCGCTTACTTTGGAACATAACCACTAGACAATTGCGACCGACTGTTTTATTATCACAGTTGAATTTTACCATACTTTTTTATTTTAAACACTATGTTATCGGATAACATACAATACACCTATCGTAATAGCATATACTGAATTAAGAATACGTTTAGTGTGATATCTCGGGAACCATTGCAATTTTGTACTAGACTACGTCATCAATCAAATCTTTAGAGGATGAAGAAGGTCTACAACTCAGTGGTATTTATAAGCTGTTAGTTTAGGCTGATGATGTAGTATTATTAGGCGTTAGTGAGGAGGTACTATGGGCCAACACCTAGACTCCATTGGGTAAATATCAATGGAAGTAAATATCAATGAAACTAAATACCGGTATAAATGTCGACACATATGAATATATAATGGAAATGGATAATTAATGGCAAATGAGGGAAATTTTGAAGAAGTAGCTGAATTCAAATACCTAGTAACAATAATTAAAAACAGCAACGAGATGCACAAAGAAAATAAACTTAGACTTAATTCTAGAAATGCATGCTATTATGCATTACAGCGACTCTTGTCGTCCCAAATTCTCTCAAAGAACGTTAAACTAAAAATAAAACATATTCTCCCAGCTATATTATATGGGTCCACCGCTGTGGTCTCGATGCAGCGTGCTACCTTGTCACGCAGCGGGACCGGGTTCTTTTCCCGGTCGGGACAGGCTCCTGGGTGAGGTTTTTTCGGGATTTTTCCTCGCCTGTAAGACAAACGCCAGGAAGCTTAGGGCCCAACGTTCCCGGAAAATCATCCGGCCGTCATCATCATCCTTCACTGGTGTGCAAAGCAACGTGAAGCTACCACACCTATAATTCCCTAGTAAAGCTACAAAGCATAGCATGAAACTGGCTATGATTACAGTGAAAGACCTGCCCTCGGGCAGAATTACTATGGACGGATATTATACGGATGCGAAACATGAACTCTTACTTCAAGGGAAGAGAAAATATACCTAATATTTTTAAGAGAATAAAGTTCTGAGGAAACTTTTTGGACCAAAGAAAAATGAACAGACAGGCAAACGGAAAGTCGATACAACAGTGAGCTACATGCTAATTATAGCAGACCAGGTATAATAAGAACAGTTAAATCTCGTAGACCACGATGGGCATGACATGTGACACGAATGTGGGAATGGAAGAGGGACATGGAATCTTACTGTAGGAAAACAGAGGGAAACCCCCCAGTTGATATACCAAGACGGTGGGAAAATAACATTTACTATTATTTAAGGGAAGTAGATTATGCAGGGGATATATGAAAAACAATATGGTTGTATTACATAGAGATGTTATGTCCGCGTGGCCATGAACCTAAGGATTCGATAATACTTATTAGTTAATTACAAACAGGAATGAGATGCAGAAAGAAATTCAACAGGCTTGATTTGGAAACGCATGCTATTATGTATTACAGGGTCTGTTGTCATTCTAATTTCTAAAAAAAAATTGAAATTATCAAAATAAAATAGGATTAATTTTCCAGTGAATTGTCTTGGCTACATCTAACAGAGAAGAAAATCGCTTTGTCTAATTCTCGTATTTAAGATCCTACATACCTCGATTCCCAATTATTTATCATCTCGTTTCCAGTATCTATCCTCAAACCATAACTTAAACACAAGATCACAACATAGTATCTTGCTTAATATACCGCAACATAGGACATCACATCACTCCATGTCATATACCATCTCCACTTCTCGCAACTGGAATTCCCTACCACAAGAAATAAGGGGCTGCCGGACATTGGCATCTTTTAAAAGAAATCTAAATTTATATTTGCTCTAACTTCAACTTCATCATTACCCAGTGTAAGGTATATATATATTAACTAGTGTTTCTCGTTTGATTTATCATATTCATACTATTATTATTATAATTATTATTATATCATCATTATTATCACATCGGCCGCGGTGGACTAGCGGTTATGCTCCTTGCCTCTGGTTCCGAGGGTCGCGGGTTCAAACCCGACCGTGGTCGATGGATTTTTTAGGACGGAAAAATCCAAGGAGCAAGTCCTCCGGGAGGGACTTTAAGCCGTGGGTCCCGAGTCTGAAGATTTTCAGGCTCGTAAAAAATCCTTAAGCCTGAATGAAAAGGCCTCTAAGCAAAATTTACCGAATTTTCCCGTCCTAGTACTATCTTGGTTTTCCTAGATATCAGTATGAGGCGGAACGCTGACCACGGACCACTCAAAATGACATCTATACGAAAACAAGTGTAACTAAATTAGTATGGTTCAAATCCTTCCCTGTAGGGGGAGAGCGCCTAAATCTCTGTAAAGGGAAGACATAGGCTTACAAAAAAAAATATTATCATTATATTTATTATTATTATCATTATTATTATTATATCGTAAGTATTATTATTGTTATTATCGTATAAAATGTTGTATGTACATGGAATTTACATTGCTACATTTAATGTATCTTTAACTGTTTATAATTAGTATAGTGTATATCCATATTTGTCAAATATTTATTTTGTTTATGTGCTGGTTGAGTGGAAGAGAAGGCCTTATGGTCTTAACTCTGCCAGAATAAATAAAACATTATTATTATTATTATTATTATTATTATTATTATTATTATTATTATATGGATGCAAAACACATTTTCTTATTTTATGCAAGGAGGAAGTTTTATGGGAAATTGTTGGATCAAAGAGAGACTAATTTCAGGATGAAACCATTTGGAAAAATAAATATCTAAGAAAAGATGCTAAAACTAAAATATATAAATTGGTAAACAGGCCACTTTGTACTCGTACATATACAGCAGAAACTAGAGCAGAAACAAATTATACTCGATGCCTACTAGAAGCATGTGAAATGAAAGTTCTGCGAACAATAGAAAACATAACATTAAGAGATCACATTAGAAGTGATAAGAGAAAATTTACAAATAGAACAAATTTAAAATTGGATAAATAATAAAAGGAAGGAAAGGAATGAACATGTAAATAGACTGTCAAACGACAGAATGGTTAAATAGCTGTGAATAAATTCCTAACTGGGGGAAAAAATGGATGCCCGAAGAAAAGATGAAAATATACAATTGAGGCAATACATTGAAGAGGAACAGACACCTTGTCTACATTGGATGAAATAAGAAGAAGAAAGAAATACTAATAGCTAAATGGAGCTTAATGAGAGACCAGATGTATTAAGAAAATTAGATCTTGTAGACTGTGATACGAAAGTCATGTGGCACGATTGGGAAATGAAAGATGGGCATCGCAACTTCTTCTTTGAAAACCACAGGGTAAGCATTATGTAGGTAAGCAAAACATGAAATGGGAGAATAATTTTAACCATGATTTGAGAGAGGTGAATTTTACAGGATATTATTAGAAAAAAATAGTCCTATATAGCGAGCTACGCAGAGCTATGTCTGCACTTACATGACCATTTTTGTTAAGAGTGTCAGAGAAATTAGTTGATTAAATATGTTGTCAATATGCAGTTTTTATTTCCAATTTAAAATTTGTTATGCAGTATATATATGATAAATAATTTTTTATGGCTACCGTGTGCACTAGAACAAAAGCTAAAAAACTAAATTAATCAGTGTGCCCAAGTATAAAAGTTTATGGATTAATTTAGCTGTTTACATTAAAAGAGGAAAATATTACATTTTCTATTAAACTAA
Organism: Diploptera punctata; assembly: GCA_030220185.1. Taxonomy (NCBI): domain Eukaryota; kingdom Metazoa; phylum Arthropoda; class Insecta; order Blattodea; family Blaberidae; genus Diploptera; species Diploptera punctata. The sequence continues at coordinate 1,382,490 of JASPKZ010000831.1, forward strand.
TTTTGTGGTTGTCTCAATAAATAACCAAAATCCTAAATATTGCTGTATATAATACCAGCGATATTTTTAAGGTGCCAGCATAAAGTAAAACTCCCTGAAAAACTTTTTTACTTCAGTAGGCATCTATTTTTTTATAAATCTGTATACTAAAATAGAGACTCATTTTAGAAATTTACTGATCTCAAAAATTATACTCACTTAGTTTAATATTAATAAAATAAATAGTTGATTCTTACCTTATGTGCTGTAGAACTGCAAGAATAAACAAGTTTCACCAGAGGAATTAAACAAAAAAAATAATAAAAGAGCTTAAGTAGAATATAGATTTAGTGTCAAATTGATAATGATCAATAATTCCTGCCGTATTAAACATATGTCCATGGGTACATAATAACAAAAACTTTATCAAAACGCATAGTAGGATCCTTAAGGGAAAAAAATGAATTCGTCAAGTTTACAGTATCACATAGTAAACTATGCCATGGCATTAAATCATGGATACATTCAAAATTTGCGACTTTAAATTTTCTGATTTCTTGTTTTACTTGGTTTGAATTAATAGACTCAACATTGTTTACTATTTCTTCAAGAAACGAGTTAACGATTCAAAAACGTCTGTTAATCATAATCACAATGTTAATCATAAACATATCCAATAAAAAAACAACGTTCGTGTCAATGAAATTTTGAAATAAATACATTATATATAACATCAAGTTTCAAATCATAAACTGGTCTCATAAAAAGTAAAATTAGAAATAAACACAATCCAATGTGAATGAAGAGTTCTCCATATATCCGTGAATTGTGCAACTTCATTTGTGTAACTGAGTTATCAAATTGTGATAATTTTTTGAAAATAAAAGGCAATTCGGTATGGGTTACTAAATTCAATGTCATTATGATAATCAATATTATATCTATGCCACCCGTAAAGGGAGATGTTAGTTTTGCGACGTACGGGTAGCTAACGAAGTTTTTAAAAAATATGTGTGATAGATATATGAAGCAAATGTTACGGCTTATAAAAATTAAAATTCCATAAAAAATCTGTAATTTTGAAAGTTTCATATCACGATTACAAATTTTCCCATGCAGTGTAAATTGAATAACACCGAAGATCCTCAAAGTCCAAAGCAAGTTAATTATTTCACAGAAAATATCGCTTCTGGATTTTATAACCATGTTGTATTCTAATTGGAAGTTTAGCAAATGTTATCTAGTACAATGATAACTTAAATGTTTACGAATAAGGGTGGCATATGATTAACATTTGTGTTATTTTCCAGGTCAGTTGTTTTAACTTTGTCATTTGACGTATCTGATAATAAGTGAAAATAATATATTTTGTTAAATGTTCGAACTATTAATTATAAGTGTCGGTGATTTTGAAATAACGTATGGTACAAGAATAACAAGGGAATTCTCAACCATTGAATATCGAAACCTACCTTGAAATTTCTCCCAGCGATACATTGCGATGTACCAAGGCCGTGTCCAGAAACAAATCTGCTGTTTTTAACTGCAAAGCTCAGAAATTGAATCCAAAATCCAGTAATGACAACCCATTATTCGGAGCAGATGTACGCCCCCATCATGAGCAACAGAGGAGTGTAGTGAGGCGGGACGCGGCGCGGACGGCAGGTAGTGACGGTTATCCAATCTATCAATTCAAGAGTTGTGTTACTTCCCTATAGCTCAAATGAGAGTTTTGGCGCTGGATGTTAGAGCCTTGAATTTAAAAACGGCAGATTTTTTTTTTGGGCTCGGCTTTGTACATCACAACGCTTCTCTGGAAGGTAGGTTTCGGCATTCTATGGTTGTCAGTTCTCTTTGTAAGATGTTGATTAATAGAAGTGGAAATTAGGAAAATATGTATATTAAAAATTGCTTTAACTATTCGTATTGATAGGGGATGTTAGTAAGACTAACTAGGAACTTCTTTGAATTCATAAAAGACAAAGTTTATCTTATTCTTAAATCCAGACGACTAAATGTCGCCAAACAGTTTACAATTTAGTACAGCACAGGGAGGAAGTTTTAAGTAAGTTTAGTAAATGATTTTTTATATCTAGGATGAGAAATCCAGCTACAATTGCTGGGGAAACGACATGCTGAGCACCCCTATACTGGTTGCCTGATCACCCATCTCTAAAAATTGACACATGTTTGGGAGCCCAGCAAGCTATCTGAAAGGCCAAGAGCCTGCAATAATGAATTATTTCATGGAAGAAGCGTTAATGCCAAACGTAAATTTATCAGTTTGTAAGAAATATTTGTGATCTTAGTGGTTGTAGTAGCATAGTAAGTGTTTCTATTTAAAATTTTATACATAACGACCATTGAATAATACAATTATAAAACATCATAATGACTAATGTGTGCAAGAAATAGCTAACTAGTTTATTTTCACTGATTTTTATTCGACTTTTTAGGGGAAAAAATAAGTATAATAAAAGAGATTCACTAGTCATTTAGGTCGCGAGCGGCTACTGCATTCCAGGTACTTGAAATGCATTGCCTACTTATTCAATAGTTCTAGACCTCTATAGAAAATTACCTATTACGATCTAAAATTTATTACACTGTACCGAAATGGACATTTCGATACAGGAATTACGTCTTACTGCGCAAACTATACGTCATCGCGTCTCCATCTCGAGTGTCATCTTTATGAACAGTGCCAAATGTTTTCCTATCTATCCCTTCCTTTCCTAGTGCGCACCCTGTGATATCGCGCATTCCCCGTCTCCCTGTGAACTCTCATAAATAGCTGTGTTTTGTAACATCGAATCATCATCTACTTAGTCGCCATTGGAGTCTGGTCAGAGCAGCTCAGGAGAGCTGGTTTTGTTTGTTTAGTCCAGTAAGCCAGAGTGGGGACGCTAGGACAGTATTTCCCCAACCCGAGGCTGGACTAGAGTGAGTGATAATGTATGTATGTATGTATGTTGATTTATATCATATTTTCTTTTTGTATAGATGATCTACTATGATTTCTTTTTTTTTTGTAAATTGAATATTTATTTATTTATCTTTATATTATATCTGACTATATTTTGACTCGCATTGAAAGCTTTAGTTGTGCTTTTTACTTACTCTATGCCTATTCATTCAATAGTTAGCATAAGTCAGATATCAAAGTCAAATGCCAAAAGCTTGCTCAAGCGTGTGTTAGTTCCTTTATCCCAAAGCTTCCACGATTGTATTTTATAAGTCAGTAAACATTACATATTGGGAGAATTTAGTAAAGAAAGTCGAATTCCTCTTTGCCTCTATGGGCCCGGGCAAAGATGTCACAAATTTGAACAATCTATGCTTTCTAATCAAAATAGTGATCTACAATATAAGCCTGCGTGGGTGCAAAATGGTAGCAGTCAGCGTGGTTAAAAACAGCTCAACACTATTCCCAGAGAAAATAAGTCCGAAGAACGAATGCAGCTGAGCCGAACGTTACACGAGTCTAGGTAGTAGTGTACACTTCCAAAACAATGTTTGGCAATGCGCTGCAAGAATAATTAAAAGCTAATATAACATTTTATAAACAGTAATGCCTTAAATAAAGCATGAGTTAATAAATGAAAAAAAGCTAGTCCGGCAAATCCTAAAGATAAAATTCTTATTATTAAACCCAACTAGTGTGTCGTCATATGAGTGAATTAGTCAAATTAACACAAACTTTGATAGATAGCAGGAATATGTATCAACTAATTTAGGTTGCTGCGTGTAGTAAAACGATACAACAATCGCCACCCATCACTGCAATGGTATTCGTGGAATCGACCTGCATGTAAATCAACACTCCCCCTTCCGAACTTGACCGTCATCCCCGCGCGGAGATTTTCTTTCACTGGGAATACGCATGTCTGAAAATATGATAAATTAATTAAATGAAATGTATGTGCTACTCACCTCATACGATGTTGATTTGCAGCAAGAAAGAGCACTTATTAATGGCATTAATTGACAAATGAAGACATACACTGTGCTCAGAATGTATAACGAAATAACATAATTTATCCTCGTGTAAATCAATGAATGAACGCATACAAAGTAAAAATACCCTGTTATTGTTAAAAAATGAATAAACATTGATAAAAGCAAACGAAACGAGAAAATGTTATTTACTTTATCACATAATTTGGACAATAAATCATGGAATATTTCCAATTTTATCACATTAATAGAGGATAAATGTTCAAAATTCCTGGTAACTGAATTAAGTGTGCAATTTCTAGTTTGTGACGTAAAGTTTTGTCTCACGAGATATAAGTGATCATGAAGTTCAGAATTGATTAAAGAAAAACGGGATTTTATCATTTTTAAAATCGTACAAACAAACAAAGATTGTGTAATAGTTATTAGAGATTCGAAGTATTCTGAAAAAATAGTAACATATCTCCCGCCATATTGTGCATAGAAAGAATATACATGAGATATTGATAACAAGCTAAACGACACGAAATAAAAACCAAGAACTACAATATTCTCAATGCAGTTTGTCTTATAGGAATGCATGATTTGAATCTTTTGTTTGTCAAAGTATGATAATTTTTTTTAAATCACAGGAATTTCATTATTCTGAAACACGCTGGAGAGCATAAACAATGCAGAAAACGTCCCTCTAATAAACGTCAGAACTACTGTCATTTTCATAACAGTGGGATTTTTTAACATATTTACACCCCAAATAACCAGTACTGTAATTCTACAAATTAAAATCAAAATGCTATACAAATATAACATTTTCGAAATTTCCAATTCTCGATTTCCAACAGTGCCTAATACAATAAGTTGAAGTAAACCATGCGCTCTCATCAGCCACATTAATGGTAAAACTTCACTCAAAGTATCAACATTTACAGAAAATATCATTATATCTATCCTTGCTATTTACTTTTACAAATATATTTACACGAAGTCATTTACTCTTATTCAAGATGATTGAAATAATAATGGCATGGCTGTATATTTACTAAATAGTATGAATATTAATATTTACTTTGTTTCTATACAATTTGTTAGGAATGCTTAAGGTTCTACAGATCACTACATACGAAGTAAGATTTTATATACTATCAGATATAAGGTAAAGATGAACTAACATTAAGTTAGAGAATAAAACAATAAAACAGGTGAGTGATTTTAATTACCTGGGATGCAATGTATCATATAGAAAAAGTGAAGACATTGCAAACAAAATAAATGTAATTACATGTGTGGCACCACAAAACAAAGTCTCAAAGGAACTAGAAACGAGACACTTTTAAAATATTATAAAATAATGACGGTTCGAATATTACTATATGGATCGCAATTCTGGGTCTTATCCAAACTGCAGGAATGAAGAATAGAAACTTCAGAAATGAGATTTATGAGGAATATGGCTGGCTATACAATAGCAGATCGGAAACGAAATTAAAATATATGAAGATAACTAAATATATTCAAGCTATTAGACACATCGATAGAATGGATAACAATAGAATCCCGAAACAAATTATTCACTACAGACCACTAAAATGACGAAATGTAGGAAGATCCAGGAAAATATGGACAGACCAATTCGAACATGAGATCGGAATAGACCTTAAGGTTTAATACTAACACAGGGATATTTCTCCCTTTTTAGGATTCGTATCAAAATAAATAATTGTTAAATGTATGCTATTCGATACTGAATTTTGTATTACATAATGCATGTATGTAACGAATATTATTTTAATTTTCAACCAGTATTTCTATTTATTATCATTATTATTATTACTGGTAGCGCGATACTGGACTAAATTAATTTGAATCAAGTAAAGTAACTGATATTACATTTACAATTAGTTTAATATAATTTTCGGATTATTTTCTCTGCATAACCTATCTACTTCACTTTAAAACTTTGAATGCTGTTACTTGCTGAAACATTTAACTACTTACATTGGTTATGGATCATTACATAAAATAATTAGTAATACTAATTTGATTAAATATTTATCAACTATCTTGACGAACGCTAATGAAATATAATATTTTTAGTGGAGTAATGTACTTATTACAATAATGAACCTACTTTTTAGAAGGACAATGACAATAACACTAATAACTCAGGTTGCTGAAAACATGACACATAAAACGTATGTACTCTCCCTGCTTTTTTAATCATCTAGGGATTATCAATAAGCTTATTCATATTATATCAAACTTGAATATTGAACTTCTAGCATTCCCACAATCAGTTTTTGCGGACATATATCAAAAGAGAGAAAATATAAATATCACAATTCAGATTAAATTAAAAAATATTCTTGGTCTATAAACATGGGACATTTCGCCAAGACGCATTTGCATCTTAAGAAAAGTCGCCCATTGTGAAATCACTAAAATATTCCATCCATAGTAATTCTGCCCGAAGGCAGGTCTTTCACTGCAATAATAGCATTTTCATGCTATGCTTTGCAGCTTTACTAGGGAATTATAGATGTGGTAGCTTCCCGTTGCTTTCCACACGGGTGAAGGATGATAAGGATGATGATGATGATGATGATGATGGCGGGATGATTTTCGGGGAATGTTGGGCCCTAAGCTTCCTGACATTTGTCTTACAGGTGAGGAAAAACCCCGAAAAAAACCTCACCCAGGAGCCTGTCCCGACCGGGAATCGAACCCGGACCCGCTGCGTGACAAGTCAGCACGCTACCTCGAGACCACAGCAGTGGACTAAAAATACTAATCTGACAGAAAATTAGGCCAAATAAAATTGCCGTATTTGTGGAAATTTTATGTAGTTCTGTCGAATATGATGGGTTAGTATTCTGGAGGAGATATAAACCAATACAATTTAGTTTTATCGTGAAGAGTCTTTCAAAATTGGCAGTTTTAATTGGAATTAAATTTAAAAAGTTTTAAAAAATCTCACCCAAATCTTTAAAGGTTGCAATTATTTATTATTGCTCAAGTAGCATTAGGATGGCAGAATAGCATGTAGGCCTAATGGGAGATAATTTGTAAACTGTGGCCCCTTCAATTGTGCAATTCTGACTGGTCTGCAATAACAACATTCGAAACGGTATTATGAATATAAAAATTCTTTGGGTGCAAGTTGTGTACATAAACTCTGTGGACGAAAATTATTCCATAATTTGGACATTGGATAATTTCTCCCTGAGCGCTCATAAAAGTACACTTACGTAAAATAATAGTCCCGATTCTAATGTATGATCAACAAAAAATTAGAGATTCCATAGAAATATTAACACATATATAGGAATACTGCTGATGGATGTTACTACAATAAGGTAAAAAGTGGAATATGTTCGGTGAATTTACAACAGGTATGAGTATTTTGTTGGGAGAATTAATGTGGCTGAATTGTTCTGTGTGTGAAAAATTCCTAGATTAAATGGTCGGAGCCGATTAATAATAAATTAAATTATATTTAATGCGAAAATACTACCTCCCTATTATGTAGTACCGAAACGCTATGATTGGGAAATTCAAATTACTGTTCCGTTTAATGATACATGCTTCATATAAATGTTTTATTTTTAAAATTTATTTCCATGTATCTTAATTCTGCAGAGTAAAATTATTAGGAACGTTTGTGCACTAAAGATAGATCGAACAAATATGTGAATGGAGAAGACTTACACAAGTGAGATACGTCATCTTTATGGGAAGTAAGACATCGCAAGACATCATAAGAACAGTTAGATCTCATAGACGGCGATGATCAGGACATGCGACACGAATATGGAATGGAAGATGAGCATAGAAACTTCTTGTAGGAAAATCACAGGGAAAGTGCCAAGTAAGTAGGCTAAAACAAGTTGGGAAAATAACATTAACCATCATTAGAAAACATTAGCTCAGGATAGGAATGTATGGAGAGCTTATGTCTGCGTAGCTATGAACTTCAGGGTTCGATAGTGTCAGTGAAAGTTTCATCATCTTTTATTGTCAGGCCTTTATTTAGAAGTCTCTATTTATCATAATTTACGCTCTTTACATCTACAATCTACAACATTTGTACAATACTCAATGCAGTTTTTACCATTTACATTTCATTAATCTGTTACATATCATTTTTACATTATTATTATATAAACAACAGCAAAATAAACGGAAAAAAGAAAAAATTCCAAGAAAAATAAAAAGAGAAACTATAATCCATCACATGAATGTCAATGCAAAATAATACTGGTCTTAAGGTGTCAGTTAATCCATTTCCAAATATGTATATAGTGTGTATATAAAGTGCGATAATACGTGCGGTGACATGTTATTTATGTTCGAAATTGGACCAACGGGCAAACACATTTATAAATAAGCATTAAATCTTCATGACATCGCACTGTCATTGTATTTGTATCTTCACTGGTCAAATGTACATAAGAATCCTTGATTATTGTAAAATATCAGTACAATGTATGTCGATACTTCACAAAACTCTTTATTAAGAATAGATCAACAAATATAAGACATACAATTCACCTCTTTATCCATTCCATAAATTTGTTATCGTGCTTAAAATTTCAAAATTGTGCAAATGCTCGTTTTATCTATAGAAAAAATAGGTTCGACAACCACTAGAACACATCCAGACACAGGAATCATACCAAGAACACAACCATAAGCTTCTACATTATTGCATATACATTGGAATATATATATGTTATAATTAAATCTTTAACATTGAGCAATGCAAGCTTAATATGGTATGATAAGAAAAATAAATGCCTGGACGGGATTCGAACTGCCATGGCAGTGAAGACAATGTTCTCGCGACATCTAGTAATAATGGAGAGTATAATACATATATAAGAAAAATAAGTGTTTGAATTGGATTCGCCTGGTAGTGTAATGGATATCACGCTGAGGTACAGACTCAGAGATCCGGGTTCGAATCCCGTCCAGGCATTTATTTTTCTTATGATACCATATATATATATATATATATATAAACTAACTTTACTCTAGGATAGCAGTGAATGAATCGTATACATTTCAGATAAATATTTTTAGTAAAAACCAATTGACTCGTCGATATCATATGAAGTGAAGAAATTAAGAAATGATAATCGTAAATTCGTGATGTTGGTAACAATGTTAAAATTATCACTGACAGCATAAAAGTGTTAGCAATCTCGAATAACTCATATATTAATGTCCAGAGATACATAATTCAAAATATACAAATCAAACACAAATATTATTTGACAGTGACGCCATATTTAAACTAAACGAAACAACCAATCAGAATGGGTGCAGCGGACTTTTTCTTCGCTGCAGTAGCCGCAATTTCGCTAGAGCGCTTTATGAGCCACATATAAAGTGCTAAAGCGCTTCCGCAGCGCTGGATGCGTCCATTGTTAAGTTGTCCAAAAACACTTTCAATCAAATTGAAGAGGCAAATAATTACCAGTAATTTATACGCATTTTCCAAATCATGTTCACGTTTCTAATATCGATGCTTCCAAATCATATGTAGTCAGATCAATGGATCTGTGACCCCATAAGATATGCGAACTAAATGCTAATTCCTTTTCTGCCTCGGTAAATCATTTCCCTCCCTGCATTCCTACTTCTCTCTTTTCTTTCATCCCTCCCACTATTCAACAATTTTGAACCTTCTTGGGGGACATATTATTTGCACTTATTGTGAACTCAAAATTAATACTGTAGCTCGGAGTGGTGAAAGAAATATTACTAAGCAAATAATAAAAGTCAATCAGCATCATTAGACCTACTTAAATATGAAGAAGTAACAATTAACCTTACATGATTCAGTATTCAAGATCCATGACACTGTTTGGGGGAAGTTTGGCAACATTCCTACTCAGAAAGGTATCCTGGCTGCTGTTTAAAGTGGTGGGAGAGAAGTGCGTGGAATGGTGTGACCATAGGCGTGAACTTTTCCAAGAACGACTGCAGCGCTGAAGGGGCACAGATCCGTTGGTCCGACAATATCGTGCTTCATGCTCACTAATTTAGGGCCAGTAGAGCACTATAGTTTAGTGGATTTTCAGTTTTTATAATTGTCATGGAAACAATACAAATATATAACTACGGTTCAAATCAGCATTTGTTTATAGAATAGGTTGAGTTTATCTTATTACTAGATTACTCACAACTGTTGTTGATCTTAAACTGATACTCTCATAAGTAATGCCACGAGTGATTTCCAAATTATCGATAAATTCACGACTCACGAAGTGAGGAGTGAATTTATCTAGAGAATTTGGAAATCAAGAGTGGCATTTGTTAGGACTATTTAACGAATAAAATTAAGCTCTTTACTCACAAATCATTATTTAACTATAGTTATTTTAAAATATTTATATATTTAATGTAAACGGCGATGTTTGAAAACAAATGAGAAACGATAGGTACGCTTCTACTGCCTCATTTGTTTATCACTGCAACCAGATCATACTATTTATTGCCAAAGGAACGCAATATTGTAAGGAGGAGCTTTCTTTAATATGGTAATTATAACACTGATAAATATTTGGTGAAACACGACTCTGATTGGTTGTAAAACAGAAATCATTGAAACGTGATTGGTCATTGACTCCCATTTGGGGCATGAGTTAAATAGTCCTCAAGATACATTAATATCTACCACATGTAAAACATAGTCTTGGTCTTGCAATATCGTGCACAACTGGTTCTCTGATACCAGTGTAACAATACTGTATTTAATACACAAATACGCATAACAAAACATATCCAAATGAGTTTTACTCTAGCGATGGAGAAGTGATTGTAACATTTAAAATTTCAGCCGGCGTAGTAGTTGGTAACGCATTATTTTTGTCGTTGAATGTCAACTGAAATTGTATCAGGATGACGAGGTATGTGGTAACTGCGCCTATGATCTGAAATAAAAATAATGAACGATTTAGTGTTATTCTCCCAGATATTTTATAAGATGGACTCTTAATTAAGGGAGAAAAAATGTTACGAGTAGGTTATATGAGAATAAAGTTCTTAGGAATATTTTTAGACCATATAGAGACGAACAGACAGGCTAATGGAGAACACTACTAAAAAGTGAGCTGCATTGTCTCTATAGGAAACCAGATGTAATAAGGACAGTTAAGTCTCTGACTGAGATGGGTAGGACATGTGGTAGGAATGGGGAATGAAAGTGGGGCATGGAAGCTTCCTGCAGGAAAATCAGAAGGAAAACGCCCAGTTGGTAGACCAAGAATGAGGAGGGAGAATAACATGAACTATGATTTGAGGGAAGTACATTATACAGGGGATGATTGGAAAACGTTAGCTCCGGATAGGGATGTATGGAAAAAATTATGTCCGCGCGGCCATGAACGTACGGGTGCCAGTGAGTTAGTTTTTGTAAGACGTTATGCTGGAATATACTATGCAACAATTTAATAGCAATGTAGGACTACTAGTGGCAGTATTTAATATAATATATAAAAAATGAATGAATGTTTGTTTCTTTGTTCGTACTTTACGAACGGCCATACCGTTTATCCGATTGTGATGGGGATTTTTGCAAAATATTCAGCAGATTCCCGGGATGAACATAGGCTATAATATAGTTGTGATACTCAACTCCTACACCCTTAAAAACACCCTTTGTAGTGAAAAATGTGAAAAAGGTCCCTTCTTTACCTTAAATGGCTTACGCTGCCTAAACCATAACAAATACCCAAAATTAATGTATACAGAATCGAATATCTCAAAACACTCTACAGAAAAGTCCGCGACAGCTATGTTTATCTTTTAAGGATAACTCACAGTAACCATTTTTCTCTTTCATTGATGCCAAGAAGATCGGGATAAGTAGATTCCGTGGCAAGCATAGTAGCGCAAGGCGGGTATTCTTTTATGGGTAACTCAAAATAACGATTTTTTTCTTTCAGATTATTTATGCCAAGTGCATCGGGATGCGTAGATTCCCTGGCAACGCGGAGTAATCATCACCGGGTGTCCAAAAATAATAACGATATACATTTATATTTATTTTCCTTTTACTTATTCAACTAAATGCAAAAACACATTATCATTCATTTAGGCGTAGCAGCGCACGCCGGGTATTAGCTAGTATTTTATAAAGTATAGTTTTTTAAAATCTAGGTACATATTAATTTGATATAATTTGTTAGTTCTGTTATATGCAAAATGTAATGTATAGAATTCCTTAAATTCGTTAGCCTACATAAATCTGTGAGTTACGAACCACTGATTGGAGAACATCAAATGTTAGAGTCACAGGTCGACCAAGCGCCTCACCGTGATATTAAACAGCATTTAGTGGGCCTAATTTTTACAAGTTAAATAACGATATCCTCAAGCGTATCGTGTATTTAAGTAATTGATTCCTATGGAATTACTGTGTATAAAGCACGCATGAATACAACAAAAACACATTTTTGGTCAACTTAATAATAATAATAATAATAACAATAATCAGGCCTCGGTCTAGGGTCACAAAATTACAAGAATAACATTTGAAATATATATAGGCCTACATATATATATATATATATATATATATATATATATATATATATATATGACGCCATGAACCCGGTAATGGGGTGAAACTTCGATAAATGGACTTGATGTCTTGGAACTCGATCTGACTATGCTTCCCAACATGTCCGATGAAAATAGAATGGTCCCTACTTCCGTCCAGCAAGTTCGCAGCCAATTCTCTTCTCATCTTTATCGGATGATAAGGAATTCTTTTCGCAAAGTTACACTACTTGAAATATTGGCAATAGGAGGTTTCTTCGTAAGGTTTCTGACCGCCATGTCATTTATGCATTCGGCTAGGGACACGGTAGGTCGGGAGGTTTCTTAACGATAGTTTTCAATACTGAAAACTGTTATGTATGGCATGGTGAAAGGGATAGGAACTGCAAGGAAAGTATTTACCACTTGATCCGCCTTAGCTTCATTAAACTAATATGGTTCGCTCATAGGGAAGAAAAGTTCTGCAAGATTCAGGACTATTGTTTGAGCTTTCTCTTGAGGATGATAAAACCACATCTTGATACTTGGTCTGCTTCACCGATAAATAGGTATACGCTCCATTATTTACAAAATCACGATTTTAATACTGTCTATCAATTATGACTATTCTCAACTAATCATAAAGATATTGAAACTCTATACTTCATCTTTAGAGCTTGTCGTGGTTGTTGTATCGGACTGAGCGGTTCCGGATTCGAACCCTGGTCCGACAAGTTTCCTGGCAGAAGATTTTTCGCTCTTTTTCCCAGCCTGTAAGACAAATTTCGGGGAAATTTAAGGTCTAAACAACAGCCCACAAATAATATTTGGCCATCATAATCTCTCTCTAAGCCCGTCGCTGTGGCGTAATCAGTAGAGAACGTGTCTCGACTCTGGCGATCCGGATTTGATTTAGGCGGATTAACGGGGTTTTAAATCTCAATCTTGGGTCTGGGTGTGCGTTCTGTGCTTATGACAGAAAGAAAAAAGTAAGAAGATAAATCGTGAAAAATAAGGTGAAAGAAAACAGTAAACGAATAAAAACATTTAAAAACTGCAGTTGTGTTTCTCACCGAATATAAAAGTGTAAAATCCAACGGGAAGAATCCACATGCTGTGAACTGTACTTTTCTATGCAACAGCTGCAAAGAAAATAGTTGTAACTGAAATAAAGAAAAAAACGTTTAGCTGTTAGGCAATAATCCAGAAAATTAAGGATTATACATTTTATTTCTTTTCAATTTTTTTGACGCTTTAACATCTAAGTCTTGTCATGTCTGTTATATTTATATGCAACCATTATTCTTGTGTCTCTATTGTGTGCTTGTAATCCATTTTTCATAAGTAATGCCAAGAATGATTTCCAAATTATCGACAAATTAAGAGCTACGAAGTGATGAGTGAATTTATCCAGAGGATTTGTAAATCAAGAGTGGTATTTGTTAGCACTATTTAACGAATAAAATTAAGCTGTTTACTCACAAATCAATATTTTAATATAGTTAGTTTAAAATATTTATATATTTAATGTGAACGGCGATGTTTGAAAATAAATGAGAAATGTTTAGTTATGTTTCATTTGTTCGTCCACTATTTATTGAAATAGGATCGCAATATTGTAGGAATTGACCTTAGTGGAGAAAACATGAAACACAAACTGTATATTATAACCAATATTATAGGTTATTAATTAATGTTTTAGGAAACAACTCAGTAAAATCATTATTTAAAACACAATTATTTAACAGACAATTATCAAATGTGTAGTTCGAAGGAATCTGTTCATTATTTGCTATATTCAACGTATTTGTTGGAAAGTCAGTCACTGCAAAATTATTCTCTGACCTATTCAGATTAATAAAAAAGGAGGAACTTTCTTTATTTTGGTAAACAGAATTCGATAAATATCGAGGTGAAACAGGACTGTCATTGGTTGTAAAACAAAATTCATTGAAACGTGACTGGTCATTGACTCCCACTTGGGACATGAGTTAAATAGAATAAATTAACTTATTTTAACTTTAACGATATTATGAAATGTTGTCACGATGAAATAGGGGATGATAATGGAATTCCGAATCAGGATTTGCATTGACGATTGAGGAAAATCAGGGATAAAAACTCAATTACGTAGGTCGTCACTAAAATTTTTATTTTGAACTTAGCGAATATAAGTCAAAATGCTATTGGCTGAGTCAACTTGATCGCTAAGCAATATAATAATTGCTAGTTACTCTGATAAAATATAATACTCGTGTATAGTCTATATATCAATTGAATTTATCACTTCTGAAACAAGAAAATTAAAAATTAAGAGACTAGAACAATTATGCACCTAGTCTGCTCATTTTCCACCAAACAGTGATACCATATACATAATGATTTTTCCATTATCGAGAGCAGGAAACAAGGTTTTTATTAATTATCTCAAATATAATATTTCATCACATCACATTTATGCATTAACCGATTAAATTATAAGAAAGTAAATATTAATAAAATTAAAATACAATTAGTTATTATTTGTTAAGAATCTATACGGAAATTTGGGATGTTTACTACGTTTAAGGTATATCCTCTCTGATAGAGGAGGTCATGGGGAACATATCTTTTATAAGATAGTCTATTATAGATAAACATTTTACATTTAGAGGTGTCTATAAGATGACATGGATACCTTAAAATAAAACGACTCAAATGTCTAAATCCTTAAAAATAAAGTTAATACCTTAAATGATGCAATATGCCTACGAGAATAATACAAAGAGGATATAGCAACCTCTGTTTCATAGGCACCATACATTTTTAACACATTTATCTTATCTCCAATGTTTCATTTTGGCATTTTCCACATTTTTACTTTAAGGTATCCAACTGTCCAGAAGTCGGAAATCAGTTTATTCTCTATGCCGTGATCGTAGATTCATTTGTTTTCGATGTGCAGCTAGGTCTCAGCTCAAACACGTTCAATGATTTGTTGGTTGGTATACGGGTGGGTGTGTACTTGGCTATCTAGAAAATCTGATCTCACATCACAATTTTTATTTTTAATAGAGAGAAATGAAACATCTTAGGTAAAAACCCACGTTGATATTGCAGAACTTGTTGCTCATATTGCTGCAGCTACCGTATTTGTACCAAGCAATCACTGATACGCAAGTGCATTTTATAGTGTTTCCAGTAAATTACGGACAGTTTCAAAATCTCTAATGAATACGTTGACATGACTACTGAAAGGCGTTAGTTGCCAAAACTCAATTTCATAGTAGAGGTTATCCGAAAATAAATGGTGAATCTTCAGGTTTTGGCACATACAAATTGTGAATAATAATAATGATAATAATAACAATAATAATAATAATAATAATAACTTACCTCTTCTCTGACTTCAGGATCTTCCGTTTTATTTAGTAACTTGTGCACAAGAATTGCCGTACGATTTGCCTGAAATCAACATAATAGTATATCATCCAAACCTAATAATTTATAACAATTTAATTTTAATATTTCTCTATGTAAATAATATGACATACATAATATCTTAATATCGAATTGTAATCTAATATTTAAGTGTTATGTTACACTTTCATTTTTTCAGAATTATTTTTTTCAGTGAAGTTTTAAAAAATAATCTAATCTACACTGCTATATAAGTAATTAAAAGAGTGAAAGTCTCTCTCTTCTTTTAATTTCGTTCCCATGTTGACAATTAAAACAGAAAAATTAAATTGAAGAGTATCCAGTGAAGTAAATAGAAGGAGAAGACTAAACTTAGCTAAGGAGTACATTCAACAGGACAAATTGTTGGAATGATTTTGTCTTCGCTGATGAATTCCTACAATGTTTAAGTCAGGTGGGAGGACGATGGTATGGCCAAGACTTATTAAAAGAGCTAAAAAATATAAGCTTTCAACTAACTGTGAAAACATGGTGGAGGAGGTGTGACGGTTTGGTGATACATTTCAGCTAGTGTTGTTGGAGAGTTGGTGTTTATTGGCGGTAATATGGATAAACATAAATATTTACAATTGCTTAAACACAATTTGTGAAAAAATGCTGAGAAAGTAGGGTACTGGAAATATTCATATTTTACCAGTATAACGATCCCAAACACACTGCCTATGACGCGCGTTCCTGGCTGCTACATAACTGTCCCAAGTTTATTCAAACTCAGGCGCAGTCATCGGATTTGAATCCGATTGAAAATTTGTGGGATGGACTAGATAGGAGAATAAGAACTTCGCAATTACCGCAGCTATGGAACTAAAGAGATGACTGGTGGAAGAATGAAATATCATTAGATCCTAAATACACAAGGAAGTTAGTATTTAATATACCAAATCGTCTGAGCGCTATTTTACGTCAAAAAGGACTTCCAAGTAAGTACTGATATACACAAAATGCAGTACTAAAGTGAAAACAGAATTTTTATGATCACAAAATAGGGCCTATTACTTTATTTAAACTAAAGGTTTTCCGATATTTATTTGTTTTAAAATAGGGATAGAAGTATTTTTTTTTGATATGTCCGTCGCCGTGGCAGTCGGTAGAATCCCTACCTTCCACTCCGGCGACCCGGGTTCGATCCCGGCGGGGTAGGGGATTTTAAATCTCCACCTTGGGTCTGGGTGTGTGTCCTGTTCTTGTGTTTATATGTGAGAATAAAATAAAGTTAAAAGGTAAAACGAAAAGGTAAAACAGGAAGGAAAAACAGTGTAAACGGAAAAAAAAAAAAAAAAAAGGAAATTACATGTCCTGAAACGTTATTTTTGTACCTAATTTGTTTATTATAGACAATCTGAATCATAAATTAGGAGTAATGACAAGTGAATACTTTAAAATTCACAAAACCGAATATTTATGGAAATCACTGTAAATTTGAAATAAGGTAAGGTAATTACATAATAATATATAATGAAGTTAATTACCTCTTGTATGGTTTTGCTGCAAGAATATGAAATATGCATTAACTTGCAAAAATAAAAACAATTTAACAACATTACAGAGTATTGCGATTTGAAAGAGATGTCATCAATTAAAGTAAAACGTAAGATATAATACATATTGAAAGTCACTAAAATAAAAGATTCGGCTATTTGCACAAGAATTTGAATCGAAAAAGCATCATTAATAATAATAGATATGTCGCTCAATTTATCTTGGAGATTTCTCAAATTTCTAATTGATTTTTTTTGCATTTGAAAGTTGAAATGATTTTCTGAACAATATTTATGTAACGCTTTTTTCATTTCCAGATTCAGAATAATACAACCACATTTCACATATCGAATGTATAGAATATAGATTTGAAGAAAAATATACTCGTAAAAGTTAGATATTATTGATGCTACGTAAAAAGGTATCTCCATCACTAAACTACCGGTTTCATACCAAATTCTAATTATGTCAAATATTAAAATCGATGTCCCACATGTAATTACAATAAACTTATTTTACTTTCCTGCAATCTTATTAGGTAATTCAATTCCTTCAAAGATAATATTTTTTTTGTAAAAATATGAATCCATGAATATTGATATATAGACACAATAGCTGTTATTACTAAAGTAGCCAATCTATTGACTGTTCCAAAGAATTCCCCAAATTCGCCGAGATCCATTTCAGCTATCGAGGGGTAACAGTAAGTTATTTGTAATGACATGGTAATTACTGCAAATAGAACTAATACTATACTAACAAACACATTCATTATTTTGGGTTTAATTATTTCTTGTCTAATATTCACAAAAGGAACAAAAAGAAAACAATTTATAGTGCAGAAAACTGTTTCTATGATACTATTAAACTTGCTCATTTTCTAGCAATGCGTTGAAAATAAGCGAGGGCACGAATGCTTATTTATTATTGAAGAGTGAAGTTCACTGCCATCGTCCATCAATCGAAAGTAATTTACATTTAATTATATTAATTCTCTTCTTCATCAGACTGTGAAGGATATAAAAATATTAGACTACAAAATAACAGATGAAAGAGATTAAAAACTACTAATGTTTTTTTATATAACTTCTTAAAAGTATAATTTAAACTACACTATTTAAAAAATTCAGGCCATTAATGTTATAATTTAAATTAGTGATTACAGAGTCAACGAATTTTACTAGAGGGTTCTTATTTTTGCCTTGAAGTTCTTTTATCTATATTTATATAATAACTTATTGTACTTGCGCAAAATTTTCGATTTTTAAGCCATTTGTCGAATATTTTGTGCAGTTTTACGAATTTTCGATTGCATCAAAATATCCTTCGTATTAAACTTAAAATAATTTATTTTTAATCAATCCAATCCAAATTCATTAAATGAACTCTAAAAAGAAAATTCAAAACTACTACTCAATGGCGTTACAGTCAAAGACAGATCTAGGATTCTCTTACAATGATGTTCCAAATTTCCGTTTTCGAAGCCTCAAGTCTGCATTTCCTAACATTCATTTTTCTCAAGTCGTTCTCCATATCATCCTACCATTCTAGGTCTTCCTGTCTTCCTTTTACACCAAGTTTAGCACTGAAAAGTTTTTCGACTGTTATATTATCCTCTATTCAAACTATGTGGCCCAATCAGCAAACCCTATTGATTTTAATTTCTACTACAACATTTCGTTTACCGTAGAGTTTATGAACTTCTTTATTTTATCTTATTCTCCAGATATAATTCTCATTACCTGGGCAAAAGATCCTCCTGATAATTTTTCACTTCCATGCTGCAACGATATTTTTATCAATTGTTTCTTAAACGTCACGTTTCGGAAGTATATTTCACTAAGAGTCTTATTATTATTACTATTATTATTATTATTATTATTATTACTATTATTACTATTATTACTATTATTACTATTATTATTATTATTACCATTATTATTACCATTATTATTACCATTATTATTACCATTATTATTACCATTATTATTATTATTATTATTATTATTATTATTATTATTATTATTATTATTATTATTATTATTATTATTATTATTATGGCTTTACGTCTCTTTCGAAGGAAACTATGTTCAGAATATTTACGCCCTGAAAAATCCATGGACTCCGATCGTGTTTGAACCCATGAATTTGGAAACAGAATGTAGTATGTTGAACCACTAGTTCATCGGGATCCACTTTTGATGACTTAAAATCATTTTTAAAAAATAATTTCAATTATAGTTACTGTACCTCTTGTGAAGTATTTCTGCACAACCAAACGACCACCAATAGCATTGAGAAATGATACAAAAATACAATGCCTAATATTACAAATAAACCAATAGTATTAATTTCTTGAAATTGTATGAGACTTTTGTTATATATTGCGAAATATACTATATAAAATAAAATATAGGAGAGATTATTAAATATTTCAAAAACACTGACAAGAATTTGTGGAGAATATGCAAAATCAATATTGTGGATTAAGTCGCTCCCTACACTATGCATTCCAGCTAATTTATTTATCCTATTTTTTGGAATATTGTTTGCTATAATCACATTACTCGATATCACAACATCTGGTAAATACTTTACAAGATAAATATGTTGTAGAGTTGTATTTATATGAAGGAAAATACTATTAAGAATCGTAATATATTGCAAGAATATATGGAGAAAGAATAAACCATAAAATACTGAAGACACTTTGAAAACATGTATCATCAAGTTATGTAAATTGAAATCTAAAGTGATAAACATGAACCCATAAATAAATATAATGGATACAAAACTAAAAAATAAATGAATAAGAATGTTAATTGATCCAACTTTAAAATTAAATCTTAAATATTTGAAAAATAACACTGCTTTAGCAATATCATAAAAGAGTTTATAATTAAATAATTGCGTGGTAAAAACACCTACAACTAATATCAGTGTATTAAATAACTCTAACCACATTCCAAACTCTGGCAAACCAATATCAGTGAAAGATGACATTTCAGCTGAATATAACATATGCATTGCTATAATAACTCCAATGACAAACATAGAAGAAATCACTAATTTCATTTTACTTGTATTTATGATTCTTTCTCCATTAATATATGGAATTAAAAGACAACAATTTACAAAGTAATATACTGAATCAAGGATATTTAACAAATCCATCATTAATATATGTTACACGTTAATGGATGTAAATGTAAAAATAGTAAGTATATAAATATAGGATTGCGTAGTAGAGTATAATCATAGAGGAAGAAATTTCTGTAACTGCAGTATGTTACAATGGATCTAATTCTTGTAGGCACACGAATGGAATTGCATTACAGTAGATAAACATTAAGAGAAACAATATAGATTTCAGAACACCTCTAAGAAATTTAATAATCATTGGATAATTTCCGATAATTTCTTATATGCGTATAGCCCATGTAGTTTCTGAAAAATGCATGTACTATTTGGAATACCGAAATACAATATCAGCAGATACACTCTTTTTTACGCTTTGAAGATCTAAAATGAAAATTACTACACTTGATAACACCTAGTACCACTAACGTGGGCCTACTATTTACTAGCAATCAAATTAATATTTACCTTAACGACTAATTCAATATTTTAATTTATCTTAACACCTTTAAATCAATATTAATTTAACTACCTGGTTGTTAATAACCACCCAGTTTATTAAAAGCGAGGTACATATAGAAAATTAAATTAATTTCCTAATATATATTTTAATAACTGCATAATTTATTAGTCGATATTGATAACCCACTATTTCTTGAGATTTTTTATCGAGTCGATACTGAAGATTCACTTTAGAGTTGAAGGAGTCTTGCATTTCAAGAGGTTTCCTTGGTAGCGACACAAAATAATTTAATTTGGGTTATATTACAAGACGTGCTATTATGCATTGCAGAGACTCTTGATGTCCCAACTCCTTTCAAAAAACGTTAAACTGAAAATATATAAAACCATTATTCTACCAGTTATGTTAAATGGGTGCGAAACATGGACTCTTACTTAAAGGGAGGAAAGGAGATTACAAGTACTTGAGAATAAAGTAAGTAAAGTGATCCCACAACAGACCCGGAGGCCCTTGGGGTAGTAGGAGGTTAAGGCTCCCACTATGATTTGAGGGAAGTAGATTATACAGGGAATGATTGGAAAGCATTAGCTCAGGATAGGGATGTATGAAGAGCTTATGTCCGCGCGGCCATGAACCTACGGGTTCGATAGTGCCAGTGAGTAAGTAAGTTATATTACAAGAGACACTCTAAATCGTAGTTGGACAATACAATAAGCTAGAAGTCTGAAGGTCAGGGGTTCGATTACTAGTACGGTCAAAGTTTTTAAATTGGCCAAATCTTCTGGCGGTGTTATGGCCCTGGATTCGCCTCAGCCTCTAACGGAAATGAGTACCAGACCCTTGTTCTGGGAATAAAGGCGGCCGTCAGAGCAGAGCTGTCAACCCGGATGATATCTCGTGTTAATTGTCTAAAAAGATGGGAGCCTTAACCTTCCGCTACTCCAAGAGTCCCCTAAGGCTTGTAAAGGGATCATTTTATCCTTTATTTTTAAATTATTATAAAACAGAAACCTAATTAATGGTGTTCTCTCGATTTTAGATTTAAACATAGAAAGTTATATGGTTTGTATATTTATTTATTTTGTTTTTTTTAGGATATCATTAGCATTCCAGAGAATGAGGAAGGCTTACAGCTGATTGGTATTAATAAGCTGTTAGTTTATGCTGATGATGTAGTACTACTGGCCGATAGCGAGGAGATACTAAAGGCCAACACGCACACACTATTGAGTAACACTAAGAAATTGGGACTGGAAGTAAATATCAGTAAAACTAAATATATGGTCACACGTAGAAATTCAGTATATAATGGAAATGGACAGCTAATGACAAATGAGGGAAATTTTGAGGAAGTGGCTGAATTCAAAAACCTAGGACCAATAATCACAACTAGGAAGGGAGATGCGCCATAGGAAATTTCAACATAGGCTCACTTCTGGAAAAGGCATGCTATTATGCATTGCTAGAGACTTTTGATGTCCAAACTCCTTTCAAGAAACGTTAAGCGGAAAATATATCAAAATATTAATCGCACCAGTTATATTATATGGGTGCGCAAAGCGACACATTGGACTCTTACTTTAAGGGAGGAAAGGGAGATTACGAGTATTTGAGAATAAAGTTCTTAGGAAGTTTTTGGGACCAAAGCGCGATGAACAGACAGGTGAATGAGAGAAAGACTACAACAGTACGAACTTACAATGGTCTTTTTCAGAAGCCATGATATCATCAAGACCATTCAAAGTTCTCGTTAGACTGCGATGGGCCAGGACATGTTGCACGTATGGGGAATGAAAGACGTGCATGGAAGCTTCTTGTAGGAAAGCCAGAGGGAAAACGCCCAATTGGTAGACCAAGAATGAGGTGGGAAAACAACATTACCTATGATTTGAGAGAAGTAGATTATACAGGGAATGATTGGAAAGCATTAGCACAGGATAGGGATGTATGGAGAGCTTACGTCCGCGCGGCCATGAACCTACGGGTTCGATAGTGCCAGTGAGTAAGTAAGTAAGTATCATTAGCATTCCAAAATTAATGTGATGTCCTTTGTGTCGAATACCATGCTCCTATTGGAGTCAGATTTGCATTGTAGGATTAATTATTTATCAGTTTTATGTCGCATACTATAGTCATATACCATCACCAGCTGTGTTCTCTATCTATCTGCAGCAACAAAAATATTACGATATCTCACAAGCCATAACCACGACTCAATTCCATAGTCCATTGTACCTTATTAATACAGTTTCATTTAATCAATTGAGTTGGTGTTTACTTGATGAAAATCCATATTTATTAATTAAATAAAAATAAAACGTAGTTTTATTTGATTTTCATATTTTTTATATAATTCAGTGACAGCTGTTTCGGTACACTGTACCTTCTTCGGACATGTTAACAAATTATGAATTGTGTTCCAACTGATCTAAGCAACAATACAACAATATTTATTTAAATTTTTTAATTTAACAAAGGGGATTCATTCAAATCAAGTTGAGAATTTAACAGTTTTTTACTACTTTTAAATTTATTAATTTCTACAGCCTCCAAAAGATCTAACTTCTTACCCTTATCACAAATATGTAAAATTTCAAAATTTGGATCGAAACAATGATTAAATTGGAATAGGTGGTTAGCATATTTTGAATTTTCTAAATTTCTGTTATATGCTCTCATGTGTTCCTTTATGCGAGAGATAAAAGGTCTACCAGTTTGTCCTAGATAGACATTGTCACATGTGCCACACTTCAATTTATATACACCTGATAATTTTTCTTTTTTTGTTTTGGTTTTATTGTTTTTTATATTTTGTAGAGTTTTATTAGTTTTAAATGCCACATCAATGTTCAACTTTTTAAAGTGTTTAGATATTTTATTTGAAAGTGGGCCTATGTATGACATTACGACATATTTCTCTATATTTTCTTTGGGTAAAGGAAAAACTTTGTTAATTGCTTTTTTGTAATGAACTTTCTTAATTAAACATTCTATAATTTCAGGGTCGTAGCCATTATTAACAGCCAATTGTTTAATAATATTCAATTCATTATTATATTCCAAGGGCGAAAGAGGGATATTTAAAAGTCTATGAATGTAACTATTAAAGGCTGCCATCTTATGAGTATATGGGTGAAGAGAAGAACTATGGATAGTGGTATCAGTATGAGATGGTTTGTGAAAGATACCAAACTCAAACTTATTATCAATGTGTTTTATTGATAAATCCAAGAAATTTATACCATTATTTGTTTCTAATTCCATTGTGAAAATTATCTGAATTTAGAAAATCTACAGTTTAGAAAATCTACTGTAGATTTTCTAAATTCAGATAATTTTCAAATTATTGATAAAGACCCAACAGAGAAATATCAAAAAGAAATTATAAATATTTAAAAAAAATAGTATAATTTTTAATAACTTTTTTGAATACTCTATAATACAAATGAATCCCCAACCACCCAAACTGTACTCCCTAGTTAAATTACATAAGGAAAATTATCCTATTAGGCCAGTAGTACCCTTTATAAGTTCTCCATCATACAAAATGTCTAAAAAGCTAATAAATATAATTTCATCTAATACCAAGTTCAATCCAATTTACAGTAAAAAAAAACTCTATTGAATTAATTGACAATATAAAGAACATTGATTTGCCTAATAACTTAATTTAAGTTTCTTTTGATGTAAAGAATCTGTTTCCCAGTATACCTACTGTTGATGTGATAGAGATTATTAATAGAATGTTACTAACTAATAAATTGAATGGTTTTGTAGTTGAAGAAATATTACACACTCTTAAAACATGCTTACATCAAAATTTACTTTGAATTTAATAACAAATTGTACATAGCTAAAGATGGTTTGATTATGGGTGATCCGTTGAGCCCTCTTTTGGCAGAGATTTTTATGGATGACTTAGAACAACCATACATAAGAATGTATTAGCTAGAAATGTTCTATTTTGGTATCGTTATGTAGATGATGTCATAGCAGGCTTCACAGGAACCAAAAGACAATTGAATTCCTTTTTAAATTTTATTAATAACATTCACAGAAGTATTAATATCACAATGGAATTAGAAACAAATAATAGTATAAATTTCTTGGATTTATCAATAAAACACATTGATAATAAGTTTGAGTTTGGTATATTTCACAAACCATCTCATACTGATACCACTATCCATAGTTCTTCTCTTCACCCATATACTCATAAGATGGCAGCCTTTAATAGTTACATTCATAGACTTTTAAATATCCCTCTTTCACCCTTGGAATATAATAATGAATTGAATATTATTAAACAATTGGCTGTTAATAATGGCTACGACCCTGAAATTATAGAATGTTTAATTAAGAAGGTTCATTACAAAAAAGCAATTAACAAAGTTTTTCCTTTACCCAAAGAAAATATAGAGAAATATGTCGTAATGTCATACAGAGGCCCACTTTCAAATAAAATATCTAAACACTTTAAAAAGTTGAACATTGATGTGGCATTTAAAACTAATAAAACTCTACAAAATATAAAAAAACAATAAAACCAAAACAAAAAAAGAAAAATTATCAGGTGTATATAAATTGAAGTGTGGCACATGTGACAATGTCTATCTAGGACAAACTGGTAGACCTTTTATCTCTCGCATAAAGGAACACATGAGAGCATATAACAGAAATTTAGAAAATTCAAAATATGCTAACCACCTATTCCAATTTAATCATTGTTTCGATCCAAATTTTGAAATTTTACATATTTGTGATAAGGGTAAGAAGTTAGATCTTTTGGAGGCTGTAGAAATTAATAAATTTAAAAGTAGTAAAAAACTGTTAAATTCTCAACTTGATTTGAATGAATCCCCTTTGTTAAATTAAAAAATTTAAATAAATATTGTTGTATTGTTGCTTAGATCAGTTGGAACACAATTCATAATTTGTTAACATGTCTGAAGAAGGTACAGTGTACCGAAACAGCTGTCACTGAATTATATAATAAATATGAAAATCAAATAAAACTACGTTTTATTTTTATTTAATTAACAGTTTCATTTACTAAGCTGGACAATAGTCTCAACCTCTGTTTAATTCATATGAGGAAGACATTTATTTCTCTCTGATGGTATTTCAACTTGTGGTGGAGTGGCTTATGTGCTTAAAATGGCCCTAAGAGCTATGCTGGCTGTAGAATTGACGCCAAAAAGGTACCCACCCAGGATAAGTAAAGAGGTAAGGGAGATTAAAAGAGTACCTTGGTATCCTCATTAAAAGGAAGAGAAGTTGTTTTTCATGGACCACATATTCAATTCACGAAGGACGTTAATTTTAGAAATATCAAGGGCGACTTAGAGATCTAGAAAAGGAATTCATTCCAGAACGATATCAACAACACTAAAATAACTACAATGCAAATTTTGAAAAATATAGTCGAAAAGTTGAAGGTAATTGGATATGAGTTTTAAGTTACAATTTTTTTTATTATCATGTACATTTCCCATAAAAATAAGAGCACACTTTGAAGAGGAGGATGGATTATTCATTTATAACATAGAATAAATGGAAAGCAGGTACCACGATCGATGGGACGTCTGCACGATGACTGACTTCTCTTCATGTTTAGTAAAAAAGAAATGACCTTGTCAAGAAGACAAACATATTTCAACTCACCATTCGTTTTTAACAAAGTGGATGAGAAAATATATTTTCTATGGCATGATTGAAGTTTCATGACTAATGTTTAACGGTGGTATCCGTACAGCTGATATAAAACAAATATAAACAGGTTTGAATTCAGTACACAAAACATAAGCTTGGAGACCTGTTGATTCTTTTAACAAGAAACAAATTCTCAGGTCTGTCATTATTCGATTTTAGATATAATCATGCTTTAATTTACTGTTATCTTCAGTTTGTTAAAAAGAACTAAAATGAAAAAATAAATAATTTCGAATTTCATCAGTTCGATTGTAAACGTAAATTAAAATAATTGACTGAATACTCATACTATAAGGAATAAGTTCATTTCATGGATATTATCTGATTTCCATAGTAATTCTGCCCGAATGCAGGTCCTTCACTGCAATCATAGCATTTTCATGCTATGCTTGCAGTTTACTAGGGAATTGTAGGTGTGGTAGCTTCCCGTTGCTTTCCACACCGGTGAAGGATGATGATGATAAGGATGATGATGATTATGGCCATATGATTTCGGGGACTGTTTGGGCCTTAACCCATTCGCCTCAAAAGACGAGGTAGACTCGCCGGCAGTTAAATGGCCTTCAAATCAGAAATCGTGGTACACTCGCTTAACTCTGCTGTTGTATATTTTGCAATATTTTGTACATCCCTTGGCATGGTCATCTTTTGATAACATTTATGAATAGTAGAAGAATGTGTTTTGGCCTTCACCCTTATTGTGATTTCAAGTACCGTTATCTTTTGTTTGTTTTGAATATCTGAATATGGACAATATAATTTACAGTAACTTAAATCCGGTTTCTGGGGAAATACATTGAGCATTTAAACCTGAAGCGAATGGGTTAAAGTGTTTCTGACATTTGTCTTACAGGTGAGGAAAAACCCCGATAAAAACCTCACCCAGAAAAACTGCCCCGACCGGGGATGGAACCCGGGCCCGCTGCGTGACAAGGCAGCTGTTATTTATCAAATTGTTATATACTTTAATGAATAAAAAAAACGAAGTGAAGATATCCATAAAATAACTACAGGTATTCAGTTTGACAGATAAAATAGAAGATTATAGGAAAAAATGGTATAAACATGTCTGTGGAATGGATATCAACAGATTGCCTAGGAAAAGTCTGATCTATCAACCAAGAGGAGGAAAAAGAGATCGGGGACGCCCACGAAAGAGATGGACACAACAGCTATAATGCTTGGAGCCGGAGCGAACCAAAAAGGTTCCTTGCAAGAAGAAGAAGAAGAGATCAAATTGTTAAACTAAGTACGACTCGTGATCTAGTTTCTCTCAAGATAAAATAACTGGACCCACAGAGTATCAGAACTGGACCATCCATTTTATTATTGTTGAGTAATAAATTGTAGATTATATTATTCAAGTTTGATACGGATTCAAAATATTTAAAAATCATTTCAGATCACCGTTTGAATCACTATTTTAAATAAATTATAAAAATGTACCTGATGAACTGGACTAAAATATTTAATTATCGTAGTCCTTTCGGATATTTATCCCATCTTCAGTATTCAAAACGCTAAACTTAACAGGTACATTTTCATTATAGATTTCATATAACAAATCTCAACACCGACCTGAAATAATTTTTAAAAAGTGGAATCATAGTCTATCGTCAGCGTACAGAACGCTGAATATGATAACTTTCCTCCGCTCAATGTCAAAGACTGACAAACTTTAATATTATTGAAAAACGAATTGGATTATTTTATAACTAACGAATACATATTACTAATATTATTTTAGCAATGAATAACATATTTTTTTTTTATTTTATAGAAATAATATTAAGATTGATCATTATTCATACTAATATTTTATGTATAAGTGTTTAGATTATTATATCACGTTACTTTTCGTTGAATTTTTCATGTACACCCTTAGGCAGAACAAATGAGTCATCTCTTGATTCTATCAACCGATCGGGGGACTTCGTGAGCACTCGCAGAAGCCTTATTCACATTAACACGTTTTCAGTAATTGTACTATGTTGTTTGCTAGTTAACGCAGTGCACACTCAAGTAACATAAAAGAGAGAGCTTGCCTTTGTGTGTTTCCGTGGTAGAGAGGTATAACACACAACATCTGCGTTCGTAACCTCACGGGTTCGATTCCCGTTCTATTTTTTTTACTGAATGTTAGGATAGCATTTCGCCTGTAATATAGTTTCATATTTTATTTTATATTTGAGTTTTATGGCTTTAACGCACACACAAAACACATACATGAAAACCTTCTAATAATTAAATGAAGAAATAAAATAATATCTTCTAAAATGAAAACTTTAACAAAATTAATGTCGGGTGTATAAACCCTCGGCATCTATTACCGACCTCAATCGGCTAGAGCATCCCAGACGTCCTGAATTTGTGCCCATAAACCATCTTTCGTCTTTCGTGCATCTGCAGGACAATTAGAGTTCATTATAAACAAACTTGTTAGAGGCTGTTGCTTTTGCGCAGATAGTGTGCGCATCAGTCTATTAAAATCTATACATTGGCATCACCTAGAACAAACCCTGAATGTGGTAAAATAATTGTTACAATAACGACATTAACATTGATTTAGTTCAATTGTCAAAATAAAATGTATTTAATTCATGAAACATTTTAATACAAATATCACGAAAAAAAACTACATAATTGAGGACGCGAACCTGCGACCTTCATTAACAGAAACAGTGACTGCATGCTTTACCGCTGACCTAACAGGGCACGTAGGAGTATCTTCACTCAGTTCATGCCACATAACGCAGTAGCTCCGGGCCTGTAAATTATGATTAGTTTACTAGTGTGAACCCAGCGCTTTGTCGAGTAGAACTTAGAAGAAACATGCGTTCAAGAGAGGACTCATTTTTTGTCTAAGGGTGTACATTAGATTGGGCTGTCAACCGAATCATTTGGCTTGCTTATGACATTTTATTATTAGTTTTAATTATCACTGATATTATTATACACCGTGTCCAGATATATAGTATCATACTTTAAACTACTACTACGTCGCTTTGGATAATCGTATCTAAATGAAATTGGTGACAATCAAAAGAAATACTCAAAACGTTGGGATATACCTTATAGACACTGAATGTGACCCCGCACTGCTAAATATCCAACAATGAACCCATATCGACCACAAAAACATGATTAAATTTAGTTTAATTTCTGTATTGTTGTCCATTATTCTCTATTCTTGACATGCGCAAAATGTTTTACGGTTATCCAATGCGACGTAGTATTAGTTTAAAATATGTTACTATATTTGTGGATACGATGTATTATAGATATTACTCTTATAGATAATACTTTTATTGGTCAAATTTGTTCAACTTAATATGATTGTAGTATTCTAATCGAATTTATATGTCCTTGTGAGTGGAAGAAAAGACCACACCGTCTTAACTCAACCAGGCTAAATAAATAAATAAATAACATAGACTGTGTGTCCGTATATTTCACCGATCGCAGACAACTAGCGTTTGTGTATGGTAGAAGCCTGGAGTCTGCCATAGTGCACTATGGAGGTTGTGATCGGCGGGGTAGTGATATTGGGTATATGGTAGATGAAAGTGTCGACCTAGATTCCATCAAAGTTTTTCTATAAAATGTTCGGAATCTCCTATACAATAATGTTCGTGATTTCTGTTGTGTATGTGTGTGCGTATAAAGTGCGTGCGTGTATGTGCGTGCGTGAATGTGCGTGCGTGAATGTGCGTGCGTGAATGTGCGTGCGTGAATGTGCGTGCGTGAATGTGCGTGCGTGAATGTGCGTGCGTGAATGTGCGTGCGTGAATGTGCGTGCGTGAATGTGCGTGCGTGAATGTGCGTGCGTGAATGTGCGTGCGTGAATGTGCGTGCGTGAATGTGCGTGCGTGAATGTGCGTGCGTGAATGTGCGTGCGCGAATGTGCGTGCGCGAATGTGCGTGCGCGAATGTGCGTGCGCGAATGTGCGTGCGCGAATGTGCGTGCGCGAATGTGCGTGCGCGAATGTGCGTGCGCGAATGTGCGTGCGCGAATGTGCGTGCGCGAATGTGCGTGCGCGAATGTGCGTGCGCGAATGTGCGCGCGCGTATGTGCGTGCGCGTATGTGCGTGCGGGTATGTGCGTGCGTGCGTGTATGTGCGTGCGTGCGTGTATGTGCGTGCGTGTATGTGCGTGCGTGTATGTGCGTGCGTGAATGTGCGTGCGTGAATGTGCGTGCGTGTATGTGCGTGCGTGAATGTGCGTGCGTGAATGTGCGTGCGTGTATGTGCGTGCGTGTATGTGCGTGCGTGTACGTGCGTGCGTGTACGTGCATGCGTGTACGTGCGTGCGTGTGCGTGAGTGCGTGCGTGTGCGTGCGTGCGTGTGCGTGCGTGTTCGTGCGTGCGTGTATGTACGTGCGTGTATGTGCGTGCGTGTATGTGCGTGCGTGTGCGTGCGTGCATGTGCGTGCGTGCACGTGCGTGCGTGTGTGCGTGTATGTGTGTGCGTGTATGTGTGTGCGTGTATGTGTGTGCGTGTATGTGTGTGCGTGTAGGTGTGTGCGTGTAGGTGTGTGCGTGTAGGTGTGTGCGTGTATGTGCGTGCGTGTACGTGCGTGCGTGTACGTGCGTGCGTGTATGTGCGTGCGTGTATGTGCGAGCGGGTATGTGCGTGCGTGTATGTGCGTGTATGTGCGTGCGGGTATGTGCGTGCGGGTATGTGCGTGCGTGTATGTGCGTGCGTGTATGTGCGTGCGTGTATGTGCGTGCGTGTATGTGCGTGTGTGTATGTGCGTGTGTGTATGTGCGTGCGTGTATGTGCGTGCGTGTATGTGCGTGCGTGTATGTGTGTGCGTGTATGTGCGTTCGTGTATGTGCGTGCGTGTATGTGTGTGCGTGTATGTGTGTGTGCGTGTATGTGTGTGCGTGTATGTGCGTGCGTGTATGTGTGTGCGTGTAGGTGTGTGCGTGTGTGTACGTGTATGTGCGTGCGTGTATGTGAGTGCGTGTATCTGTGTGCGTGCATGTGTGTGCGTGCGTGTGTGTGTATGTGTGTGCGTGTATGTGTGTTCGTGTATGTGTGTGCGTGTTTTTGTGTGCGTGTATGTGTGTGCGTGTATGTGCGTGCGTGTATGTGCGTGCGTGTATGTGTGTGCGTGTATGTGAGTGCGTGTGTGTGCGTGCGTGTATGTGCGTGCGTGTATGTGTGTGCGTGCATGTGTGTGCGTGCGTGTGTGTATGTGTGTGCGTGTATGTGTGTTCGTGTATGTGCGTGCGTGTTTTTGTGTGCGTGTATGTGTGTGCGGGCGTGTGCGTGTATGTGTGTGCGTGTATGTGCATGCGTGTATGTGCGTGCGTGTATGTGTGTGCGTGTATGTGTGTGCGTGTATGTGTGTGTGTGCGTGCGTGCGCGTGTATATTCGTGCGTGTATGTGCGTGCGTGTATGTGTGTGCGTGTATGTGTGTGCGTGCATGTGTGTGCGTGCTTGTGTTTGAGTGTATGCGTGTGCGTGTGTGTCTGCGTGTGTGCGTGTATGTGTGTGCGTGTATGTGTGTGCGTGTATGTGTGTGCGTGTATGTGTGTGCGTGTATGTGCATGCGTGTATGTGCGTGCGTGTATGTGTGTGCGTGTATGTGTGTGCGTGTATGTGTGTGCGTGTATGTGTGTGCGTGTATGTGCGTGCGTGTATGTGTGTGCGTGTATGTGCGTGCGTGTATGTGCGTGCGTGTATGTGCGTGCGTGTATGTGTGTGCGTGTATGTGTGCGTGTATGTTCGTGCGTGTATGTGTGTTCGTGTATGTGTGCGTGTATTTGTGTGCGTGTATGTGTGTGCGTGTATGTGTGTGCGTGTATGTGTGTGCGTGTATGTGTGTGCGTGTGTGTCTGCGTGTGTGCGTGTATGTGTGTGCGTGTGTGTGTGGGGTTTACAACTCAATTTTATTATCTTTTCTATTCTTTATCCACTTACTTCTGTACCCATTAAACTAACAAAGAAGCTCATGCATGAAGAGAACAGCGCATACCAAGAAGAATGTATAATTAAAAACCAAAAGGGTGAAGAATGTTGGGAAGACCATTGAAGAGATGGAAGGACCAATTCGACCTATAATAAGATAGGAACAGGCCATTGGGCTTAATCCTTGTTGTTGTTGATGATGAATATATCAACCTGATCTTAATTTCAGTTTGAATTTAAAACCACTCCCTGCTATTTGACATAATACCAACTCCACAGCCTTTAGCTTCGGACTCATACGAAGCTATTAACCCGGCTCAGTGTAAACAGGAGGCTTAGGCTGTAACTGCTTACAACTAAGTAATACCTGACAGGCGCGTTCCCGTCGCGGGGGTGAACACTAATATATTAGTGACTAAGTTCTGTCAGGGACCCAGTCTCTCGGGGTATATCGAGAGCCCCTGCTTAGGGATACTTCGAAGACCTTAACGGCAAGAACAACAAGATGGAACAAGCTTTCATAAGTTGTAATTGGCGGAAGAGGCAACCCTCTCCTTAGGGCGAAATAAAAGGACCCATCTCCGGGATAACAGGGGGAAAGCCCAACGGTCTGAGAAGAGCGGAAGAGGCAACCCTCCCACTAGGGCTGATATAATGGGAGGTTATGATGATGAACCTTAAGAAGGCAGCCCCTTCAATCGTTTTATCCTGCGAGGTGCCAGTAACATCTTCAGGGGACAATCTACATTACTAAATGTTCTCATTTTAACAATTCTAGTTTCTATGAAAACGGAACGAGCCAACAGGCTTAATTCCTGGATGATGATGATGATGACCGACTCCACATATAAAAAAATATATATACAAATTTTCTTACAAGAACATTTTGTGTATATATACATATTTATTTTTAACAAACAAATGAACATACATGAAAATATTTCATCCTATAGCCTAGGTTGATAAGTACATGGAGAATTAAGTAATAATAATAATAATAATAATAATAATAATAATAATAATAATAATAATAATAATAATAATAATAATAATAATAATAATAATAATAATAATAATAATAATAATAATAATAATAATAATAATAAAGTAATAATAATAATTTAAGTATATTACCTCCTGTGATGTATTTCTACAGAACCATACAATTTCCAGCCAACAAGATACATTCGAAAAAATTATAAGAGATAATCCAAAATATAAAAGAAACCTATTAATCAATACGAACTTATTATAAAGCGTAAAATATATCGCATAGAATAAAAGGTAAGTCAAATTGTTAAACAGTTCAAAAATACAAATAAGAACTTGTATAGAATAAGCAAAATTTATCTCCAGTGCTAATTCACAACCTGTATTATGGATATGGGCTAACGCGTTTATTTTGAGTTTAGAAATTTTATCGATTACTTTTACGTTATTTGACGTTTTGCATAAATGTTGTAGAAAATAATTTTTTTCATGAATATCGTTGAGTGTTATATTTATATCAAGAAACAAACATCGAAGAAGTCTAACGTATTGCAAGAATGTCTGAATGAAGAAGTATCCGTAAAATGTAGCAAATACCTTGACAGTACTGATGATAACATCATCTAGAAGTATGTGTTCCCTTTTCAATGGAAAACCATGAACGAATACAATAGTTGAAGAGGTTATAACTAAATGAAATAGAATGATGGCAGATTCTCTTGCTTTAAAATGAAAGGTTAAATGATTAAACGCCAACACTGCCTTAGCAATCTCAAAGAAGCTTTTATAATTACGCAATTGAATGAAAAATCCTCCTAGTACTATAAGTAATGTGTTCATTGTTTCTAACCACATTCCAAATTCTGGCAATTTCATAGTATCAAAAGTAGAAAATTTATCTTTAGAAAGGAAAAGTATGGAATATACATTTCCAATAATGAACATACACGAAAGCATCAGTTTTATTTTATTTGGTCTTATGATTTCTTTTTTTCTGATTTGTGGAATGATAAGGCAATTATGTATGAAGCAATATGCCAAATCTAATACGTGAATACAACAATTCATTTTACTGATAACTTAGAAAATTAGAATATGTTATTAAATTAACAAAGTGAACTAAATAATAAACTTTATGTTAATCAACAGAAAAATGTAGATATCGACAACGGTTAAAAGTGACAATACAGTTGAAGACTTAATATCAAATATTAATCCAAGTTCCTTGATAAAGAATAATGTCCACAGCTCATCCCGAAGTTAAAAGTTATTAGTGAAATACGCGTGGACTGGCTATTATGAAGATGGAAATATTGGAACTACTTCCAAGAATCTATACAGAACTGTTGATGGAGGACTCACACAGGATTTCTTTATAGTGATTATGACAATAATACATTTATACTTTAACAATTCTTAGGAGTTAGTCAATAAAGTGAAATAAAAATTAATTTACAAATATATACAAATTATGCATAATATTGAGATATAACCAATGCTTTGTTAAAGCAAATTTTGAAATAAATTTTATATTTTGGTTTCTTATAATTTAATACGTTTATAGGTACAATACTATCATAGTCAACTTATTGTTGGTATGAAGCGTAAGTCTGTAAAACTCTGTTAAGAAACATTTGAAACAATTTTTTTAAATAAAATTATGACGACGTAGTACTTCTACACAATGTATGTTATCGTATAAAGCTACATAACAAAACTGTCAGCAGTCACATTAGTAAACGTTAATACAATTTACCTAAGTGTTATGTTACTATCTTCGAACAGCGAAAAACTGATCTGATGGAGTATGGAAACATTTTTATTATTATTCATATAACTTGTCATTTCCGAACTTAGAGCGAGGCGAAGTTATTAAGTAAGTGAAATATGATCAACGATAAATCTACATATTACATTTTAGAATTAATAACCTCTATTATTCTCTAAATATTTTAAAATGTATTATGTTCATAGGAGATACATTTTTCCAATTTAAAGAGGCGTCACGTCATCATGGGGGATTGCCTAGAATTGTGGGAACCTTCTACTATCTCAAGGGCCTTCTAAGGTATCACTTTATCTAATACATTTACATAATGGGATGTTTCGTTTAAAGTTACTCAATACGTTCAATTTTTTATCTTGATCTATATTTTAGTCAGTTGTAGTGGTATCGGAATAATGCTGTTCCTCGTACTCAGACATTAGATATTTCCAATACTATGAGTACCTCATGTGTATATGGATGAAATAATAAGCCTTTGGAAAGAATATTGCAAATTAGGAATTGGAATTTTGGAGCAGGTGAATAATTTTACATATCTAGGATGCAATATCTCATATGAAGAAGAAAAGGATGTAAATGCAAAAATATCTAATTTTTAAAGAATTTTAGGGTTAATAAATTCTATCTTCAAGCCACAGTTAGTCCAAAAGCATTCAAGACTGAAAGTGTATAAAACACTGGCTCTTCCAACTCTTTTGTATGGTAGCGTAGTATGGACGTTGAAACAGAAGGATATACAGAGACTTAGATCTGCTGAAATGAGATATCTTCGGATGACTGCAGTATACACACTACTAGATCACAAAAAAAATGAAGACATCTTAAGAGAATTACACATGGAATCTTTAGAAAACAAAATTTCTGATTATAAGTCAAGATGGATGCAACATGTTCATCGGATGGAAGATCACAGAATACCGAAAGAAATGCTAAGATATCAACCTGCAGGAAGAAGAAGACCAGGACGTCCACTCAAAAGACTTTTGGATGGTGTTTCTCTTGAGGCCGAAACAGGTTAACAAATGGCCTAAATTCGTGAATATACTATGATGATGATGATGATGATGAATTCGGATTTCCAACAAAACGAGTCTAAATGCAGTTATTAGCTGATGTTGATGTTGTAATTGCGAAATCTGAA
This sequence comes from Diploptera punctata, assembly GCA_030220185.1. Taxonomy (NCBI): domain Eukaryota; kingdom Metazoa; phylum Arthropoda; class Insecta; order Blattodea; family Blaberidae; genus Diploptera; species Diploptera punctata. Next base: position 1,419,056 of record JASPKZ010000831.1, read on the forward strand.
AATAATTTGGAAAGTATGATGATCTTGAAGAAGATTTCCCGGCTGTTGGCCGTGTCCTTGAGGCATCCTTGAAGGATGCCGGACGCAGTCTCTGGCGAATCGTCGGGAACTACAAGCCTCAAAACCACGGCCAACAGCCGGAAATAATCTTCAAGATCATCATCATACTAACTCCGGTCGTGAAAGCCTAAACTTACAAAGTGTTAACTTAAGTTCTATCTAACTAACTATAATGGCGTAGCCCCTCCTTTGTAAGGAGTTTTACTGGTTAATTTTTAGTTATCTTATGTGCTCAGAGATTTTTAAATTTTCGCTGTAGATTAATTCTCTTTCATAATAGTCCGATATTGCTGATTATCGAACAAATGTCTAATTGATTCCGAAAAATAGATGATGGCGCTAGAGCGTAACAGACATATCTAAAACACTCACTCGCTCGCTCGCAAATATACACATACAGAAAAATGTGTAACTTATCTAATTTTTCAAGGTCAGTTTAGGTGTCTAATTAAGAATGGTCTATTAAGATGCATATTTTTTTAATCTTTCCTTTGTTTCAACTTCAACAGATGCATTCCATCACAAACATCACAAATTGCTAAAATGTGGCATTAAATAGTTTCGATCTCGTAAGACAGAATCGGAATAAATCGACTCCAAGAGTAAAATTAATAGTTTTTTTAGCGATTTTCGAAGAACTGAATCAATCGGGGTTGCTCTAATAAAACATATTTTTAGAATATTAAATTATATACCTTGTATATAATGTCCTTAACTTTTAAAATTATGACTATATGCCTTTCGGGACTAGTCCCATGATCAGCAGAATACAGGTCCGCTATCATTGACCCTGAATGAACAGTTCGTCCAGGGTTAGTGATAACGGACCTACCTTCTAGGTTAGGTTCGTTGGCAACGCGAGTTCAAATATCGTGTATATGTTGGCTGCATCCCGTGATTCCATAGTGTAAACCGTTTCGCGTGTGTTGGTGCATGCGCATGGTGTATGGCTGGAACTTATAAAAAAAATTGTCATATGTTGTAAAGTATTTCCCATTTATCAACTCCGAACAGGTTTGAATCCGCGAAAGTCAAATCTTAAGACACGTATGCTCTTCATGCCAACCAATTTATATGCTTCAGGAAGCTTATATGGTAAAATATTTTAAGATGGTTTCTCGTGGTTTGGATAGCAGTCTCGTATGGCCAATAATGAGCTGCAATCAGAAAATTAGCTGATATATGATGCAGTCAGAGCTACATAGTATTCAGTCCATACTGCTTAGCTTATAGAAAGTATTGAAGTCATCATAGTTGAAGGTCTACACATTATCGACGATATCAGCTGATTATTCACAAAATAGTAGTTATATAGCATATGACTGCCTTACAACGAAAGTACTTATGTTGGACCAGTTAGATTGCAACAAAAATTGGAATATATGCTAATTGATTGACATTAAATATGATGACGTTAGTAATTTTGCTGCAAAATTAATAAAACTCGTGTTATTTGTCATTACATTTCAATCGCGTTATTGACCGGTTCGTAACGGCACGGTTGCTCATCGCTGCTGGTTTCAAGAACAAGTGCAGCTAGCGGGGCGTAGAACGTAAATATTAGTTTCCCACCTTGGTAACACCCCCCAAGAGCTATCACCTTGACGTGGTGGGGGGGCTTATTACCCGATGAACCAGACGACCCTACTGGGGAAGATTGACTTAGGTTAATCTTGCTGGTGGGTAAGAGGCGAGGGGAACTAAGTATAGCTCACAACGAGGGAATGGCGTCTGTATCCATATTGGGCGGCAATATCTTCAAGTCTTCAACGGTCAACAGGGCGACAAGGAATAGCACAGCTAAACTTGCAGGGCTTGAAGAGCGGAAGAAGCAGCCCTCTCTTGGGGGGTGGATACCCAGAAGAGCATGTTTGGAGGCTCAGAGCAAGCAGCTCTTCCACCATCCTTGTCCTGCAAAGCGCTCGTAACGCTTCCAGGAGACATTGATCTTACTGAGAAGCTTCATGGAAATCAGCCGGATTGTCAGAAAAAGGAACCGACCCAAGCAAGAAAAAATGATACGATTTGGAATAAAGGACTTTTTGAAATTAGGAAATTGGAACGTAAGGGTAATAAATACAAAAGAAGAAGAATTAGAAAGAGAATTAAAGAAAAAAGAAATAAATATAGCAACAATAACAGAACAAAAAAGAAACTAAAAGGAACAAAGGACTTAAAACACTATACTATGTTGTATAGCGGAGTAGAACAGACAACAAGAGCGCAGTGAGGAGTAGCAATTTTAATAGATGAAAAATGGAAGAACAAATTGAATAGCTATGAGTTTATAAATGAAAGAATCCTGAAAGCCAGATTTAAAATTGAAAGAGGATATATGATGATAATTGCTGTGTATGCCCCAGAGGAAGGTAAGAAAGAAGAAACAAAAAATATATAAAACATTACAAACATTAGTTGATAAGTATACAAAATATCAGCATCTAATAATAAGTGGAGACTTAAATACCAGAGTAAGCAATGTCCCTATACCTAATGTAATAGGATATAATGGAGAAATAACAATAAATGATAATGGACAGGATTTGAGACAGTTTTCAACCTATAATCAATTAAAAATAATGAATATCGATCCGATTGAGGGACTTTCCACTTTTCAGCGGTTGCCCTTTTACCAGCCGGCTGCTGGCCCTTCGCATCCACATGTGTTAATCATAGAGGTAGATGATCAACAGCCAGTGTAGGGGTGACATGTGGTTAGCATGTCGAGTCCCCCAGCCGTTATAGCTGGTTCCTCAACCTGGAGCCGCTACTTATTGTAGCTACCAAATTGCCTCACGATGCTGGGTGGGCACCGGTCCCATACTGGCCGAAATACCATGAGAAAATTTCTTCCCCCATGGAGACTCGAACCAGCGCAAGTCCCGCAGCTCTGCGCCAAGGCTTCCTACCTTAACCGCTCGGCTACGGCGCGGGACCTATTTCCGAAAAAAAGACATACATAAATATACAAGAAGTGGATATAACTCAAGATCAATAATTGACTATTTAATCGTAAACAACAAGCTTGGAGCCATGGTAACAGATGTGAGAGAACATAGAGGCAGCGATATATACTCTGATCACTATCTCGTAATAAGTAAAATAAATATAATAGCTAAATGGCGGAAAAATAACAAAGAACAAAAGAAACCAAGAAGAAGTATATAAAGTATATCTATTACAAGATCAAAGTATTAGACATTGTGAAAGCAGAAGGAATATATATGTATATATATATATATATATATATCAGAGATAGCGACGTCAGAAGATATAAATATTGAATGGGAAAAATATATCAAATGTAATACATAAAACAGCAAATGAGATATTAGGAAAGAAAAATAGAATAAGAAATAGGACGGGCTTGAGAACTGGGAATGCGAATATACAAAATGCAGTGAATGAAAAACAAAAAGCATATCATACATACTTACGACTGAAAACAGAAGAAATCTTATGAAGAATATAAAATTAAAAGGAGAATTGCTTAAAAGCATTATAAAAAAAGCCCATCAGGAATCATGGGATAAATTTATAAGCTCCAGTAGAACATGATATGTATGGAAGACAAGAAATAGGTTATAAATTAGTGAAACATCTAAATCAGACTGAGAAAGATTCTGCCAGATTGAATATAATCCCAGAACAAGAATGGGTCCAACATTATGAAAAACTTTGGAAAAAGGAGGAAATTGAAGGAAAAGAGAACAATGAGGAAGAAATAAAAATGGAAAATATTGATGTAATAGACATAAATGAATTAGAAATGGCTTTGAAAACCACTAAGAATAAGAAAGCAACAGGATTAGATAATATAAATATGGAGTTAGTAAAATATAGTGGAATATTGTGTAAACTACGAATACTTCATCTAATTAATATATGTTGGCAGACCTATGGGATTCCAACGACTTGGAAAACAGCAATTGTGAAGAATATATTCAAAAGAGGAGACCGGAGAAATTGCGAGAATTACAGAGGGATTAGCTTAATGAATACTGGCTACAAGATATATACGAAAATAATAAATAATAGATTGAGAAACATAACAGAAGTAATAATAAGTGAAAATCAAAGTGGATTCAGAAAGGGAAGGTCATGTATAGACAATGTCTTTACACTGAAACAACTCATAGAAAAGAGAAGAGAACATAACTTAGAAACTCACATAGGATTTATAGATTTGGATAAGGCCTTCGATCGAGTAAACAGACAAAAATTATGGGAAATATTATGAATGAAAGGATACCCGCTGTGCCTTGTTGAAACAATAAAGAAATTATATGAAGACACAAATATAATTATAGATACCGGATTCAAAAGAACAGATGCAATCAAAACAAATACTGGATTACGACAAGGATGTAGTTTATCACCCACTTTGTTTAATATATATATATATATATATATATATATATATATATATATATAGACGATATTTTAAATAAATGGAAAGTTTTAGTAAATCCAGGAATAAGAATGGATAATAAAGTGTGCATAAATAATCTTCTATTTGCTGACGATGTAATCATAATACAGAAAAATGAAGACGACTTACAGAAATCTATGCATGCATTAAATGAAATATGTAAATTATATGATCTAAAGATTTCTGTAAAGAAAACGAAGACCATGGCTTCATGGCTTTTAGAGGAAGAGATCCAGTGAGATCCAAAATTATTTTAGAAAATCAAAGTATAGAACAGGTGTCTAGTTTCAAATATTTGGGCTGTGATGTTGGCTACAATGTGGAAAGAGATATTGACTTCAAAATAAATAAATTTCAGACGGTGTGTGGAACAATACAGAGAACATTCAAAAATAAAATTAGAAAAGAAACAAATATAAAAATGTATAATGTTATGGCGGTTCCCACAATATTGTATGGATGTGAAACTTGGGCTCCAGTGAAAAAACAGAAGGATAGAATACAGACGGCGGAGATGAGGTTCCTAAGACAAGTAAAAGGATGTACAAGACTTGATAGAATAAGAAATGAGGATATAAGAGAAGAATTGAAAGTACAGCCTTTATTGGATAAAGTCACGAATTACAGACAGAAATGGATTGATCATGTGGATGGAATGGGTAAGGAGAGATATCCATTGTCAGCAAGAAATTATCAAGCAAGAGGAAGACGTGATGTTGGAAGACCTAGAAGACGTTGGGCTGATGCATTATGAAGTCGGACCGGGCAATTGCCTAATCCCTGGAGTGATGATGATGACTATTTTTTTTAATACAGGTTCTTCGTGTTTTTCAATTTCTTCCTGAACTATAGATTCTAACGTAGTTAAGACGTAAAATGAATTTATAATGCCCATTTTATTCTTTTGATGAAATATTTTATTGGCTCACAAGATTATTACCGTAAATGTACTGTAAATATATTGTTATGTCCTAAAAAAAGTATTATTTTACACCATAAATATGCTAATCAATAAATAATAACCTAAAACATATATTCTATTGTACTTACAATGTATTGAATTTTTTATGTATAATATAAACAATTCGTATACACTGCGGGAGCGGAAAAAAAAATTCACACTCCCGTACGCTGCTCTTCAAATACCCGTGCCGCTCCGTTGGAATATTTATTTCGTTAGTTTATATCTCTCTCCCAGTCCCTTATTGTTCTTCCCTCTTTCACCACACTATTATTTTCTATTTTTAATTGTTTTTTTTTCAAACTTTTACTTATATATTTTGCCATGTGCCGATTTTATGCCTTTTTTTTATATTTTCATGTTCCTTATTTCGTGTTAAATATTATGCATACTGTTGAATTTGCAGTGAAATTACTAATATCACGGTGTTCAGTAACCTTCATTCAACATATCCTCCAATGTTTGTTACAATCCAACTGGTCCAACATAATTAGTTCCTTTGTTAGTAATGTAATTAGATCTTACCTCTTGTGACGCTCGACTACACGTTGAGGTAACTTGAAACAATTTTGTCATGTTGAGGAATGTACACAATTGTAATAGGATGAATGAACCGATAAATTCAAGAAAATGGAATTTTCCGAAATTAAATGAATAATAATGATACGTAAACACTGTGTAGCATAAATAAAAATTCACCATTATGAATGCTTCACTAACCATTATAAAAACTTGAGGACCATACATAAAATTAACTTTCCTTCCAAATTCACAAAGTAGATTATGTAAGCGGGCTAAATTTGTAACTATGTTTGCTCCGAATTCTTTATTAGTCTTATCTCGTCTTTTTAATGAAATATATGTAGAATCTTTTTGTCCAAGAATATCTAGCAATTTTAAATTTATATTAAGAAACAAATATCGAAAAATTCTAATATTGTGTAAGAATATTTGGAATATTAAACAGCAATAAAAACCTGTAAAACTTTTGCAGATGTAATGAAGACTTATGTAATATGTAATTTTGAAAAGTCTCATATAATATACATTCATAAGACTATGAATGATTAACCAAGCAAAAGAAAACGATAAAATAGTGAACATTTCACTTAATCTTATGCTGTTTGACAAATAATTCAATGTCATCATTTCATTAAAAAGTTGCTGCACATATTTATAATTCAACATAATACTGACATAGCTAGTTGCAAATGTAATTAATGTACTGAAACATTCAAAATACGTACCAAATGTACTTATATCTCTTCCGAAAATTACTTTTGCATTCGAAATAAAGTGAGGAATTGAAATTATGTATGTAGTTATCAAAACCAAAGGAATAATTAAATTAATTTTGCTTGGGAGAACAATCCCTTTATCTCTTGCGTATGGAATACAAATAATGTTACTTAAGAAATAATGCACTACTTCAAGTACCTTAACGAGAAATTTCATTTTCATATGTAGATATGCTAACTTAACTATTTTTCTATTACTATCGTTTCGATTGCAAGGACGTACAGCCTGAGCTTTTGGAATAATAAAAGGGTTATACGTCACAACGGTATTAATTATCATGGAATAAAGTTCAATACCGGCGGAAATTGAATTATGTGTAATTAAAAATTAGAACAAAACATAGCTCCGTATAATTGATAACATTACATTCTTTCACCTTTCCTTGGTAGTTAACAGAAAGAAATGGATCCATTATAACAATATATCTTCTACCTATATTTCAAAAGCAAAAAGAAACCAAAGTATATGGTCAGGAAATTTGTTGCCATAAAAGTAAAATAAAACTGAAGATAATAAAATCTAGACAGATGTAATCGACAACAGGAATCGGACAGATAGATGATGTAATAAAACTGTTCTATTAAAAAATGGAAAACAAAATAGTTAGGCAATCTGTACGCAGGTTTTAGTTATTTCACATAATCGAAGATACGGAGTTTCAAAAAATATATTTTGTGTGTCAATATGAATAAAAACAATGATCTCTCTTCTCTCCTTTTGATCTAAAACGTTTCCACTAAAAACTTTCATACCAAATGAGGTCGGTTTTTATTTCACTTAATGACAAAAGCCTGAAGAAATTATCATTAAACAAATTGGATTAAGTAGTTAACAGCTATTGTTACTAGACAAAGTGCGATTGAGGAAATAACTTTAATTTCCAATAAAACAAACATAAACGTAATTAAACAGATGCGAAACTGAAGACAATTGTGTTTACTTAATACATTAGATTAATAGATAATTAGGACATAATTTGAAGATATGTAAGTTAATAATAGGCGGCTTTAGAAATTATAATTATTTAAAATCGCCGGTCGAGACAAGTTGAGGTTTCCTTCGAGTATTTTTCTCACCTGTAAGACAAACGTCTGCAAACGTTAAGGCTCAATAAGTCCTCTAACACTATTTTTACACGCTTTACATTAGCTTGACCTGTATCTATCTATCTATCTATCTATGTAACGGAATCTTTCAACGCGATTTTCACCCACCTTAAAATCATATTGGATCGACTTGAAACTTTGTATACTTGTAGAGGACCCGTGACAATACAATAATTTCATATTTATTTTCTAAAATCCTGGCCATAATCATCAGAAAATCAAAAAAAGTGTTTTTGTATCAATGTAACGGAATCTTTCAACGCGATTTTCACCAACTTAGAAACATTGGATCGACTTGAAACTTTGTATACGTGTAAAGGACCCGTGGCAATACAATAAATGCATATTTATTTTTTAAAATACAATAAATGCATATTTATTTTTAAAAATTCTGGCCAGAATCATCAGAAAATCAAAAAAAAAGTGTCTTTATATATATGTAACGGAATATTTGAACACGATTTTCACCCACTTAGAAACATTGGATCGACTTGAAACTTCGTGTACTTGTAAAGGACCCGTGACAATACAACAATTTCATATTTTGTTTCTAAAATCCTGGCCAAAATCATCAGAAAATCAAAAAAAAATGAAAACTGGTATAATAGGTTGCGGACTTGTCGACTTTTTAGTCGATCGTTGTAACAGCTCAGATGGTAGAGCGGTCAACTCTAATGGTATATAATTTCAGTAATCCATGTCGCTGGTTCAAATCCGGCTGGGAGGTATTTTTTTGGAAGAGTATTACTTTTAGCTCATACTACAATAGTAGCCTATCGAATTTAAATATAATTACATTTTTATCTTATTGTGTAAAATATTAAAACTAAAAAGTAAAAAATAAATATTAGTTTTAGAAAACTAAAAAAACACGCTTTATTAGAAAACCGAACTAAAAAATTGAAAAATAATTTTAATTTCCAAGACGCTTGGGATAAATAATTTTACCATCAAAAGCGTGGGGTGCTTTTTATGATTTTTACATTTTCTTCTTAGAGACTTTACTTTTACCAATATTTGTTTATTATCAAACATATTAATTGGTAAACAGCACCCCCGCTTTTGATGGTAAAATTATTTATCCCAAGCGTGTTGGAAATTAAAATTATTTTTTTCAATTTTTTAGTTCGGTTTTCTAATAAAGCGTGGTTTTTTTTTTTAGTTTTTTAAAACTATTATTTATGTCATTGTAATTACGCTATCACGTTCGCTGGTTTATAATACATAAATAGCGAACAGAGCATGTTGCATTAAGTATTCGTACTGTTTCGGAAAACGCACTATCATTGAGGTGTTCACTCAACCAGGGAGGTCCTCCAACTTAATTAACTTGTTTTATGATGTACTTGATGAAGATTTTCGGGCTGTAGGCCGTGCTTGTGAGGCTTGTAGTTCCCCGACGTTTCGCCAGAGACTGCGTTGTCTCAAGACAACCCTTGAGGATGCCAGACGCAGTCTCTGACGAAACGTCGGGGAACTACAAGCTTCACGACCACGGCCTACAGGCCGAAAATCTTCATCAAGATCATCATAGCAACTCCGGCCGTGAAAGTCTACGTGAATACAAAACTTGTTTTAGATTGTAATATTATGTGATTCTCGATTACATAAGACTTATCTTGAAGTTAATTTGTCCTATGCTCAAAAATGTACAGTATATGTACATGTATGAAGACACCAATAAATTTAAGAAAATTGAATTTTCCGAATAGAAAGGAATAATGATATGACTACTAGTATAACCATTGAGATTTTTAAAACCATTAACATCGTGACAAGTATTTATTGTTGACTATTTAATTCATGCCCCAAATGGCAGTCAATGACCAATCACATTTCAATGAATTTTGATTTACAACCAATCACAGTCGTTTTTCACCTCGATTTCATCACTTTCATTTTATCGCTTTCATTTCAACAAGTGGCTCCCAGACTGTATATATAGTGCACCGATGTAACCAGATTCTGCTTGCGAGATATAATAGAAAAACATTCGTAGCAATTGATTATACCACAAAATGAAAACACTGTTTACATTTTCTTAAACGTATGATTCCCAGGAATTAACGTTGCAGAAAAATATAATTGACATATTTACATCATAGGACATCAGAAATTAATTAAAAACCTGTAATGATGTGTTTAATTTTTTCTCCACTAGGGTGCATTCTTACAATATTGCGATTCTATTTGGCAATAAATATGATCTGGTTGCAGTGATGAACAAATGAACCATAACGTTTCTCATTTGTTTTCAAATATTGCCGTTTACATTACATTAAATATATAAATATTTTACATAACTATATTTAAATAATGATTTGTGAGCAAACAGCTTACTTTTATTCGTTAAATAGTCTTAACGAATGCCACTCTTGATTTCCAAATTCACTTCTTGAGTCGTGAATTTATTGACAATTTGGAAATCTCTCGTGACATTACTTATGATAATCCTCTCGTAAATCCAATTGACACGAAATTGTGGTGTAAATACACTATTAATTTGATATCAGTAACATTTTCTACAATTTTAAAAGCAGGAATAATGGTTACGTCCCAGGAATATTTAATTCAGGATAGTGCTTTTACACATTCGAACAATTTTTATCAATCTTCAAATTATATATAAAAAACTACCCTTATGATGCCATACTGTGATAGATTTAACAATATATAGCAGAACGTTTTTAATTAAATGAGATATCTCCATTGACTTAGAGCTTTTCAAATTATTGAGAATATTATAAATTTCAACATAAATAACTTGCTTTCAAGTGACCGGAATACATTTAATCATATTATTAATCAATTTAAATTAAAATAATAATTTTAAATTACGATAACACTAATCCACTTCTAACACTTGTCCGGATTAATAGAATCAAATAATATTAAATGTACAAAAAATTACGTAATTATGGATCAGTTAATTTAGATCACTCTATATAATAAGGTAAAGCTAGTAGAGTTGACGCAGGTAGGAGAGATGACGCGGTTTTTGTTCTCATGTCTACTACAAAGTTATAGAATCAGTTTCACTTGTGGGTGAACTGTGGCTTGTGATTGACGCGCAGTTGAATTCTTTAAACGTTTGGAACATACTTGTGGTTTTTAAGAAGACATTTATTGACAATCTATCCAAGGTGAGTGTTTGAAATTTTGTTAAGGTAGTGCAATATTTTTATCTGGTACTTTTGTATATGAGTTAATCAAAAACCGATGGATTCTAATGATAGGTGGGTTAGTAGCTATGGCTTTTATGCATTAAAAACTAGTCAGCCATTTCTACAGCTGTGGGGCTAGGTGCTTCCTCTCTTCTACCAATTTAGTAGAGTTGCCGCACTTGTATAATAGGAGAGATGACGCATGCTTATTGTTATCCTTTATAATTAAATATCTTATAATAGACACGTATAATGACTCTAAATCACATACATTGTATTTATAGGTTCGGGCACGATGCCCAATACATACATTAGGAAAAGTAATCGAACATCCTGGAGCGAAACAATATTCTGTCCTTCCGAGGAGCAAGCAAACAATTTAATATTCCAAAAAAAAAAAAAAAACTTTACGGATGAGGATCGTCGATGAAGAATTGGTTCTTTTTCCTGATTATGAATCCGATGAGTGTAATGAAGATGAATGTGTAGAATGTTTGGAACTCAGATCTGAAACGCATTCTAAGTCAGACTGGGTTTCAGTGTGTTGTGTGCAAAAGGTGGTTGCATGAAAGCTGTTTAATTTATGACAATATGTGTGCTCTCTGTGGAAGAAATCATAACAAAAGTCAGAGGAAATTACAGAACAGCAAAAAGTGAACCCATGTGTCTACATATATCTTTGAATTATGTTGTAATTTAATCTTTATAAATAAATAATTTACTTTCGATCAGGTAACATAAGGAGTTAAAGACTATAACAATTATTATTTTAATATCATACATGTTAAGAAATGTATGTAATAATATTAATAAATAATTCTGAAGAATAAGGACAATGTTCTTTCCAATTTATGACTAATACATTCAAGTGGCAACTCTCCTATCCCCAGTGCGACACCTTACCTACCCAGGGAGGAGAGAGAGCATAATGTAACACTTTCAAAAGTTGTTTAAAATTCAATTAAAATGAAAATATTTTTAACTTAAGCTTACTTTCCTAACAAAGCAAATATATACAGATTAATTAATGAGTATTCATTTTGAAATATATCTCCAATTTTTTGATGTAGAATACTTTTTTGAAAAGTGCGTCATCTCTCCTCGCTTTACCTTATTAGTTCCGTTGGACTAGTTAGTAACCATGCTCGCCATTAATTCCGAGGTTCGCGGATTCAAACTTTACCAGAGCCGCTAGATTATCTCAGGACATAAAACTCCTCAGTATGGCTTCTATCGAAGAGACATAGACCTGCGAGTTCCCAATCGTAAATGAATGGCATGAAAATAATTTTAAACTTGAAATAGGGGGTTACTGAACAAAATATAACTGCCCTTTTACGCCCAGCTTTTAATTACAACTACATGTCACGAGATTTTAATGAGCGTCTTTACAAAATTAAATACTACATATCTAATTATGTACAATAATAAAATAATATGTTATAAATATTTTACCTCTTCTGACGTTTTTCTGCATATTCTAGTAATTTCCAGCAATATTGACACAATACATAACATTCCTATAGTTAGTGTTATATATATACCAAGGACATTGAAATTATATTCTTGAACACGTTGAAGATACAGCATACATAGTATGTAGAATATCATATAAACGAGGCCATTGAACATTTCAAAAAAACAAAAAGTAATATGCGGAGAAATTAAAGAATTTATCTTTAAAGTTAAAACACATCCTCTACTGTGAGCACAAGCTAAATCATAGATAACTTTAGTGATATTTCTTCCTACTATTACAGTAATTAATGAAAAAGTATTTAGGGGACAGTTTTCTGAAATCATGTCTTGCAACTTTTTGTTTATATGAAGGAAAACACATCTAACAATACTGACATGTTGCAAAAATAACTGGATAAAGTAGTAACAGTAAAAACTACCCAACATTTTAAAGAAAGTTCCAATGATATTGGTCACTTGAATGGGCGGTCCTGCGAATATTTCAATAATTAAATATATTGTCAAGCATAAAATACAGTTCACAAGAACAAATGACTTTTGTTGTTTAAAATGGTATATCTGATCTTTAAAATACATAATTTCTGGAGCAATTTCGCATAATAATTTATAATTCAACAGCTGAGATATAAAACAGCCAATAACTGTATTCGCATCATTGAAAGTTTCTAAAAAATTGCCAAATTCCATCACATTCAAACCAATTACTGTAGGTGGCAAGGAAATATAAAATACTACACAATTTCCAAGAACTAAACAAAATTGCAGCAGTAATATCCTTTTATTTGGTCGAATAAAAGGAACATGCATAAATATATTTAAGAACGAATATAGCATGTCAAAGATGTAGATATTTTCTTTTTTCTGTTATTGTGAAGCTTGGGACTATAACGAAATATTTTAATTTATAAGAATATGACTTAGAAGAAAATTCGAATGATGAAAAATAAAAATAAATTTTCTAACCACCAAATTGAATCTAACCTATTTTTAAATATACTGATATATAGATAAATAAGGCACGGAAATATATAACTCTTATTGATAAATTTAAATATGTTGGTTAATAATAATTAGGATCTCTAAATAACCGTTATGGAGAAAGTTCAGACTATTTATAGATGGCGAGCTATAACAAGTATCGGAATTTCAATTCCAATGAAATATTACGATGTTATTTCTGAATAAATATGCATAAATATCCGTTCAGATATATTAACAACCCTAGTATCAAATAATATAAGATTTTAATAACATTTGTCGTCGCACATTTACATTATCATTATTCTCACCAACTAGCGCTGGATAATAACTGTTCATGACAATGGCTAACGAACGTAAGTAATATATTAGTAAATTTATCATATTATCAGTATTGTTCTTCAATTTCTATATGAAGAAAGAAGTTATGTACATCAGTGGAATTAATGTTCTATTATTATCTTGATGTTTCAGCAATTATATCATGAAAAATTACAGTACTAGGGTAAAAGTAGGTACTTCCTGACATGAGATATTTCGTGATAACTTTAAAAAGTCTTCTTCATCTTCTTCTTCTTTATTTTTAGGATTCTCATCCTGTTTGTTTCCCAAATCACTCCTATGATGAAGACGTATTGGATGTGCTAGAAACCAACTTCAGAGTGTATCTTACACATTGCACGCAGTCCCAAGGATTTAAAAAGTAAATAAATCTATACCTATATTAATTTTGTCATTGTCATTTATTTCGTGTGCTCAGGAATAAGGACTAAATTAACTTCTAAAAATAACATATTTATATAAACATATACTGAAATTGTCTGATAGTATAAAGAAAAACAAGGTAGAGATATTAAAGTATTCAGTTTCGTGTACGAACGGGACAGCAGAGTCAGGAAATCTCACTAAATAAGGAAACTATGGCCTACACGTGAATCTCTTATTGCTGAGCATAAAAATATATCGAGTATCACATTACTGGTTCCCGAAAAGGAGTATTTACCTCCTCTGCATACAAAACTGGGGCTGATGAAAAATGTTGTAAAAACAATTGATAAAATTCTGCTGTATTACCTGAAATTTAAATTTCTCAAAATAAGTGATGCAAAATTGAATAAAGGAATTTTTTACAAGATCGCAAATCAAATCATTAATTAGAATGATGAACATTTTGAAGAACTATTACAGCCACCAGAAAAAGCAGCGTGGAAATCATTCGAAAACATATGTTGTGTATTTCTTGACAATAATAAAGAACAAAAATATTGTGGAATAGTAGCGATACTGTGAATTCATACGAAGCAATGGGGTGCATCATGTCTTTAAGAATTCATTTCTTGGGCTCTCATTTAGACTTCTTCCCTAAAAAACTTGGGTCTGTCTCTGATGAGCATAGTAAGCGTTTTCACGAAACAATTTTTATTATGGAAAAGAGGTACTAAGGCAAATAGATTCGCAGTATCCTGGCCAACTACTGCTGGAGCATGAAGAGACAAATACAGAAATCAAAATATTGCCGAAAATCAGTATATATAACTTTCAGGTAAGAAAAAAAATAGGCGTATTTTTATAAATTAGTGTTTGAAGGGCCTGATTTAACACATTTAATATATTTTCCAATCTTCATGGCGTTTGACCAAATATCGAAAAATGTGAAAAACAAACTGTAAAAGTGTAAAACTACAGAATTTATCCGAGATTTTTCAGCGAAAATCCGGAAATATATCGCAACATTCCCGACCTAATTTCTAAGGCTGCAGTCTTCTTCGTGTTATGATTTAAAATTAAATATATATATATATATATATATATATATATTAGAAAGTGCAAAAACTTAATCTGCTGATTTGCCCGGTATTTTTACACGTGAAACCCCGACATATGCGCTATTCCAAAATTACAATCTCATTTTGGAATCTTCTTTTTGTTTAACCAAATATAGAAAAATATGAATCATCTCCTAAATTGATTTTAGTCATTCAAAATATCTCTGCAGACGGACCCATCGCGAAGCACTACATGTGACGCAATATAAGGCGGTGTACAGTGAGCAACGAATCACAGTTGCTATTTAATAGCACTTGTAACCACATCATTCGTTCTTGAACGGTGATTTCGTGTCGATACAACAATTTGTATTATAGACAGTTTTTATTGTATAAGACGCCTAAAAGTCTCCAAGAAAAGTGATTATCACAAGTCAGAAAGGTAATTTACATATTGCAATGTGTACCGCTAACACTTTCTACTAGACCTGCACTGTCAGCGTCCCGCGTCCCATTCCCCTCTGCAGTTCATAGTTGGCAGTGTCACGTATTTCATCCTGTATAAGCACGACTGCAGCGCCCTCCGTCAACAACTGCGCTTATTACTTTAACATATTTGAATTCCGTAATTATCTCGAAAAACTTAATTAAGTTCATAGTTTCTGTTGTCTATTTTCTGCCTTCAATAATTTTACTCCATTAAACCAACTCTCTGTCCACACATTGTTTTCTTCCTACTACACTACATGTATAAATAATTAACCAGTTTATGTTTACCAACTGTAATGGGACTATAAAAACAAAACAGTCCTCATCAACTACAGAATTGTCAGTATTGTCTTATACAAACATCGTTTGAGAACGGCAGGAGATTCAATTTGTTCTTATTTCTTTTGGTGGAAAGTATGTGACTCCATATTATGTTTATTTCTTCAATTTGAGAGACGACAAAATAAAACAATTGCCTTCAATTCTATTTGATAACTTTTAACGGAAAAGAGATTACCGTACTTGTGTTCCATTCTGTTTTGTCCGTTTGGTTATCTAGTTTGTATTGTCATTGATAGAATAACAATATATTAATGTAAGAATAATAATAATTATAAATAATAATGCTTTATTTAAGCTAGCAGAGTTAAGGACATAAGGCCTTCCTTTCCACTCAACCAACGAATAATAAAATCATACAAATATTACATATTACAATTTTAAAATATTATAAAAATATAGACTAAACAAACGACAATGCGAATGTGGTCTAATATTAGCTAACACTAACAAAACACGGAATAAAGTAAAATAAACTATAATAAAGCTAGAAAAGCTTCATAGATGAATATTTACAGGTATATACAAAATACTGAATATAGTCATGCGTCCACCGCTGTGGTCTCGACGTAGCGTGCTGCCTTGTCACGCAGCGGGCCCAGGTTCGGTCTCCGGTCGGGGCAATTTTTATGGGTGAGGCTTTTATCGGGGGTTTTCTTCGCCTGTAAGATAAATATCAGGAAAACTTTAAGGCCCAAACGGTCTCCGAAATCATATGGCCATCATCATTATCATTCACCGGTGTGGAAAGCAACGAGAAGCTATCACACCTACAATTCC
This sequence comes from Diploptera punctata, assembly GCA_030220185.1. Taxonomy (NCBI): domain Eukaryota; kingdom Metazoa; phylum Arthropoda; class Insecta; order Blattodea; family Blaberidae; genus Diploptera; species Diploptera punctata. The sequence goes on from JASPKZ010000831.1 coordinate 1,435,909, forward strand.
CTAGTTAAGCTGCAAGCATAGCATGAAAATGCTATGATTGCAGTGAAAGACCTGCCCTCGGGCAGAATTACTATGGTTGGTTGGTTATGCAGCTAGTACTTTCACTGTGTAGACCTAGATGTCAGTTAATTTGGATCTTAATAATGATAGTGATTGACAGTTCCTTGACATGACTCCGTTTTTTCTTTCCTTGTCAACTCTATTTTGTGTAGCCGTGCTTACATATTAACCTGCATGTATGTAATTTATAATTGTTATTATGTATAAGGTGAAAGAGAAGATCTTACGGTCTTAACTCCATCAGACAAAATAATTAAAAATAAATAAATAGTTCCCTGCTCTAGTCATAAGTAAAGAAATACCTTCTGAACTTGTTCCTAAATTGTGATGACTGATCAGCAGATACATTTTGAAAACGCGTTGATACATAACTTGGTAAATATGTGTGCAGAATTTGGAATAGCAAAACATTTGAATTAATGTGATCATCTGACGAACCAATTCATCCAATAATTACAGACAATAATTTGACATAAACAGACCTATTCAATGATAATCTTCTTTTTAAGCCTATATAACTATAAAAACTATAAACGTAGGTACATACCTCATACGACGTTGAGCTGCACTGATGAAGAATGATAACCAGAGAAATTGATTTCGTACAAAAATGAATGACACTAATTACTATAGATGGAATGTATTCAAAATCGTATATAAACATAATTTGAATTAAAATGAAATATAATGAACCAGTTATACAACAGAACTTGTGAGCTACTGATATGAGAATACGAACAGAGAAAATATAATTCACGTTTTCACATAGTTCGCATAAAAAATCGCATGAATTCATTAGAGTTAACAGGTTTAATGATTTACTGTTATTATCTTTCTTAGTCACGAAAACAGTTATTCTTGGTTTCCATAACCTTGTCTGTAGTCGATTATATTCTTTCACAAATTTGGGCATTTCTTGTAGTTGCAAATTAATTTTTTTAAACCCATGTTTTATAATGAAACAAATCCCGATTAGAAGAAAGTCCTGAGATTCTACTAACAGAATATCAGTGCAATCATTCATAATGCTTAGTGTTATTACTAAAATGTCCCGCAGTAAATATATATTATAAAAACAACACAATAAAAGTAGACATAAGAAGTAAATATAAATATAAAACAACTTATTTTGTGAAGTTCTGATGTTCAAACCGCGTGCTGCAATTATATCTGCTCCAAAGTGTTGCAATTTGTTAAAGATTGAATGTGACATAGCGTTGTAAGTTATACTTGATAATATTGAAAGAAATGGTAGGAAAACTCTCGTTAATATAATAAAAAACGATAAAGTTGGGCCACAATGTCGTATAATATCCAATATATATACAACTTGAAACCACATAACTGTTATAGCAATCTTAAGAATAAATAGTAAAATGTATAGAAACAGAGATAATTTTGATTTTGGACAATCTTCCTTTCCTTCGACAACAAATTGAGATAAGCGAAATATTTTCATGATCCAAAAAAGATGATCAAATATATTAAATATTCTAAAATGCATTGTTACTGATTCTATATTTTCATTTGTAATGCAAGTGAAATACCACATCTATACTCAAAACAGTGCTGCAGTTGGTGGTAAATAATGAATGATGACTTAAAATTTGTTTCCATGCTTTTACTACAATAAAAACGTCAAATATGAATTACGTTAAAAATTGCTTTATTTACTTTAGTCCACATATAATGTATAACTGACACGTATTCTTTAGTTGATTCCATCATGATAAAATACATTTACATTTGAAAAAATAGATAGTGGAAGTAATACAAGTGCGCAAATTTTAAGTATAAATTCCTTATGGTAAAAAAAATCAAAATGTCATATGTTTTGGGATGCGTATGTATAGTTGTCTTTGTAATAAATACACGTATTTTCGGTACAGAAATGTAATAGTTCATTACTTTATAAAGATGGAGAGTATTGGTCTCGGATTCACACTGTATAGGAGGCGTAGAATGGAAAAACAACTTTGATGGTATTTTTGAACCCATGGTCTGTTTTAAGACAACATTTATTAGATTAAAATAAAATAGATAAACAATTGTATTTAAATTGGTAACATTGCTCCGAAATTGATAACATTGCAGGGGTATAATATGTACAGTATATTATTAAGGAATACGAAAGTAAAAAAATTGTCGATTCCACGTCTCATATGTAGAGTGTGAAACTCAAACCATTACTCGCTATAATTATAAAGTAATGCAGCAATACATTTTTGTACGAAAATATGTTTCGTGAGAAATCTGTACATTTACACTCCAAAATGTACAAGAGATTTTGATATTTACCATAATAAATACATACTTAAAATCTTACTTACTTACTCACTGGCACTATCGAACCCGTAGGTTCATGGCCGCGCGGACATAAGCTCTCTTTGGCATGGGTTCCTGAAGTAGTCCCCGCCCAGAGAACCGAATGGGGGACTATTTGACCTCCGGAAAATTTTACCCCAGATGAACCATGTCTGCATTTCTTGACGGTTGTATTTTTACGGTGAAAGATCGTCACTCTTTCGCCTAAGGTACTTTTTTCGTCTGGCTTATCACCTTCGACTAGTCCGGCATGGGTAACCCTATCGGCAGCAATGCTACCGCCGGCATAGCTCTCAGGATCATTTAAGCACGCAAGCCACTCCACCACGACAAGGTAAAGATCCTTAAAATCTATGGAATTATATTAATTCCACTCTGTATATAAAGATCTCTACAATCACAGTATTATTATTGTTATTATATTATTATTACTATTACTTTTAATACTTTGTTATTGTTATATTATTATTATTATTATTATATTAAATTTAATATTACATTAGAAAAAATAAGAAATACTGTCATATGAGAAAAAAATGAATATTAGATATTCAATAGTAAATTATATAACCAATTAAATTGGTATGGGCACGTAAACGAATGCAAGAAGAAAGTTACCCATTAAAGCTTTGGAATGGTGTCCATCTGTAAGAAGAAGGAAAGGAAGACCTCGAAACTCGTGGATGCAAGAAATAAGAATGGGAATGAGAACAAGAGGACTGAAGGACATGGAGTAGACGATAGAGACGAGTGGAGAAGACAAATAAAACTTTAGGCACAGAAAGATGTGTAAATATTAAAAATATGTATATAAATAAAATTATTATTATTATTATTACTTACTTACTAGCTGATGCCCGGCGTTGCCCGGGTATTTATTTACCCCAATCTTCTTGTCACTATAAATAATAACCACTAGAACTCAAATATCCGATGTTTCATTCGGTTAACGGACTAATTTATTGGTGTATATCTTAGAGCATTATTGAAAAAAACTGCATTCTTTAGACAGGTATTACCAGTGAGTTTGAAGATGGAAGGGAGCAGGTATAGTGCAGTTGCAAATTAAAATGGATACTTCAGTATGGTTTGAGTGCTTATGTAAATATAAATTGATGGCATGCAGATATTTTTTTGTTTGACTTAAAAATATAATAATTTTCACATAAGATATCACTTCACAAAGAAAATTTGTTCAATTTAAATGAGTTAACGCACTTCAGATTTTTAGATAATTTATACACTACTTTTATAATAAACATTTTTAGATAATTTATACACTACTTTTATAATAAACATTGAGGCCCTTAATAACTATGAATATTGGTCAGTTGCTTATCATCAAGTTCTCCAAAAACAGCTTACCAGTAATTTCTCAGAATCTTCCAAATCACATCCATGTTTCGAATATATCTCATAAAATAAAATAAGTTAAAATACCTTCTTAGGTAAAATCCGTCGTCCTCAACTTTTAAAATATGTGATCTTTATGCCTGTAGGCCTTTAAGGACATCCGTCCCATCTTCAGCAGTTCATTCTTCGCTACAGCATCCAGTATAATGTTTGATGCTGTAGCGAAGAATGAACTGCTGAAGGTGTGACGGATGTCCTGAAAGGCCTACAGGCATAAAGATCAGATATTTTTAAAAGTTGAGGACGACGGAATTTACCTAAGAAGGTATTTTAACTTATTTTTATTTTATGACTCTCCACCTCAACGGTTTTAACAATGAATTTTATTAGTATTGACTCGAATATATCTATCTGCTGAAAACATAAAGCTTGTTGCCTACTTACTAATTTAACGCTTCCATTATTGATTTTACAGTGGATTTTCAGTTAGTATGATTCTCATAGACACTATAAAAACATATGACCCTTTTCTTGATTCAGTCTTTGTTTACGTAATTGAATACGTTTCTCTTATAAGAAACCCTCATGACTGTAGTAACGGATCTCTGCAAGATGAATTAAAACACAGTTCGGTCTTATAATTTTACAGTCATGCATGATAATAATTGCACCAATGTCTGTTACCAATTTTGTACATGTGAAAATACAGTATTAAAACAGATATAAAAAATTAAAACTGAGTTTCACTCAAGCGATGGAGAAGTCAATGTTACGTTAAATATTTCAGCGTGCGTAGTTGGTAACGCATTTTTGTCGGTGAATGTCAACTGAAATTGTATCAGGATGACGAGGTATGTGGTAACTGCGCCTATGATCTGAAATCAAAACAATAAATGTTTTAGAAACACGTTTTGCGGGAAGATACTATAGGCCTATAACCCTTTACTGCCAATGTAAACTTTCAAAACATCGTTTTTAATAATTGTAGATATACGATGGAATTTTTAATTTGATAATTTGTTAGTTGTGTTATAGGCGATATTTAATGTATAGAATTCCTAAAATTCATTACACTGAAACTTGTGGGCTACGAACCCCTAATTTAAGAATTCAGTGTGACGTCAAAGGTAGATCAGGTCTCTCACTGGGCGATATTAAACAGCATTTATAATAATAATAATAATAATAATAATAATAATAATAATAATAATAATAATAATAATAATAATAATAATAATAATAATAATAATAATAATAATAATAATGGTAATGATAATGATAATGATAATAATGATAATAATGATAATAATAATAATAATAATAATAATAATAATAATAATAATAATAATAATAATAATAATAATAAATCTGTATGTGTGTATATGTGGCCCAAAAGTCGGTTGACAAATGGAAGTTTTCTCAATAACAAGAATGTGCTATTTTAGGTACACTTTTTTTATTCTGCAAACAATAGTAATAATGAAACAATGAAATAAAAAGGAAATAATTATTATAACAATAAATAATAATATAATTACAACAATGTGCTATTTTAGGTATATTTTTTGATTCTGGAAACAATGGTAACAATAAAATAAAAAAGGAAATAATTATTACAACAATGAATAATAATAATAATAATAATAATAATAATAATAATAATAATAATAATAATAATAATAATAATAATAATAATAATAATAATGGATTTGTGTTTCTGACAGACGTACTGTATCAGAAAGCAACTGTCAAAGAAAGGCAGTTTACAACATTATATAAAACACTGAAGTCAGGACAAAGAGTTGAATTAGTATTGCTTTGTGGTGATAACCATCGAACTTTGAGAGAGGCTGCAATTGAGTTTCACAGGCGGCATTCTGAAATACCAAAACCACCATTTCAATCTGTGAGTAAACTTTTAAATACATTTAAGAGGACCTTTTCTGTGCTGGATGCAAAGCGAAGTGGCAGACCAACGACGGCTACTGATGAAGGAAACACAATTAACGTACTTGCGAAGGTTATTGCAAGCCCTGAAAGATCAATTCGTTATGTGTCAAGGCTGAATGGAGTGAGCAAGGAATCTGTTCGGCGAATTTTAAAAGCATCACATTTTCGTCCGTATAAGATGATACATGTTCACACAATGCATGACAATGATCCTCTACACAGACGTAATTTCTGCAATTGGATCACAAATCAATTGGACAATGACAATGCTTTCATTAAAGAGTTATTTTCAGTGATGAGTGTTTATTTTATTTGGACGGTCATGCCCATGCTCAAAATGCTCGATGTTGGTCTTGGCAAAATCCAGTATGGATACGTGAGGTGAATGACCCAGGTGCCCCCAGATTGATGGTGTCGTGTTGTCTTGTTGGTAATACGGTTGTGGGCCCACATTTCTTAGAAGGCAATGTGAACCAGCTGCCTTACAGTGAAGTGCTGGACTCTACTCTTCTCTACTCTACTCTACTCTACTCTACTCTACTCTACTCTACTCTACTCTACTCTACTCTACTCTACTCTACTCTACTCTACTCTACTCTACTCTACTCTACTCTACTCTACTCTACTCTACTCTACTCTATTCTACTAGACTTTCTAGATGACCTGCCATTGAACAGACGGCAACAATTGTGGTGTCAACAAGATAGAGCTACTGCTCACTATGCTGTAATTGTTCGAAACAATTTGAATAGGAAATTTTGATATCAGTGGATTGGACGGGGCTACCTTGGCCTGTACGGTCCTAGACTTCTTTCTTTGGGAATATGTAAAACAACATATGTTCCAGACTCAGCCCGCATCACAGGAAGTCTTCAAAGACCGAATCAGTAATGTAATTCCAATATTTCACCAGATAGATAGATAGACAGACCGACAGACAGACAGACAGACAGACAGACAGACAGACAGACAGACAGACAGACAGACAGACAGACAGACAGACAGACAGACAGACAGACAGACAGACAGACAGACAGACAGACAGACAGACAGACAGACAGACAGACAGACAGACAGACAGACAGACAGACAGACAGACAGACAGACAGACAGACAGACAGACAGACAGACAGACAGACAGACAGACAGACAGACAGACAGACAGACAGACAGACAGACAGACAGATAGATAGATAGATAGATAGATAGATAGATAGATAGATAGATAGATAGATAGATAGATAGATAGATAGATAGATGGATGGAAAGCTCTGCGGTTGTGTTGGCGGCGAGCGATCCATTTTGGTCCTCCTTAATAGGTAGAACCAGATACACTTTCAAATGTGAGAGTGCGGAATTTCGTGATGGAGTGAGATATTGTCTCCAGGTGGATTGAGTCACTTTGAATATCTGCGTTAGCTCTGAAATGAAACCCATGAACATGACAATCCAATCAATGTGGTTAGTTTTAACATTTTGACATCAGACAAACTTCTCTCATTTGTCACCGACTTTTGGGTCATACGGTATATATAAATATATGGAAGAAGAATTATTGGTATGTTGATTTGAAATAGAAATATAATAACCAGAACGAAGAAAACTACATTTCAAGTTCCGTTTCATAGCATTTTATTATATAAGTCCGAAACCTAGAAAATAAGTAGAAAAGAGGCCAACAAGCTGTTAGCAGTAGAAATGGATTTTTGGAAGCGATCGACAAGGCTTTCAAGAATGGATAAAGTCAGAAACAGCATAATAAGAGAAATTATGCAAGTTGAAAAAAAAATATTAGAAAAAATAGAAGAAAAACTTTGAAATGGTATGGACACCTCATGCACGGGAGACAAAAGCTCTGTCCACCAGACCACAACTATCTCTTCCAGAAATTGTCTGTATGAAGCGATGTAGTAATTCATGACTTACTTGTATAATGAAATTAGATATTAACTTAATTTAAATTAATCAGACGCATTTTGTATAAGTAATGGAAATAAATAATTTTATTATGCCATGTGCTTTGTAAACAAAGTAATGAGACGTTATAATCGTTATTAAATTTCTCTCTCTCTCTCTTTCTCTCTCTCTCTCTCTCTCTCTCTCTCTCTCTCTCTCTATATATATATATATATATATATATATATATGAGCTGTTTCCTTTAATTTATTTATTCCCATATATTCCATTCCATAATAATGTGTCCGTGGGCAGATCTTTCACAGCATTTGCAGCTTTACTAGGGAACTGTAGGTGTGGTAGCTTCCCGTTTTTTTTTCCATACCGGTAAAGAATGATGATAATTATAATAATGATAATGATGACCGGATGATTTTCGGGGACCATTGGGCCCTAAGCGTCCTGACATCTATCTTACAGGTGAGGAAAAACACCGAAAAAAATATCTCCAGGAGACTGTCCCGACCGGGAATATTTTCCATATATATATATATACAAATTTATTTGAACCTACGGGTTCGATAGTGCCAGTGAGTTAGTTATACACAAATTTATTTATATAATGAAGCCTGGTAACATGTAGGCATTAAGGAAATTAACGACATTATTAATAATAATGTCCACCGCTGTGGTCTCGAGGTAGCGTGCTGCCTTGTCACGCAGCGGGCCCGGGTTCGACCCCTGGTCGGGGCAGTTTTTCTGGGTGAGGTTTTTATCGGGGTTTTTCCTCACCTGTAAGACAAATGTCAGGAAAACTTTAAGGCCCAAACGGTCCCCGAAATCATATGGCCATCATCCTTATCATTATCATCCTTACCATTATCATTATCATCATCATCCTTCACCGGTGTGGAAAGCAACGGGAAGCTACCACACCTACACAATTCCCTAGTAAAGCTGCAAGCATAGCGTGAAAGTGCTGTGCTTGCGGTGAAGGGTATGCCTTCGGGCAGAATTACTATGGATGGATTAATAATAATAAATAAATAAAAAATAAAATAAAATCTACATCGAACGTGGGCCCGCGTCGTCGGAAAAAGAGCATCTTACCGTCTGCTCCACTTATGCGAACGATCGAATGCTGCATGAAGCGAGACTTACGCCGTCCGCTTTATACTCAAACGAGTCAGAACATGTAACAACGTACTGGTGTGAATCGCTCTTCAAAACTCTTAAACTTTCCAACATCAAGAGTTGCGCCATCAATGTTTTGAAAGGCTGTACTTATCGTGGTCGTCATTCTCAATTTAAAGACTATTTTTCTGAAAAAAATTTTGTTTTGTAACGACATTTCTTTTCTTATGGGGACATTTGGTATTGAATATGACCCATCAGAATGGCGTTTGTTCATCGATTCCTCCAAAGCTAGTTTAAAAACAGTGCTTCTGCATAATGTAAATAATTTTCCATCAATACGTGTGGCTCACTCTGCTAGTATGAAAAAAACATGAAAACTTTCAATTTACATTGGCAAAGCTTCAGTATGCAGTGTATGCATGGAATATTTGTGGTGATTTGAAGGTAATTGCACTTATTCTTGTTCTGCAGCTTGGTTACACAAAGTACTGTTGTTTTTTGTGTCTTTGGGATAGTAGGGACAGAAAAAACCATTACATCAGAAAAGAATGGCCTAAACGCGAATCATTAATTCCTGGACAGAAAAATGTGAAACATGACGCATTGTGAAATCCTAAAAATGTGTATGTATCTCCGTTACATATCAAACTAGGATTAATGAAGAATTTCGTGAAAGTCATGGGCAATACTCCTGGTTTCATGTACTTAAAACAGAAGTTTCCTAAAATTAATGAAGCAAAAATTATAGAAGGGATATTTGTGGGTCCACAAATACGATCACTAATGCATGATGAGAAGTTTGAGGAACTATTGAATCTATTGGAGAAAGCAGCTTTGCAAGCATTCAAAAAAGTTAGTCATAGATTATTGGGAAATCGAAAGGTGGAAAATGACCGTGATATTATCAATGATCTTATAACATCTTATAAAAATCTGGGCTGTGATATTTCCTTAAAAATACACTTCCTGCACTCGCACCCAGATTTCTTCCTGGAAAATCTTGGTGCAGTGAGCGATGAGCACGGGGAAAACTTTCATCAGGAGATTTCAGCTATGGGAAAGAAATATCAAGGTAAATGGAATTATAATATGTTGGCCGATTATTGTTGGACCATCAAGAGCCACAGGCGAAATATAGGAGAAAATCGTCAATTCTCACTTTCTAGGTGAGTCCGAATGTTCGAATATTGTGTAGTTACGGATGTAGAAAATATTCAAGTGCTTGCAATTATAAATGCCTGTCTCTCGGAAACCTTGCGTGATGGAGAAAAACCGATATGGTATTTGAATTCAGGAGAACAAAATACTATTAGAATATCATATTTTTCTTTCTGAGACAAAAAAAAGTTTATTTTTTGTTGCTCAGTGTAATTTATCCCAGGTGAAGTGGAACAGAAGACTTTAAGATCTTGACTCCATCAGGTAAAATAAATAGAGAATAAAGAGATACAAAAAAGAAGATTGGCATTAAAGTATGGGTATGCACAGATAAATTTGAAAACACATTATTGTTACAGAATGATTTTATTACGTTATATTTTAGGCAATATACTGCTGATTTCAGTACGCCGTAGCATATGCCTAATATGATACAATGCGAAAGTTCAAGTATTCGATTCCAGTTGAGATCAGAATTACTTAACTGGCCTGAACCGTCTGGCGACACCAGGGCCAGGGGACAACACAGCCTATAACGGAAATGAGCATCAAATGCATGTACTGGAGATAAATGCGGTCGTGACACAGAGTTGACAACTCAGCTAGTATCTCATATCGACTGCCTGCGAATATGGGAGATATAGACTCCTCCTACTCCAATAACGTCCTAATTTCTGTAGTGGGATATGTTTACTAATGGTTTATGAACTATTAATAACATATAAGGAGAGAATCTTTTTCTGATCTCTGTGTATGGGTAATATATACAAAATATTTTATTTTACTAATGATATTTTTTATTAATGGTTTATAAAGACTTAATATAAAAAATGGGGACTGAATATACATTTTCAGAAAACAGAATATATGTGTTTGGGAAAGGATGTGGATGACCTCATACTTGAAACAGCGAAAATAAAGAAGTGTGAATTTTTTAAATATCTTGGGTCAATAATTACAAGTTTAGGTACCTGTGAGAGAGATGTACAGACTAAAATTGCAATGGCAAAAAATGCAACTAAGACATTACATGGAGTAATTTGGAACAAAAATATTACAAAGGAAACTAAAATGAAAATTTATAAGAGCATAATACAGAATATTTTGTCATATGGAAGCGAAACGTGGTATTTGACGGAGTTACAAAAGAATAAAATTAGAACAGTTGAATTCGATTATTTTAGAAGAAGCCTCCAAAAAACAAGACAGGATAAAATAAGAAATGAATTCCTTTGGAGAGAAATGAAGGTCATCACATCTGTTGTTAAGAGGATTGAAAATCAAACGCTTAAATTGTATGACCATGTACAAAGAATGGAAAATGAAAGATGGCCAAAAAATATATACCATCGGTCACCCCCTGGAAGAAATAAACGTGGCAGACCAAGATGGAAATGGAAAACCTACGTCAGAACAATAATGGAGGATAGGAATTTGGAAGAGGGAGATTGGAATGATAGAGATAAATGGAAACTGAAGACGGCAAACGTATAAGTGGGGGAAAGCCGAAGAAGAAGAAGAAGATAAAGACTTAATAACGTTTAACGGATAAATATTTTGCTGACTCTGTGTGTGGCTAATATCATAATATACAAAAGGGCAAGAAGGGTCCATAAGAAGTTTGACACGAAAAGTGCATACGAGATTCCGTCAGAATCTTACCTGGTTTATTCAGATTTCATTCCTAAATCACGAGGAAATTCATAAACATACTATGATTTCTTCAATTATCATTTCTACGTTTTAACCACTTGAGCTACGAATTATTGTTTTTGTTATGTATTTTATTAACTAACATAGATTCGGTAAGCTACCACACCTATAATTCCTTAGTAAAGCTGCAAAGCATAGCATGAAAATGCTATGATTGCAGTGAGAGACCTGCCCACGGGCAGAATTACTATAGAATAGAACATAGATTACCATTACTTCAACAGCTGATGAACAATCAGAGTGGTAGTTTCAAAACCACCGCTTAGCAGCAGCACAGTATGGAAGATCTCTTTGTAGTATTGCACAAAAACAACCACTCCACTTGCCAATAAGAAAAAGTAAACAGGATGGTTTTTTTTAATCACTAAAGTTCAAAGGATTAAAATTGAGTGTGATACTTAGTCTGTGTCCCAAAGATGGACAATCGCTGTAACACGATAAAATTTGATTTTCAATATAGATCAAGTTATTGTGCACTGAACAGTCCTGTGCCACTGGTTGCTGTAATTTGAGTCGCAGGGGGCGACTCTGACGTTATCTATCAAATAATAAATACATGCTAGATCGTTTACAAAATCACAGTTTTCATACGGCCCGTCGCTGTGATCTCGAGATAAAGTCGTTTTCTTGAATTCCGGTCGTTAAAATTATCCGGGGTGAAGTTTTTTCGGGATGTTTCCTCGTCAATGGGAACCTTTAAGGTCTACATAATCCCCCAAATAATTCAATTTGGCCGTCATAATCACCCTCTAAGTCCGTCGCCATGGTGTAGCGGGTAGATTCTCTACCTCCGACTTCGGCAATCCTGATTTGATTCCCGGCAGAGTAGAGATCTTAAATTTCAATTTTGGGTCTGTGCTTGTGTCAAAAAGTAAAAAAAAGATAAAAAGAAATATGAGAAGGGAAAGAAAACAGCAAACGAATAGGAACATTTAAAAATAAAGTAGATGCATTTCTCACCGAATATAAAAGTGTAAAGTCCAACGGGAAGAATCCACATGCTGTGAACTGAACTTTTCGATGTAACAGCTGCAACGAGAATAGTTGTAACTGAAAGAGAAACATTTTAGTTTTTAGATAATAACTCAGATTTTTCATTTCATTTCAATTTTCAGACGCTTTAACTTCAAAGATCATATCACGACTATGATCTTTACGTGAATCCATAATCTGTGTATTTGTAATGCGGGTTTTTTTCAGAATAAATAAACTTATTTTAATTTTAAGAATATTATGAAATGGTTGTCATAATGAAATAGGTCACGTTACTGAAACTGCAGCCTTGCTTTGACGGTTAAGGCAAATCAAGAAAAATCTCAGGTTAGTCATCACTTGGAGTTAAACCCTTGACTTTCTGAATACGATCTCAAACGCTACCCCCTGAGTCAATCCACTCGGTAAGGCTTATATTTATTGGTTGGCTAATTTGACAGAAACAGAATTAATATAAGATATATTATAGTAGTAGTAGGACTTTATTAGACAAAAAGTAAGATATTTACAATATTATTTACAAATATGGGTCGCACGGGCAGTAAGCCGTATGTGCTGTTGACAGTCTGTTGATAATAGTATAAAGAAAAACAAAACAAAAAAATAACATTAGAATTACATAAAGAAAACACAATAATATTACAATTACATAATAATAAAATATCATTATACATTAATTAAGTTATGAATAATTATTAAGAATTAATGGTAGCCTATTGCATTTTGATAGCATATTCATGAGTGTTATTCTTATTTTCCGCCATTTGTCCAGAAATTTACCGAAGTTTATCCACTTTTCTGGGTTTACCATTAACTCGTAGCATGCCAATATTTGCCGATTTTAATTTAGAAATCTTTCAGGTAAAAACTGACGTCTCCAATATTCTAAATCATCACATTTTCCTAATAGGCCTATATGTATCTCGTCTTCAAAGTTCCCGCACATTGGACATATTCGCATATCGTGATCGTCGCTAATTTTTAGAAATTCCCATTCCCCTAGCCTAAACCAAAATATATATTATATATTAATTAAATAAAAATAAAACTTAGTTTTATTTGATTTTCATATTTATTAAGATATAATTCAGTGACAGCTGTTTCGGTACACTGTACCTTCTTCAGACTTGTTAACAAATTATGAATTGTGTTCCAACAGATCTAAGCAACAATACAACCATAATTTATTTAAATATTTTAATTTAACAAAGGCGATATATTATAGTGTATGTATCAATTGAATCGGACAATGCAGAAAGGGATGAGTCATGGAAAAAATCTAAAATCGAGTTATAAAACCCTCCCTTAGACCCAATAACACATTTCTGCACAAGAAAGGGACAAGTCTGCACGTTCTCAACGCAACATGAACTACCATAACCATAATGATTGCTCCCATTATTTGGAACAAGAAACGTATTTTATTATCTTAAAAGTTATATTTGATTATATCTCGTTTCTGGATTGGCCGATTCAATTATAGGAAAACAAATAGAGGAGGTTCGGCCAAAGGGAATACCCCGGACAAAGACAAAGATGCTTAATACTTGATAAATACAATAGTCAGCACGACACGACCAAAATGGGTACTAGCGACGTTTATTCGTCTTCCCGGGAAAATCTACTTTGTGAAGCATTTGTTTTCTTCGTGAGAAGACACTTTGGTGTTTCCACAGTTCTTTTAAAATATTCCAATGTAAATATAGCCTACACAATTATTTTAATTAGACTGTGAAAATGTATTCAGGAGGAAATATTTCAACAAGACTAAAACAATGTCTTGCATATGCTGATGATGTAATAATAACAGCAAGAACAAAAAATTCCCTACTGGAAACCTTTTGACAAATTGAAAAATGATAGTATAAAATATGGGCTTGTAATCAATCTAAATAAAACAAAATATTTAAGATGTATGAGAAATGAAACAAATTTGACTGAACTAACTATAAATAGTGACTATATTGATCAAATTAACTCCTTTAAGTACCTAGGCACAATACTAAAAGATAATAACACTTGTTGAAGAAGAAATCAAAACAAGAATATCGCAAGGGAATAAAGCATATTTTGCTAATTTCGATATTATTAAAAAGCAAATTAATATAAAAAAATGTTAAATTCAAATTATATACAGCAATAATAAGACCAATCATATGTTATGGAGCTGAAATCTGGGTACTAAACGAAGCAGATAAATTAAGACTATTAACGTTTGAGAGGAAAATATTTAGAAGAGTGCTAGGTCCAGTAAAGGAAAATGGAAATTGGAGGTTGAGAAGGAATGACGAATTATACCTCAAGAATAATAAAGAAAATATAAGTTAGTTTCATCAAATCCAAAAGATTACAATGGTTTGGACATGCACTAAGAATGCCAAAGGGAAGATTGCCGAATGATATTTTGAATTGGAAGCCACAGGGAACAAGACCGTGGGGAAGACCCAAGGGTCGATGGGAAGATGATGTAATTGAAGATTTGAGAGAGATGGGGATTTTTGATTTGAAATCTACTGCACAAGATAGGAAGAAGTGGCGTAAACTGGTTGAGAAGGCCAAGACATTCCACTGGAAGTCGTAGAGTCTGACGAAGAAGAAGAAGAATGTACTCAGGAAATATTTAATTTCGTATTACTCATATTTGGCGTGTACATATAGCTCCACAGTTTTGTTAAAATGTTCCAAAGTAAATATATACACTTTTAATTAAATTGTTACAATTTATTCAGGAAATATTTTATTTCGCATTACTCCTTATATCTCATATCGCTCATTTGCGAGTAAAGCGACGTAACTTAAAACATGGTTTTTAGGATATTCATTTTAAAGATTTGAAATCAATAGAACTTTTCCTCTATTTGTCATAAATGTCAAATTACTATATCAACTCATTCTATACAATCGCTTATGTCGTTCTTCCAGAATATAGAACTGATTTTTGTCTTCCATGTAGTGCCAATAACTCAAAATCGACAAATTTTTACTTATGTCACTCTTCTCGCAAATGAACTATATACTATGACAATCGAATGTCTGTGTATTTTATTTTGACATTCTTATGCTCTTCGGCACACACAGAGTAAACCGAACAGGGCAAAGCGAGTATTTACTATTCCAGCTTAGCGTATTCAAAATCATACCTAGTTTTATCAATTATTAAGTTAAATTTTATACTATAATTATTTAAGATGGTGTATAATTACAGAATAAAAACAAATCAGACACACTGAAGTAAAAATTATACAGGAAAAGCTAAGCGAGAAGCTGCAGTAAGATCCTTGATCATTCCCCACACGACGTGTAAAATGCGATCATTGGCTATTGCTGTATATAGGCCTTTTTCAGCAAGACATTTGTACATACCAAAGAAACCATATTTGAGAAATTGTTAATCAATATGTTATTGGAAAATTATTTGGACCTGCGTGCTTGAGAGCGATATATGCTCAAAATGCAACACACGCCGGGTATTCGCCAATTTATATTTTTAAAAAGGGCGGGAAAAAGACAACCTAAAACTACGGCGTTTCAATTACAAATATATAAATCGTACAGATTCGCTTGCATTTAACACATTTTAAAAGACATTCTGCAAAAGTCCCGGTCTCTGACCATTATCGACCTAACTGGTATCACCGTCAGTAGTGGAATACTGCTGCCTTATAAAGGGAGAAGAGTCTTGATTCAATAGCCATAAGTTCATTGAAAGTGATATTGAAAACCGTGCTGTTATTAGATGAATTAAACAATTTTTAACATGGTCAAATATTTGCCAACATATCGCGAAACTTCTAAACTAAATGAACTAACTCGTTTATACGAAGGGTATAAAAGAAACATTTTATATAACCTGTTTTAAAACGTTATATTACTTGGTTTTTCAAATCATCATAAAATATTAATGCTAAAATTAATTTTTATTTTGAGAGAAATATAAACCATATTAAGAAATTACAGACTTAAAATGAAATTTTTATAATATGCATATGGAACTTTATGTCAAAATGAAAACAGAGTAACAATAATAATAATAATAATAATAATAATAATAATAATAATAATAATAATAATAATAATAATAATTTACCTCTTCTCGGACTTCAAGATCTTCCGTTTTATTTAGTAGTTTGTGGACAAGAATTGCCGTCCGATTTGCCTGAAATCAACATGGAAGAGTATTATTTGAATGTAATAACTTTTGACTTTGAAAAATTAACATTATATGTAATCTTTATTCTTCTCTTTGCAAATTATATTTATATCAATTATGTTTTAATATATAATTATATAGACTATACTTAAAGGTTATACAAAGTAAAGTTACCAATATGCTTTGTTTCGAAAGTTATAAACATTTTTTGCAGAATTATTTATGCAGTGAAGTTTTCTATGGGAGTTTCCAAGCTAATTATAAGAGTCTGAAAGTTTCTCTTGGTAATCTTGTTAATTTAACGGGAGGTACGAAGGTGTAAAACATCATTATATTATAGGGTATAAGAAATAGCCAATTGGTAAAAATGCAAGTTTCAAAATGATATACAAATACCTTAATATTATGGTAAAATACATCACGAAATTATAATTACGGAATTATTTTTATAATTTTAATTTCGCACTTCGTATCAGAAAATATGGAATAATTTATATCAAGTTCATGTTTCTAAGTTCTTTCTGGAAGATAACAAAAATTATATATATATATATATATATATATATTATCATACCATATTAAGCTTACATTGCTCAATGTTAAATATTTAATTATAACATCGATAAAGCGTCACTGCTATAAAGTAAAAATGTTCTCTTTAATTTGCTTACTTGTTATAGTCAGCTACTAGATGGCAGTGAAGACTGAGTTCTCGCGACATCCAGTAATAATGGGGAATATAATACATATGTAAGAAAAATAAATGTTTGAATTGGATTCGCCTGGTGGTGTAATGGATATCACACTGAGGTACAGACTCAGAGATCCTGGTTCGAATCCCGTCCAGGCATTTATTTTTCTTATCATATCATATATATATATATATATATATATATATATATATATATACACGTGGTACAGTCATTAAGTTTTGAGCCTGAGCGCATAATGGCGCTGTATTACGCTATAGCGCATAGGTGGCACCGTGGTATGATACCTTGTCAGTTAGTCTCTCGTCCCAGCAAGAGACAGTTGAGTGCGTTCACTTCAAGCAGAACTACGGTCTTTGTTGTGACGGTGATTTGAATGCGCATGTCGGAACTCGAGATGTCACAGTTAGAGCAACATCAAGTTCTGTCAGAAATTAGGCAAGACCGCTGTAGAAACGTTTCAAATGATGCAATAAGTTTACGGTGAGTACGCATTCAGTTGCAGTGCTGTGTTTAGGTGGCACCGGCGTTTTTTGCAAGGAAGATACAGTTTGGAAGATGATGTGCGTACTGGTCAGCCACCAACAATTCGAACTAAACGCACGATCGAAGAAGGCGTGACGTTGGTGCGTGCTAACCGCTCCCAATCAGTAGACGATCTGGAAGCAGTGGTAGGGGTCAGCCATGGTACCTGTTACAAAATTCTGCCTGATGACCTGGACACGTCTCGTGTTACCTTACCCAGCACAGTGTGCCAGGAATCCTGTCGCAAGACCAACGTGATGATCACATGACGAATTTTTTTTCTCTTTCCTCGCATGAAATCAATCCTACGTGGGCATAGAATTAATTCTTGCAAAGAGGTCATGACTGCCACAAGAGAAGCCATACGGGACCTTCCTACCAACATCTTTCAGCGGTGCTTCCAACAGTTATACCTACCACCGTTGGCAAACTTGCATGACGGCCAAAGGTAACTATTTTGAGGGAGGATGTGATTCTATTTAAGTGTACGCCTAGTTATCGGCATCTTGTGAGACACTCAGATTTTTGTGGGTGCCTATCCTCAGGCGTAAATTCTCAGAACTTAATGACTATACTAGTAGAATAAAGAAAATACATATGCATTTACATTGCGCACGGGCCTGCTTGGCCGTACGTGCATTATTTTTCCATGAATAAAAAAATAAAACTAATAATATAAACAAATACCTACAAATACACCTGTATCAAAAAACAATAACTGGCTACATATAAGTAAAATCTATGTCTGCACTAAATCAAAATATAGTATAACCACGATAACGAAGGGAAAAGAGAGGCGGATGGGTTCCTGGAATTAATACACACGCTTTACATAAAATGGCGGATTAAAATTGTTATTGCATATAGTTTCTCGATTTCAATTTTAGTGTTCTTAACCAAATTTCGCTACATATTTAAAATACCTATTTAGTTAATGTCAGGAGAAAGAGAAAAAATTCAAGGTATAGCCGGGAATCGGAACCAACCCATAGGATGTCAATCATAAATCCTAACTATTACAGGCTGTTTATTGAGAAATTCTGTAAAATATCTTATGAATTCAAGAAAATAGTCTTGAAAGAAAATGGTGTTTAAGTTGTCCAATAAATATAGGCCAACTCTGCGTCTGTAATATTAATAACAAAAGCACTATAAAATAGTTTAAAGAATCTATACATTAATACGTGAAGAAAAAACTTTGTACCCCTTTTAAGAACATTGCGCGCACGGAGGAGTGTGATATTTGGCATAATTTAAAGTTCACATAGAGGAGTGCAGAAAAATAAAATTTATGTACAATATGTGTTATAAATAAATTAAACAAAATAAAATAAATTGTCTCTAAGGAATTTATGTGTACTACCCAATCATTTATGTATTCATTCATTTGTTTATGTTATACTGAAAGTAAATCGTTGTAAAAATAAAATTGTGCAGCAGCAATGTGAATTGACTTACTCTCGGATATTTATTATTAGTGGTTAAAAAAATTGAGTACAATTTATTATTTAAATTAAACCCTGTCTAATCTTCGTTTCAGTAATTTCATTATATTTTTTTATATTAATATTCGCACCTACTTCCAGTATGCCTCGACATAGAACATTGACGGGTCAGAGTGAGAGACAAAGAAGAAGCGATACATATTCCCGTACACACAATAATAGGCCAAATGCAAATTTAAATAGTATACGGATGTCAAATGACGAGTTATTGTTTTTTAAATATGGCTTAGCCAAGTTATACCACATATTTCCTAACGTTCGTATTTCTAAAATAAATAGAAAATTCTTGCATAATGACGTATTTGTGACAAATTAAAAAATCTAATGAATTGTGGTCGACATTCAACCGCTGGGCGACCACTAGTATTAATAATTCTATATTATGCAATATTGTCCACCGTTGTGGTCTCGGGGTAACATCTCTGTCTCTTATGCAGCGGGACTGGGTTTGATCCCCGATCGGGACAAGTTTCCTGGATTTCGGTTTTTTTTTCCTTAGCTGTAAGACAAATGCCAGAAAACTTTAAGGTCTAAACGTTCTCCAACATCACGTGACAATTAAAATCAACGTTGTTATATTCGCCATATTTAGTATTAAATTGTGTGTGTGAATGGTGTGTTTTATTTTAATGAAGTGCTCTCTCGTAGGATATCCTGACATTGAGCTTATCATTCATTCCATGTCCTTACGTGATCAGAGAAAAATGTATAATCCACAGACGAAGAGAATGAAAGCACGGGAAGAAGGGGGGCACGGGGTATTGCAAGCGATAAATGGCATACTACCTGAAAATAAAGGAACAGTCATGACGTATGAAATACCTACTGCTTTCATTCACTTCGTCTGTGGATTATACTACTCCATCAAGTAGTCTGTGCAGGCGGATAATATGTTAACTAATATTCTGTCATTTTCTTTCTCTTCCTTACTATGTTGCAACTTCCTGTTCTCTGTGTGGCAGGTAGAGAGCTGACGAACACTTGGATTTTAATGGTCCGTCCTTCTACGCGGTCATTGGCAAAATGACTTATTTTGACAATCCTGTTAGAATTGGGGTTACGTGTAGGAATGGGCTGTCCCTTCTCATTACATGTTGCCACTTGTCATTTATTGTGAGGCTGGTAACGGGGAGACGACAGATACTGTGATTTGAAATAATCCGACCGCTTGAACGTTCCGTGCTTAAATTACTAATTTGACAACCATGTTAATATCTCCGCCCCGCTTAAAGTTGATCCACTTAAGTACGTGATCGGATGTTCAGTCTTCTCCTACATCCCTTCCATAGATTAAGTAGTTCGGTGACATTAGCCCTAAAACTCTCCCCTCCGCCCGTGCAGAGTTGACTTGATGGTATAATATGCGATCCATAATTAAAAATCCCTCTCCTGACACTCTAAGGCCCGGGTGGCGTACGGCATGTAAAAAAGTACCTATAAGGTGGAAGATTAAACTGCATTAATGGAATGGAATTATATTCAATATTCCAAATTTGTTTACTTATTGAACATTTTCAGTAAAAATTGCTGAGACAGATAATAATTCAGCCTAACTTCATGAAAGAACTTAAGTAGTAATATTTTATTGTATTACTAGCGTACCCGGCAGACGTTGTCCTACCCGAACGTTCAATTCTCATGTCATGGGCGGACGATAAAAATGTTAATTTTTACCATACAGTTCAGCAATGAGGACATAATTAGATGCTATTAAATACGATCGTTAGAAAACCTCTTACAGCCTTCTGTTGTGGCTCAAGAAGTGTGGATGATGACATCACATAGTTATGTCGGAACATAACGATAATGCAGATGACTACGCATCTGATATAAAAAAATCCTATAACCCGATCGCCGCGCCACCTACCAAGTCCAATTGTGAATCTAAACCATCCAGGGACCCACTCAAACACACAGAAAAAAATCATCCAAATCGGTCCAGTCGATATACAGGAGTTTTTAATTTCGGATTTCAAGTAAACCTCCACTTCTAAATTGTACCCTCCTTGCAGATAAGTTAACCGTCATATAACAATGATATTAGAGTGAAAAAAAAAAGATAAATTGATGAGAGTGAGTCAAAACAGTTTTTTTCCCCCAGCTAGATTTCATTTCTGACCACTGTGTACCAGTCCCATACTGGCCGAAATTCCATGAGAAAAATTTCTTCCTCCGTAGAGACTCGAACCAGCGTAAGTCCCGTAGTTCTGCGCCAAGACTTCTTGCCTTAACCACTCGGCTACGGCGCGAGACTCTTGGTATCAATGAAAGACAAAAATGGTTATTGTGAGTTATCGGTAAGAGACTCTTGGTATGAATGAAAGACAAAAATGGTTTTTGAGAGTTACCCGTAAGAGATAAACATATGCTGTCGCGGACTTTTTTGTAGAGCTTTTTAAAATATTCAATTCTGTGTACATTAATTTTGTGTATTTCTTATGGTTTATGCAGCGTAAGCCATTTAGCGTTCAAAGAGCTACTTTTTTCACGTTTTCCATTAGAAAGGGCGATTTTTAAAGGTGCAGGAGTTGAGTATCACAACTCTCTTATAGCCTATGTTCATCCCGGGAATCTCCTGAACATTTTGCAAAAACCCCATCACAATCGGATCAACGGTATGGCCGCGCATAAAGTACGAACAAACAACATACAAACAAACAAAAAAATATTAATTTTTATATATAAGATAAAACATTGCCAATCAATAAATACTACAAGAATAGCTCTAGAAATGGATTATTTACGCAGAAGTGCCAGAAAGTCAAAATTAGAACATGTCACAAATAAGGAAAGTAGAAACATAATGGAAGCAGAATAAAGCATAATTGAAAGAATTGAAAAGAAGGAATTAAAGTGGTTAGAACATGTTTTAAGAATGGAAGATGAGCGATGGCCAAAGCAACTACATCAATTGCAACCGACCTGAAAGAAGAAAAGAGGGAGACCAAAGTAAATATGAAAGGGAAACATGAAGACAGTAATGCAAGCAAGAGGGCTTAAGCATTGAAGATGCCCAAGATCGTATGCTTTGGAAGTTTGGCACAAGAAGACGGCACAGCAGCTGTAAAAACCCGAAGAGAGAGATAGATGAAACATTGACGTTGCAATATATATCAACAGAAGGCGTAAATATGCTGATACGTTTTAAGTAATTGGGATGCAAATTACTACCCTTGATAGAACGTAGTGCTACGTGAAATTCATATTCAAGCAACTAAATGCTGATTGTAATAACCACTTAAAACAATTATATTGTAGATAATGAAATTAATTTTTAATATATCTTTAACCATTATATATAATTATCGAGTCGATAATGTTGATTCATTATCTCTAGAGTTGAAGGAGTCTTGCATTTATCAGGTTTCCTAGATAGCGTCACCAACTAATTTAATAATATAACATTATTATAAAACAGGAATTAATTATCATAAGTAATGCCACGAGTGATTTCCAAATTATCGATAAATTCACGACTCACGAAGTGAGGAGTGAATTTATGTAAAGAATTTGGAAATCAAGAGTGGCATTTGTTAGGACTATTTAACGAATAAAATTAAGCTGTTTACTCACAAATCATTATTTAACTATACTCATTTTAAAATATTTATATATTTAATGTAAACGGCGATGTTTGAAAACAAATGAGAAACGATTGGTACGCTTCATCTGCTTCTTTTGTCTATCACTGCAACCAGATCATACTATTTATTGCCAAAGGAACGCAATATTGTAAGAATGCTCTCTAGTGGAGATGAAACACATCAAACTGTATATTAATTCATTTCTGATGCCGTATGATGTAAATATGACAATTATATTTTTCTGGATTGTTACCTGGGAAAAAATACATTTAAGAAAGTGCAAACAGTGGTTTTCTTTCTTTTGGTGGTATAATAAATTGCTACAAATGTTTTTATATTAACTCCCGCATGTGACATGTGTTGACATTCATGCACTATATATACAATCTGGTAGACGTATTTCTTGCAAGTTCAGTCACTGCAA
The DNA here is from genome assembly GCA_030220185.1 of Diploptera punctata. NCBI lineage: Eukaryota > Metazoa > Arthropoda > Insecta > Blattodea > Blaberidae > Diploptera > Diploptera punctata. Next base: position 1,459,392 of record JASPKZ010000831.1, read on the forward strand.
AATAATGGTCAGACCTGTTCAGAATATTAAAAAGGAGGAGCTTTCTTTAATATGGTAATTATAACACTGATAAATATTTCGTGAAACACGACTCTGATTGGTTGTAAAACAGAAATCATTGAAACATGATTGGTCATTGACTCCCATTTGGGGCATGAGTTAAATAGTCCGTTTAATCGTACTCAATGATATTAATCAGCTTTTGGTATAAGCAAATACTGTTAAATTATTAAGCGATAGCGAGATAATACTAAAAGCCAATATCCAGATTCTATTAAACTAAGAAATTGGGACTGGAAGCAAATATGAATACAACTGAATAATATATGATTACACGTAGAAATACATTATATAATATAAATGACAAGTGATAGGAAGTACGAAGAAGTGGCTGAATTCAAATACCCAGGTACAATAATTACAAACAGGAATGAGATATATAAAGAAATAAAATATTCACTCAACTCTGGAAACGCATGTCTTACAGGGAATCTTACGATTTTAACTTCTCATGAAAAACAAACTAAAAATATTGCTGTATAAAACAGTTAATCTTCTACTTATGTTGAAGAAAAAAATGGTCTCTTACTTCAAGGAAGGATAAACGATTTGCAAGTAATTGAGAACAAAGTTCTCAGGATATCTTTTGGACCAAATTCAGACTGATGAACGGAGATGATTGCATAATAGTAAGATACATCATATTTACTGGAAACAAACAGATGTGATAAGATAATTTAAGTCTGGTAGGCTGAGATGGGCAAGACATGTGTCACTAATGGGGGATGAAGATTTCTTTTAGGAAAAGAAGAGGGAAATAACTCGATAGGTACGCCAAATGAGATGGGAGAATAACATTAACCATGATTTGAGGGAGGCCAATAGGGAATGATTGGAAAACATTAGCTCAAGATAGGATAACTAAGATTTCAAATAAAAGTTTCCACAAGGTCTTCATAGTCACAATGTATATACATATTTTTTGAGGAACTAAACTCAATGGGTACAACTTTGGACACGACAAACAGCCAGTCCCAAGGTTGAGATTTTAAAAATCCCTTACCCCGTAGGGAATCAAACCCGGGTCGCCGGAGTGGAAGGTAGGGACTCTACCGACTACGCCACAGCGACTGAATTCCAGAGATTTTGGAAAACAAATCGTGTAATGTAATCATCGGTCATTAAATCGAAGTGTAATTTTGATCAAATAAGAATTTATCCAAATATGTTACGTGATTTTTATCTGTGCTGACTATAAGTTATCACACAAATTTTAATGACTATTTAACTCATGCCCCAAATAGGAGTTAATGACCAATCACATTTCAATTATTTTTTATTTACTACCAATCACAATAGTTTTTCACCTCGATTTTATCAATTTAATTTTATCACTTTAAAATCAAGCTCCTCCTTTTTAACATTCTGAATAGGTCATAGCATTATTTTGCAGTGAATTTATGTAGCTACCAGATTGTGTATTTAGTGCACGAATGTTAGTATATAATGCTTGCGGGAGATAATATAAAACATTTGTAGCAATTGATTATACCACAAAAAAACTGTTTGCACTTTCTTAAATGTATTATTTCGCAGGAATTTACGTTCCACAAAAATATAATTGAGGGGTCTAGTGAGTGAGGGAGCTATGCCACGTTGAAAAGAAATGGAAATAAATTGGGTTTTATAAAGAATTATATTACCAAATTATTTGTACAATAAAAGGGTAACTTTTTTCTTCTTTAATTTACAGTTATGTAAACTATTCAAAAGGAAAAAAAAATAATATAAATAGCACTCATTATTTCCACTTCTCCTCAAATACCCCTCAATTGATATATTTATATCATAGACATTAGATATTAATTAATAACCTATAATGTTGGTTATAAATGTCTCCACTAGGTTGCATTCTTACAATATTGCGATCCTTTGGCAATAAATAATATGATCTGGTTGCAATGATGAACAAATGAAGCATAACAAATGTTTCTCATTTGTTTTCAAACGTCGTTTATATTAAATGTATAACTATTTTAAAATAACTATATTTAAATAATTATTTGTGAATAAACAGCTTAATTGTATTCGTTAAATAGTCCTAAAAGATGCCATATACTTATAAACGTCGTTTATATTAAATGTATAAATATTTTAAAATAACTATATTTAAATAATTATTTGTGAATAAACAGCTTAATTGTATTCGTTAAATAGTCCTAAAAGATGCCATATACTTATAAACGTCGTTTATATTAAATGTATAAATATTTTAAAATAACTATATTTAAATAATTATTTGTGAATAAACAGATTAATTGTATTTGTTAAATAGTCCTAAAAGATGCCATATACTTATAAACGTCGTTTATATTAAATGTATAAATATTTTAAAATAACTATATTTAAATAATTATTTGTGAATAAACAGCTTAATTGTATTCGTTAAATAGTCCTAAAAGATGCCATATACTTATAAACGTCGTTTATATTAAATGTATAAATATTTTAAAATACTATATTTAAATATTATTTGTGAATAAACAGATTAATTGTATTTGTTAAATAGTCCTAAAAGATGCCATATACTTATAAACGTCGTTTATATTAAATGTATAAATATTTTAAAATAACTATATTTAAATAATTATTTGTGAATAAACAGCTTAATTGTATTCGTTAAATAGTCCTAAAAGATGCCATATACTTATAAACGTCGTTTATATTAAATGTATAAATATTTTAAAATAACTATATTTAAATAATTATTTGTGAATAAACAGATTAATTGTATTTGTTAAATAGTCCTAAAAGATGCCATATACTTATAAACGTCGTTTATATTAAATGTATAAATATTTTAAAATAACTATATTTAAATAATATTTGTGAATAAACAGCTTAATTGTATTCGTTAAATAGTCCTAAAAGATGCCATATACTTATAAACGTCGTTTATATTAAATGTATAAATATTTTAAATAACTATATTTAAATAATTATTTGTGAATAATAAACAGATTAATCTATTTGTTAAATAGTCCTAAAAGATGCCATATACTTATAAACGTCGTTTATATTAAATGTATAAATATTTTAAAATAACTATATTTTAAATAATTATTTGTGAATAAACAGCTTAATTGTATTCGTTAAATAGTCCTAAAAGATGCCATATACTTATAAACGTCGTTTATATTAAATGTATAAATATTTTAAAATAACTATATTTAAATAATTATTTGTGAATAAACAGATTAATTGTATTTGTTAAATAGTCCTAAAAGATGCCATATACTTATAAACGTCGTTTATATTAAATGTATAAATATTTTAAAATAACTATATTTAAATAATTATTTGTGAATAAACAGCTTAATTGTATTCGTTAAATAGTCCTAAAAGATGCCATATACTTATAAACGTCGTTTATATTAAATGTATAAATATTTTAAAATAACTATATTTAAATAATTATTTGTGAATAAACAGATTAATTGTATTTGTTAAATAGTCCTAAAAGATGCCATATACTTATAAACGTCGTTTATATTAAATGTATAAATATTTTAAAATAACTATATTTAAATAATTATTTGTGAATAAACAGCTTAATTGTATTCGTTAAATAGTCCTAAAAGATGCCATATACTTATAAACGTCGTTTATATTAAATGTATAAATATTTTAAAATAACTATATTTAAATAATTATTTGTGAATAACAGATTAATTGTATTTGTTAAATAGTCCTAAAGATGCCATATACTTATAAACGTCGTTTATATTAAATGTATAAATATTTTAAAATAACTATATTTAAATATTATTTGTGAATAAACAGCTTAATTGTATTCGTTAAATAGTCCTAAAAGATGCCATATACTTATAAACGTCGTTTATATTAAATGTATAAATATTTTAAAATAACTATATTTAAATAATTATTTGTGAATAAACAGCTTAATTGTATTCGTTAAATAGTCCTAAAAGATGCCATATACTTATGAAAATAACTGATTAACATATGATGGATTGTTCTCACCTCCTCCGATGCTCGGCTACAAGACCAAACAATCTGAAGCAATTTCATTAAGATACTGAACGTACACAACAGCAACATGATGTATGCTCCTATAAATTCTTCAGGATAGACATCTATAGTCTCATAGTAATACGATGCAAAGACAGCGTAACATAAATTAAAATTCACAATCACAAATGAATAACAAACGTCCGCTAAAACCTGCATATTGTATGTGTAATTTACCAAAGAACCAAAGTTACAGAATTTGTTGTGAAAAACGGCTAACTCGTTTACCCTACTTGCCATATTGTCTTTTTGGGATTTGTTTTTACGTAAAGAAATTATAGAATAATCTCTATCAATAAAAGTCAGTAGATTCAGGTTAACACTGAGAGAACAATATAGATAGATTCTAACATGATGTACGAATATTTGGGTTGTGATACAGCAGTAACAACATATTAGCATTCTACATATGTAATAAACTATTTCATTTGAAATGGATCCTGCTAACTTCCAAATATATACATTCGTAAGAATAAAAATTACTATCGAAGGAAAAGAACATGATAAAACAATGAACATTTCTCTTAACCTCATCCAGTCTAACAAGTTATTTAGCTCTAATTTAACTCTGGCAATTTGGTATAGATTCTTGCAATTGAATAGAACCGTGCAGTAATTTGTTAATAATTGAACTATTACTGTGATAGTTTCAAAATATATCCCAAGAGCTCCAATACCCATCTGAGAAAATTGCGGTTGACGAATAAACAAATGTATAGAAGACATAACAGATATAACACTGAAAATTAAAGTAAAAACTGCAATAATTTTATTTGGTTCCACAATAGTTTGACCTTTTACATAAGGGATAGAAACAATGTTATTCATGAAACAATACACAATTTCTAATGTATTCACGAGAAAATGCATTTCTTATTCTGGAATCTGGAAAATGTTTACTTTTATCTACAACAAGTCGAGCGATAAAGATATCTGAGAAATTGTAAAATTAGTTCAAGAAGACATATGATAATGTATCCCCTAAAATGTTACAACAGCAATGCCAGAAAATCTGTACCGTTATATATTTGATCTAAAAATCTCTAATTAATAAGATTTTATGTATTCAAAGGTAATCGTTGAGGTAATATATGTAAAGACAATATGTAGCTTATGCTCTCTTAAGCGTGTGGATTAATAAAACTAGACGATAAATAAAAAAGGTAAGGGGATACTACTTGAAACATTTATAATATGACAGCTTCTTTAGGCCTGAAATTTGAAATTACAGATATCGGTTAGATAAATAATTATGATATAAAGAATAAATCTTTCTGAATTATATACTGGAGCCTTAGACAACTGAATCTCTCTAAAGCTTTGAAAAATGTTTTTAAATCATACTATAATAATACTAAAACTATGGAATCAGCGAGATAATTATAGCAACTTCAAATTTGCAGAGAAATGGTTACTATAAAATGTTACAAAACATAAATTCGACAACAGTTTGAATTTAAGATTGAAAATTGGTTAAGTGGACACGAATATTAAACATAAAACCCTGCGTAAATATCAGTTCCGGATGTAACGTCATTAAACAAATCTATCAAAATTAAGAAGCACATCTATTTGAAAATGTAGTTGAACTGATAACACTATATTCAATGTTAATTATATTTACTGTCATAAAATTTAAAACAAAATTGAATTTAAGTGTAAGGTTATACTAGAGGCTAATACATTTAAATGGATCTTCATGAAACAACATAATGGGTCTTCACTGTACGTGTTTCACAGCACATCGGTCTAAATATTAAAAGTTGTATTAAAATGATAGTACACGTTATTGCTAAGCAATTTCATTAGGATGTTTATGATAAGATACTTATCAATATTGAACATTTCATTCCATAATTTAAGAGCTAAATAAGCTAGTAATTCTGAATATTGAGTTCTTACAATTTCATAAATTAACTTTATTTTATAATAAGAACAATCAAATTATACAAGACAGTGCCTATTATTACTTATGGATCCGAAACATGGACAGTGACAACATAACAATTGCCAGAATACAAACAGCTGAAATGAAATTCCTTAGACCAATATCAGCATATCAAAAAACAGACAAAAAACATAACACAGAAATAAGACAACTAAAGGTAGAGGAATTAAACACAAAAATAGTGAAATACAGAACAAACTGGAAAGAACACTTACTGAGAATAGAATACCAAAAGCAGCATACAACTATTTACCACGAGGAAGAAGAAGTTTGGTAAGACCAAAGAACAGATGGAAACACAACAATTTGGAGCCGGAACAGGCTAGCAAATAAGCCTAAACCGTGAAGAAGAAGAAGAAGAAGAATAAGAAGAGTTAGATTTCGTAGCTGCGTTTGGCAGGATATGTGGCATCAATGGAGAGATAAGCGTATCTTGGACAATTACAGATGTATTAGTCTGACTATTTAACTCACAGACCAATAATTTTGCCTCATCCTGTTGATAAAATTGCATCTTCCTGTTCGTAATGAGAGATATGTTGACAATTTAACTCCTTTGACAAGGATATTGCATCTTCCTGTTCGTAATGAGAGATATGTTGACAATTTAACTCCTTTGACAAGGATATTGCATCTTCCTGTTCGTAATGAGAGATATGTTGACAATTTAACTCCTTTGACAAGGATATTGCATCTTCCTGTTCGTAATGAGAGATATGTTGACAATTTAACTCCTTTGACAAGGATATTGATTCAAAAATGTACGATCGATATGGTACAGCAAGAAATGCCAAAAGAAACAACTTCAAAAATTACCAAAAAAGTTAGTTCTGTGCTCTAAATAATTTATTAAATGTTTTTATAATGAATCTGCATTACTGCTAATATAAGCATCTGTTATTGATTTTCCCCAAACCCAAAGAGATTCAACAGTAAATATATGTTAGAAATCGACCGGAAGTAAGATCGGAATACATAACCTCAAATTTGGTAAATATTAAACATTATAATTATTTTTAGCTTCTGATGTTGTATTATTCGCTAGTCACTCCAAATCGAACGCGATGTAGAGTTTTTCTTAGACAAAATCACTACCTCTTGTTAGATTACTGTTAATAATACGTGTTACAAGATATGAGTCAACATTTAAGATAAAAAAATAAAACAAGAAAGTGAGACGTTACATGCATCTGATGAAATTCTGCTTAAAAGGCGAGAATTTAATTTAGAATCGCATCTTTCTTTTAGTAATCACAGCAAAGATTTTAATTCACTCAAATTCTTGGAAAACGTGCAAAAAAAAAATATAAGTTACTGAGCTATAATATAACTTATTTTGGCATGAGAAGTGTTATAATATCTAGACAAAAACAAGATAAATATTAAAAACAATAATGTAAATTCCGAAAATTGATCTGTAAATCAAGGAGTACCTCGGGGGCTGCCTACTGTCGCCACGTTGTATCAATATACAAGGATAGGCCTATAAAATAATTAAAACACCTTCTACATGGTCATTAATATGGTATAAGACTACCATTTGTCTTTAAAACAGCTGCAATTCGTTTGTGTCGCATTACGACGTTTGAATTGCGCAGGCGAGTCGCCTATCGCGAGTTTGAGGACCCGCACAAACCGCCCAAGTGTCTGGAGTGTTCTGCCAGGCGTTTTTGTGTCTCTCTCCTTTGGAGGAAGATCCATGGCCGGAGGATTCTAGGCTTCGAAATATCTCGAATCTATATAAAGGGACCAGAGGCGAGACCCCAGTCAGTCTGTGTTTGACGAAGGCGATAGTCTGTCTTGTAGTGGACCGTGTGAAGTTAAGTGAACGATAAATAGTGACGAACGTATTCAGTAGTGACTGGAAAATAGTTGTGACTGTGACAACAATTAAAAGAAGATTATTTTTTAGTTGTAATTGTGAACAGTAGTTTGCTGTGGAAATAAATAAAGTGTTTGGCAAAATTTTAAACACGTCAAAATAACGCAGAAACAAAAATCCTACTGCGACAGTATTTTATAGACATCTTGTACCATTATTCGTGGAGAATTTCTTCTTACGCCTACAGAGAGGAAGGAAGTAGACATCTTGTGAAACATATGGGTTTTTGTATTCACGTAGATTTTCACGGCCGGAGTTGCTATGATGATGTTGATGAAGATTTTCGGGAGACAACCCTTGAGGATTCCAGACGCAGTCTTTGGCGAAACGTCCGGAACTACCTCACGACCACGGCCTACAGCCCGAAAATCTTCACCAACATCATCATATGGGTTTTTCTTTAAAATTATACTATGATTCAGTAAAATCATTCGACGGAGATCAACCTTTTAATTGACTGTGTATCCTATAGAATACATCAATTTGTTCGATTTATTTAGCATTATTAATGAAATAGAAGAAAACGAATGAGTAGTAATGTGTCGAATTATACAATAAACCTAATAACAGTTATGCGTGATTTTGTTCTCAGTGCAGTCCGCCACATTTACATTACTGGCACGAGAAATTAGTGTATTTCCAATTAAAGGGTTAAAATGAATATTCTTTTTCTAGTTTACAATTCACATTGTTTTGGCTCAATAATATTCATATCTGAAATTTAATATGGTCATGATGGACGTCATACTTCTCCTTCATGCTCCTCAAAACAGTCTTTAACACAACTAGCAGTGTGAATAGGGGTATTTTCATCTTGAAATACATGATTACCTGAGGGAAAGAATGCATGTACCACTGAATGAACTTAGTGTCCTAGAATGCTATTATGGAACTTAGTAATCTCTCTTCAATTCACTGTTTGGACCTACAGAATATCAGGATATTGTTACTCAAAGCATATTATTCATCATCCACCGTATTAAAATGCAGGAACCAAACATTCTGAATTGTACGCTTCTTTTGGTGTTTTCCAGTATGAATCCTCCCCAGATTAGGGAAAAGTGTAAATGTTAGCTCATTAGATCATACTACATTATTCCAGATACAAGTAGTCCAAAATTTGTGGTCATAACGTCACCTTTTTTTGTTTTATTGCAAGAATGTCACTAACCAATAGTTTACTAATTGCTATTCTTCCATAAACTTCTAATTAGAGCAGCTCTCTTGTCTCTGTTCTTTATAGAGCCTGGTTCTCTTAAATGTGTAAGTTAATTCACCTTATCTGCAGTGGTTTTATGATATTGTTAGATAATTATCTTCAGAAATCTCTCTTTTAATATAGTTTCTGTTAGCGACAATACTTTATGCAAGATAAATTTTACCTATAGAGAAGTATGCAGGAATAATCTTAGAAATAGTTATAGTTCCCTTTCAAAACACTAACAACATAATAGTTTCTTGTCACTGTATTTCCAGCTAACCGATCACCAAAATTGTCTCTTTTGAATGTCACTTATAAGCCTGGTTCCACAGCTAAGTCTATAGGAGAAAGAATGCTTCCAATTAAGTACAATTCTAAGTTCAGAATAAACTTCTGAAAGAAAATAATTTCTGACAAGACTTGCAGGTTTACTATACTCACGAAAATAAATGTACGAGAAAATTTGATGTTTACATTATTTTGTCTATCTCATATATATATGTGTGTGTGTGTGTGTGTGTGTGAAAATGAAGTTTTAAGTATTTGGAAGGAACGTTACAAATTAGGGATTAAAATTTCGACCAACTCAATACTAAACACGATTCACTTTACTGATGATCATGTTGTAATTGCGAATTCTGAGAACAATTTATAAAATGTTTATTAAATTAAAACAAATAATTAAATAATTTGTTATGCGAATATCACCAGACAAAACCAAATTGATATATAAAGAAGTAAATCCAATTACAAGTAAAACTGAAGTCACAAACTTGATTATAGAGAAATAATGTTTAATAGACCTATAATGTGATCTAATACTTCCTATGAAGGAGAGAATTATATAAGAAAATCATCAATACACATTCTCATGTCAATTGGTTTAAAATCAATGACTAGATGCCCCATGTTCTTTGTTATAATAAAGCCAGTACCAAAATTATGTAAACTCCATTATAATACACCGTACAATCTTTTTTTCTAGTATTCCAGAACCAGTCCATCTCATTTCTTGATTTGCCAAAAGTTAATTTTACAGGAATTTACAACGTCAGTTAATTGTTTTAAATGTCATCATCATCATCATCATCATCACTCCAGGGATTAGGCAATTGCCCGTTCCGACTTCATATTGCATCAGCCCAACGTCTTCTAGGTCTTCCAACATCACGCCTTCCTCTTGCTTGATAATTTCTGGCTAACAATGGATATCTCTCCTTGCTCATTCCATCCATGTGATCAATCCATTTCTGTCTGTAATTCGTGACTTTATCCAATAAAGGCTGTACTTTCAATTCTTCTCTTATATCCTCATTTCTTATTCTATCAAGTCTTGTACATCCTTTTACTTGTCTTAGGAACCGCATCTCTGCCGTCTGTATTCTATCCTTCTGTCTTTTCACTGGAGCCCAAGTTTCACATCCATACAATATTGTGGGAACCGCCATAACATTATACATTTTTATCTTGGTTTCTTTTCTAATTTTATTTTTGAATGTTCTCTGTATTGTTCCACACACCGTCTGAAATTTATTTATTTTGGAGTCAATATCTCTTTCCACATTGTAGCCAACATCATTAAATGTCCACATCTAATTAATGACAGCACATTCCATGTGTACAGTCTAAATTTCATTTCCTTGTCCTTACTCAAGGCTCGTTTCCATTACTACAAATACGTATGTCCCGCAACACGTTGAGCGTCATGTGCCATCACATGTGCCTGAAATTTGTTGAAATGGAAACAGTATGCAACATTTTGCGTCCCAAGTGCCGGGGACAAAAATGTGCCAAGCGACTGCGGCGGTCTACATGTGTTGCAGCTTGTGCCACAGAAAATGGAAACAGATTGCAACATATTCCAAATACTTGCGCATGCGCAGTACAGTATATATTAGCCGTATTCCAGACTGTGCGCTGCGAGTATAAGTTCAAACGAGCCCTCTTGTTTGTGGTTGTGGTATTTTCAATGGTGTCAGAGCTGTTGTTTCTCGTAACCACTTCGGAGACCCAAGTCTCTCATCAACGAGTTGTAGGCTCCTTCCGAATGTCTTTTCGCTAGAAAACTTTTAATCCACCATCTCGATCGTTTTCGCCTATTTTTTTAGAAGCTCATAGTATGCGCCTGTCATTACCACAAGAGCTGAAATAGATGAGTTGTCCATATCACTCAAATATTTGAACCTCAAGAAACACTGGATAGCACTGCATCGGATGCACAGTATAATCTGAAAGTGTAGTCTTGCACTCCTCTATACTAATATTGCAGATGCAGCAGGTAAATGGAAACAGTAGAAACAATGACGCGCAACATGTGCCGGGACATGTTGAGCGTCATGTGTCTGGAACTTGTCAGACCGGAAACGACCCTTCAGTCGTCTTACGTTTTTCAGTCCGGCTTGCTAGTTTGGAGATTCTCAACGGTGTAAGTTTTTACAGGGGCAGGTTGTTAGCTTCACACCTAACCCCCAACCTGGAGAACCAGGGTATCTATTTTCGTCTGAGTTATCATCCTCGACCTGTCCGGCTTGGGAGGCCCTACCAGTATCTAAGCAACCGCCTGCATAGTTATTGCGTTATTGGGGTCATTTAACCATTTCACCCCACCACTACGCAAAGTAAAAACAATTTTACCACAATAAAATAAAAATATCAACGGAGGAACAAGAGTATTATAATAAGTAAAATTTAAATTATGTAAACAACATTTACATTTAATTTGGAAGGTAACTCACCTCTAGTGATGTACTTCTGCATAACAGAACGATCTCCATCAGTAGGGATACGTGAAATAAAATTATAATACACATCGCAAAGTAAACATACTTGATATCAATGTGAAGGAAGTTAGCCATATATTCGTTATAAATTATAAACATCACGAAGTAGAATGAAATATAGGTCAAAGAATTGAATGCTTCTAGAATGTTAATAAGAATTTGTATAGAGTATGCGAAATTTATTTTCGAAGTTAAGTCACATCCTTTACTATGGATACCGGCTAATTTATGTATGCTCTTTTTTATATTCCTTACTACTACCGAGTCATCTAATGATAAAATGCGTTTACCACACTGAATGCTCTTGAAATTGATATTTACATCAAGAAATATACATTTAAGAATTCTAAGGTGTTGCAAAAGAAATTGCATAAAGAAGAAGTTATAGAATATTGTTAATAATCTGAAAATACCTGTGATTACACCCTCTATAACAAAATCTGTGGATCGCCAACCAAGAGGTCTTACATTGAGGACCAGAATAATTGTGAAACGAAAAATAAAATTTATAGTAATGATAACTAATTCTCGTATTTTAATTAGAAAAATTAAACGTTTGAAAGGCATAATTAATTTAGAAATGTCATAAAATAATTCAATATTGTATATATGATTAGCTGAGGCTCCTAAAACTATTATGGTATTATTGATTGATTCCATTAACATTCCGAATGTTGCTAAGTTCAAGTTGGTGGAAAGCGACCATTTAGTTGAGAAATATCTGTAATCTGATATAAATTTTCCAATAATAAAAACAAAAAAGAATAATGCATTTATTTTATTTGGTCTTTTTATTTCTCGTTCTCTGATGTATGGAATAAGAATAGAAACACTTGTTAAATAACACACAGTGTCTATGAAGTATGCAAGTTTCATCGTTACTGGTGTCAAGAAATTAGACTATAGATTAAAGAATGTAAGAATTATTATAGAATATAATTCTCAATGTAGTTTCAGGAATTCGAGCGCAAGTATCTAGAGACTGTAATTAAAAACAAAAACTGCACACCCAGTCAAATTACTACTGCGGAATCTGATTGCGACCTGAGAAATATATACAAATAAAATTTTGTCCGAAGGAAGTACAATAAATAGCGAAAAAATAATTAGGAATGGATACAGAAATAACTTAAAGAGACCCGATATTAACAGTACTGAACTGGTAGGCCTATCAAACGCATCCTCAATGAATTATGGGCAGAGCAAAATTGCACACTAACGAAATACTACTTTGTTGGCTTAATTGCGATATAAACCAATAAAACTTAGATTTACCAGGAAAATACTTTCAGAATATGGCAAGTTACTAGAATTGGATACAGCACATAGCGATTAAATTTAAAAAACTGACAAAAATTCAAACGAAAACCTTAATTTGTTAACATGTCTGAAGAAGGTACAGTGCACCGAAACAGCTGTCACTGAATTATATAATAAATATGAAAATCAAATAAAACTACGTTTTATTTTTATTTAATTATTAAATTATTCTACTTAACGAATTGCATTGATAGAAATTAATTACAATGAATTAATTTATACATCTGGCCCTTTCTAACATATAGTAGCCTATCTAGCTACAAGCATAACAATTACCACATTTTCTGCGCCAAAAACGTTTAGAAGAATTTCATGACCAAAAACGTTCCAGAATTGATAATACGGAAATGCAATTATGTTCTAATGGCTAAAAATTCAAATTAAATTTAGAAGCTTTTATCTATTTAGCCGATAACAAAAAATAAAGAATCAAATTACTGAAGTACAGTACTTTTGTATAAATTTATTCGTGTATCCTTATTCTAGATTTCTTATTTGTGATCCTACGTAAACTTTGTTAAAATTCCACGAAATATTTTTTAATATTACAGTATTCAAACAAGAACTAATTCCTATCGCTCTCTGATGCTATTTTCAAGACATAGACTACGTAATATTATATCGTTATAGTAATAACGGTAATGTGAAATGCATTAATCAACTTAAGTGCATGTTCATTATATTCTCTAGGAGCATAATAACATGTCAGTAATTTTTTTAAAGTGCTATCGATGATACTTTGCAAAGATAAGTTTTTATTTTTATTCAGAAGACCACTATTAGTAGAGCCCGAATGTGAAATGGTACATAGTTCTACACAAATTAATTTATCACAGTTGTAGGTATGTTAATTAATTAAATTGACTATTTAACTCATGTCCCAAATGGGAGTCAATGACCAATCACGTTTCAATGATTTCTGTTTTACAACCAATCAGAGTCGTGTTTCACGAATTATTTATGAGTTGTTATAATTACCATATTAAAGAAAGCTCCTCCTTTTTAATATTCTGAACAGGTCTCACCATTATTTTGCAGTGACTGACTCTGTAAGAAATACGGCTACCAGATTGTATATATAGTGCATGGATGTCAACACATGGCCCTTGCAGGAGTTAATATAAAACAATTGTAGCAATTGATTGTACCACCAAAAAAAGAAACCACTGTTTGCACTTTCATAAATGTATTTTTCCCAGGTAACAATCCAGAAAAATATAATTGCATATTTACATCATACGACATCAGAAATGAATTAATATACAGTTTGATGTGTTTCATTTTTTCTCCACTAGAGAGCATTCTTATAATATTGCGTTCCTTTGGCAATAAATAGTGTGATCTGGTTGCAGTGATAAACAAAAGAAGCAGATGAAGCGTACCAATCGTTTCTCATTTGTTTTCAAACATCGCCGTTTACATTACATATATAAATATTTTAAAATAACTGTAATTAAATAATGATTTGTGAGTAAACAGCTTAATTTTATTCGTTAAATAGTCCAAACAAATGCCACTCTTGATTTCCAAATTCTCTAGATAAATTCACTTCTCACTTCATGAGTCGTGAATAACAAATGTCACTCTTGATTTCCAAATTCTCTAGATAATTTGGAAATCACTCGTGGCATTACTTATGATAACCGTTTCATTTCAATCATCTATCCATCATCATCACGGACGTCCAATATCACGGTGTCCTTTAGATCTATATCCATATGCCTGTCTATCTGATCTATCTGGTCCCATCTGACATAAATCTGCATACCAATCCTTCTTTCTGTCTACAATTGTTTGTCCAAATTAAAGAATCCAAGTTCTTTTCTGTTTGATTCAATCCTTTTTCCTTCATCCCTTAATGTGTACCTTGCTGTTTTTTCTTAAGAACCTCATCTCGGCTGTTTTGTTTTCTTCATTTGTCACATTTGGTTCTCAGTTTTCACCGCCGTACATAAGAAGTGGTACAGCCATTAACTTAAGAAAACTTAATCTTCATTTTTTTCTAAAAACTTATCTTTTAATATTCTTTGTATGGTTCCACACATTTGTTTGAATTCATATAATTTATTTTGCGAATATTAATCATAACAGTACGATACCTCACAGTCTAAGTATTTGATACTTTTAATTTTAAATAAAATTCAAATTACATAAAACATTTTTAGTAAATTTCAATGTCAACTTACTCTCAGCGATGTACGTCTGCACAATAGAACGATCTCCATCAGTGAAATAAAATTGTAAAACGAATCGCGATGTAAAGAATATTAATATCAATTTTAAGGAAGTTAGCTACAAATTCGTCATAAATTACAGACATAATTACGAGTAGTAGAATGAAAGATAGGTAAAAAATTAACGAGTCTAGAATAGTAATAAGAATGTGTATAGAGTACACATTTATTTTCGAAGTTAATTCGCAGCCTTTACTATGGATAGCGACATATTCATTTATGTTCTTTTTCTGACAACCCTCGAGTCATCTGATGATATTGTACCGAAATGGGCATTTCGATACAGGAATTACGTCTTACTGCGCAAAACTATACGTCATTGCGTCTCCATTGCGTGTCATCTTTATGAACAGTGCCAAATGCTTTCCTATCTATCCCTTCCCTTCCTAGTGCGCACCCTGTGCTATCGCGCATTACCCCCCTCTCCCTGTGAACTCTCATAAATAGCTGTGTTTTGTAACATCGAATGAGCATCTACTTAGTTACCATTGGAGTCTGGTCAGAGCAGCTCAGGAGAGCTGGTTTAGTTTGTATAGTCCAGTAAGCCAGGGTGGGGACGCTAGGACAGTATTTGCCCCAACCCGAGGCTGGACTAGAGTGAGTGATAATGTATGTATGTATGTTGATTTATATCATATTGTCTTTTTGTATAGATGATCTACTATGATTTCTTTTCTTTGTAAATTGAATATTTATTTATTTATCTTTATATTATATCTGACTATATTTTGACTCGCATTAAAAGCTTTAGTTGTGCTTTTACTTACTCTATGCCTATTCATTCAGTAGTTAATATAAGTCAGATATCAAAGTCAAAATCCAAAAGCTTGCTCAAGCGTGTGTTAGTTCCTTTATCCCAAAGCTTCCACGATTGTATTTTATAACTCAGTAAACATTACATATTGGGAGAATTTAGTAAAGAAAGTTGAATTCCTCTTTGCCTCTATGGGCCCGGGCAAAATTGTCACAATTTGAACAATCTATGCTTTCCAATAAAAATAGTGATCAACAATATAACCCTGCGTGGGTGCAAAATGGTAGTAGAACGAGGTTAAATATAAGACGCCACAAAAATGGTTTAGCAGAACGTGGTTCACACTGCACAATATTATGCATTTACCACACTAAATAACCTTGAACTTGATATTTACATCGAGAAATATGCATTTAAGAATTCTAATGTGTTGTAAAAAAATTGTGTAAAGAAAATGTTATAAAATATTGGCAATATTCTGAAAATACGGTGATTACATCATCCATAAGAAAATATGTTGATTTCCAACTAACTATATTAAAGTCCAGAATGATTGTAAAGCGGAAAATAAATTTTATAGTAATAACTAATTCTCGTATTTCAAATAGAGAAATTGTATGTTTGAAAGAGATAATCGTTTTAAAAATGTCATAAAATAATTCATAATATTATATAAATAATTAGCTACGGCTCCTATAACTATAATGGTAGTATTAATTACTTCCAAGAACATTCCGAATGGTGGTAAATTCAAGTGAGAAGGCGACCATTTAGGGTCGGTTTCACCAACAGAGGTAACTGTATTACGCCAGTTTAAGCTATGCATTATGCACGGGGAAAACTGGCGTAATACAGTTACCTCTGTTGGTGAAACCGAGCCTTAGTTGAGAAAAGTAAGTAATCTGATATAAATTTTCTCATAACAAAAAAAAAAGAAGAATATTCTTTTTATTTGATATTTTAATTTCTAGTTGTCTGATATATGGAATAAGAATATATACACATTTTAAATAACACACAATGTCTATATAGTATGCAAGTTTCATCATTACTGATGTCACGTAATTGGACTGCAGATTAAGAATGTAAGAATTATTATTGAATGTAGTTCCACAAAGTTTCAGGGAGTGCTAGTATCTGGAAACTGTAATAAAAAAACCGGTGAAATCATTACTGCGGAATCTGATTGCGAGCTGAGAAATACAGGGTGTCCCATTCTAACCCCCCACAATTTAATTAATCGTAACTAACAAAGTATGCAGAATTATGAAATGAGGCCGGTATTAAACGAAACAAACTCAAAGAATTTTCATTGCCACACACTAAAACACCTCCATGAGTGCACCATTAGTAGCACGAACGAACAATATTAAGTCTGTATTCCATTTCGTGCCACGTTCTGTCCAACATGTCCATTGAACTGCCGGGAAGCTTGGCGAATTGATTTTTTGTGGACTTCTCTGAAATCCTGCTCTAATTTCTTAAATCTTTTCTTCTGAAATACGTGTACGAGAGCCTCCTCATTGTTCTTTAACGCTTCTAGTCGCCAGAAACCTCTCAAGCCATGTCTTAATAGTCTTCCCATCTGGTGCATTTCCTCCATATTCTCTCCGGTAATTTCTTTGCACTGTAATTATTGACTTCGTCTCTGCATACCACAAACAGTTTCTGCTCGTTGCTGAGGAGTCGCCATTTTTTTATATAATTATTGTCCAACATGCAACGGATGAATTAACTGCAATAATGAAAACAATTTTTTTTTTAGTTTCTCTTTCTTTTAATACCAACATCATTTCATAATTCCTCATGCTTTGAGAGTTTTGATTAATTAAAATGTGGGAGGTTTGAATGGGATACGGTATATACAAATACGTTTTCTAGTCCAAGGAAAGTATAATAAATAGCGGGAAAAAAAACAATTAGGAGTGGACATAGAAATTACTTAAGATACCTGATATTGACAACAGAGAACAGGTACTGTACGCGTCTTCAACGCATTATGGACAGAGCAGAATTGCACACTAACGGAATACTACTTCGTTGGCTTCGCTGGCTCAGTAGGGATGTAAACCAATAAAACTTAGATTTACCAGGAAAATACTTTCAAAATTTTGTAATTTGTTAGAACTGGATTCACCGCACAACGACTAAACTTTAAAAAACTAACAAAAAATCTCATTCCAAACTTAAAGTATTCTATTTAGTATAATTACTCAATGATATGTATTAAAAAACTACTCTAAAATCGCTTGTAACAAGTGGCACTTTATAACATATAGTATGCACATCAATTATCACGTTTTCTGTAAAATAAAATTTTAGGAGGGTTTCATGACCAAACGTTCCTAAATTGCTAGTACGGAAATATAATTATTACCGAATGACTAAACATTCAAATGAAATTTAAAACATTTTATTTATTTTGCAGATAACAAAAATAAAGAATTAAATTACTGAATTGTAGTATTTTTATAAAAGTATACAGTTATCCTTATTTTAGATTTTTTTTATTTGTGCTCCTAAATTCTGTAAAGATTTCACTAAATATATTTTAATATTGTATTATGCAAACAAGAACTAATTTCTATCGCATTCGACACAAATTAATTTATCACAGTTGTATATATATATGTTAATTAATGAATTAAAATGATAACCGTTTTCTTTCTATCATCTATCCATCTTCATCTTGGACGGCCAATATCACGGCGTCCTGTAGGCCTATATTCATATGCCTAACTTACTTATCTATGGGGTTCCATCCGTTATAAATCTGTATCTATCTACAATCCTTTGTCCAATATTAAATATTCCAAGTACTTTTATATTTGATTCATTCCTTTTCTTTCATCCCCTAATATATACCCTGATGTTTTTCTTAATAATCTCATCTCGGCTGTTTCTATGTTCCGTTTGTCACTTACATTTAGTGCCCAGTTTTCACCACTGTACATAAGCATTGGAACAGGCATTACCTTATGCTTCATCTTCGTAGGCTATATTTTATAACCTTATCTTGTAATATTCTTTGTATTGTTCCACATATTTGTTTGAAATCGTATTATTTATTTTATAAAACTTCATCATTACAGTAGGATACATCACAGTCTAAGTATTTAAAAAACTTCATCATCATCATCATCATCATCATCACTCCAAGGATTAGGCAATTGCCCGTTCCGACTTCATATTGCATCAGCCCAACGTCTTCTAGGTCTTCCAACATCACGCCTTCCTCTTGCTTGATAATTTCTGGCTAACAATGGATATCTCTCCTTGCTCATTCCATCCATGTGATCAATCCATTTCTGTCTGTAATTCGTGACTTTATCCAACAAAGGCTGTACTTTCAATTCTTCTCTTATATCCTCATTTCTTATTCTATCAAGTCTTGTACATCCTTTTACTTGTCTTAGGAACCGCATCTCTGCCGTCTGTATTCTATCCTTCTGTCTTTTCACTGGAGCCCAAGTTTCACATCCATACAATATTGTGGGAACCGCCATAACATTATACATTTTTATCTTGGTTTCTTTTCTAATTTTATTTTTGAATGTTCTCTGTATTGTTCCACACACCGTCTGAAATTTATTTATTTTGGAGTCAATATCTCTTTCCACATTGTAGCCAACATCACAGCCCAAATATTTGAAACTAGACACCTGTTCTATACTTTGATTTTCTAAAATAATTTGGTTCTCACTGGATCTCTTCCTCTAAAAGCCATGGTCTTCGTTTTCCTTACAGAAATTTTTAGATCGTATAATTTACATATTTCATTTAATGCATGCATTGATTTCTGTAAGTCGTCTTCATTTTTCTGTATTATGATTACATCGTCAGCAAATAAAAGATTATTTATGCACATTTTATTATCCATTCTTATTCCTGGATTTACTAAAACTTTCCATTTATTAAAAATATCGTCTATATATATATTAAACAAAGTGGGTGATAAACTACATCCTTGTCGTAATCCAGTATTTGTTTTGATTGCATCTGTTCTTTTGAATCCGGTATCTATAATTATATTTGTGTCTTCATATAATGTCTTTATTGTTTCTACAAGGCACAGCGGGTATCCTTTCATTCGTAATATTTCCCATAATTTTGTCTGTTTACTCGATCGAAGGCCTTATCCAAATCTGTAAATCCTATGTGAGTTTCTAAGTTATGTTCTCTTCTCTTTTCTATGAGTTGTTTCAGTGTAAAGACATTGTCTATACATGACCTTCCCTTTCTGAATCCACTTTGATTTTCACTTATTATTACTTCTGTTATGTTTCTCAATCTATTATTTATTATTTTCGTATATATTTTGTAGCCAGTATTCATTAAGCTAATCCCTCTGTAATTCTCGCAATTTCTCCGGTCTCCTCTTTTGAATATATTCTTGACAATTGCTGTTTTCCAAGTGGTTGGAATCCCATAGGTCTGCCAACATGTATTAATTAGATGAAGTATTCGTAGTTTACACAATATTCCACTATATTTGATTAATTCCATATTTATATTATCTAATCCTGTTGCTTTCCTATTCTTAGTGGTTTTCAAAGCCATTTCTAATTCATTTATGTCTATTACATCAATATTTTCCACTTTTATTTCTTCCTCATTGTTCTCTTTTCCTTCAATTTCCTCCTTTTTCCAAAGTTTTTCATAATGCTGGATCCATTCTTGTTCTGGGATTATATTCAATCTGGCAGAATCTTTCTCAGTCTGATTTAGATGTTTCACTAATTTATAACCTATTTCTTGTCTTCCATACATATCATGTTCTACTGAGCTTATAAATTTATCCCATGACTCCTGATGGGATTTTCTTATAATGTTTTTAGCAATTCTCCTTTTCATTTTATATTCTTCATAAGATTCTTCTGTTTTCAGTCGTAAGTATGTATGATATGCTTTTTGTTTTTCATTCACTGCATTTTGTATATTCGCATTCCAAGTTCTCAAGCCCTTCCTATTCCTTATTCTATTTTTCTTTCCTAATATCTCATTTGCTGTTTTATGTATTACATTTGATATATTTTCCCATTCAATATTTATATCTTCTGACGTCGCTATCTCTGATATATATTTATTCATTCTGCTTTCATAATGTTGTCTAATACTTTGATCTTGTAATAAATATATTTTATATACTTCTTCTTGGTTTCTTTTGTTCTTTATGTTATTTTTCCGCCATTTAGCTATTATGTTTATTTTGCTTATCACGAGATAGTGATCAGAGTATATATCGCTGCCTCTATGTACTCTCACATCTTTTACCAAGGCTCCTAGCTTGTTGTTTACGATTAAATAGTCAATTATTGATCTTGAGTTATATCCACTTCTTGTATATTTATGTATGTCCTTTTTTCGGAAATAGGTATTCATTATTTTTATTGATTATAGGCTGAAAACTGTCTCAAATCCTGTCCATTTTCATTTATTGTTATTTCTCCATTATTTCCTATTAATTAGGTATAGGGACATTGCCTACTCTGGCATTTAAGTCTCCACTTATTATTAAATGATGATCTTTTGTATATTTATCAACTAATGTTTGTAATGTTTTATAAAATGTTTTTGTTTCTTCTTTCTTGCCTTCCTCTGGGGCATACACAGCAATTATCATCATATATCCTCTTTCAATTTTAAATCTGACTATCAGGATTCTTTCATTTATAAACTCATAGCTATTCAATTTGTTCTTCCATTTTTCATCTATTAAAATTGCTACTCCACACTGCGCTCTTGTTGTCTGTTCTACTCCGCTATACAACATAGTATAGTGTTGTAAGTCCTTTGTTCCTTTTAGTTTCTTTTTTGTTTCTGTTATTGTTGCTATATTTATTTCTTTTTTCTTTAATTCTCTTTCTAATTCTTCTTCTTTTGTATTTATTCCCCTTACGTTCCAATTTCCTAATTTCAAAATGTCCTTTATTCCAAATCGTATCCTTTTATCTTGCTTGGGTCGGTTCCTTTTATGACAATCCGGCTGATTTCCATGAAGCTTCTCAGTAAGATAAATGTCTCCTGGAAGCGTTACGAGCGCTTCGCAGGACAAGGATGGTGGAAGGGCTGCTTCCTCTGAGCCTCCA
The DNA here is from genome assembly GCA_030220185.1 of Diploptera punctata. Taxonomy (NCBI): domain Eukaryota; kingdom Metazoa; phylum Arthropoda; class Insecta; order Blattodea; family Blaberidae; genus Diploptera; species Diploptera punctata. The sequence continues at coordinate 1,481,692 of JASPKZ010000831.1, forward strand.
AACATGCTCCTCTGGGTATCCACCCCCCAAGAGAGGGCTGCTTCTTCCGCTCTTCAAGCCCTACAAGTTTAGCTGTGCTATTCCTTGTCGCCCTGTTGACCGTTGAAGACTTGACTTGACGAAGATGTGGCCGCCCAATATGGATACAGACGCCATTCCTTCGTTGTGAGCTATACTTAGTTCCCCTCGCCTCTTACCCACCAGCAAGATTAACCTAAGTCAATCTTCCCCAGTAGAGTCGTCTGGTTCATCGGGTACTAAGCCCCCCCACCACGTCAAGGTGATAGCTCCTGGGGGGGTTTAAAAAACTTTTAACATTAAATAAAATTTAAATTCTTTAAAATAACATTTACATTTAATTTGAAAGTTAACTCACCTCCAGTGATGTACTTCTGCACAATAGAAGGATCTCCATCAGTAGAGATATGTGAAATAAAATTATGATACTTATCGCAATGTAAAGAACTTCAATATCAATTTTAAAGAATTCAGCTACAAATTCGTCATAAATTATAGACATAATTAGGTAGAATGAAAGATATGTCACAGAAATGAACATTTCAAGAACGGTAATAAGAATTTGTATTGAATATGCGAAATTTATTTTCGAAGTTAATTCGCAGCCTTTACTATGGATACTGGCATATTTATTTATGTTTCGTTTTGTTCTTTTCCTGACTACCACCGAGTCATGTGATGATATTATGCATTTATCACACTGAATACCCTTGAACTTGATATTTACATCAAGAAATATGCATTTAAGAATTCTAATGTTTTGTAAAAAAAAACTGTATAAAGAAGATGTTATAAAATACTGATAATATTCTGAAAATACCGGTGAATACACTATCTATAAGAAAATCTGTTGTTTTCCAACCAAATATATTAAGGACCAGAATTATTGTAAAGCGGAAAATAAAACTTACAGTAATGACAACTGATTCACGTATTTTAATTAGAGAGATTGAATGTTTGAAAGAGATAATTATTTTAGAAATGTCATAAAATAATTCATAATTATATAAATGATTAGCTAAGGCTCCTATAACTATAATGGTAGTATTAATTACCTCCAAGAATATTCCGAATGTTGGTAAATTCACGTGAGCTGGCGACCATTTAGTTGAGAAAAATAAGTAATCTGATATAAATTTTCCAATAATAAAAACGAAGAAAAATGTTAAATTTATTTTATTTGGTCTTTTAATTACTTGTTCTCTGATACGAGTATATGGAATAAGAACAGAAACACTTGTTAAATAAAACACCGTGTCTATGAAGTATGCAAGTTTCATGATTACGATGTCACGAAATTAAACTATAGATTAAAGAATGTAAGAATTATTATAGAATGTAATTGTCAAAATAGTTTCGGGAATTAGAGCGCAAGTATCTGGAAGCAGTAAATGAAAAACAGCCAAACCGTTCAATTACTATTGCGGAATCTTATTGCGAGCTAAGAAATATTAATATGTACGGTATGTGGTCGGAATAAAGTGCAATAAATAGCTAAAAATAAATTAGAAGCGGAGATACAATTTACTTAAGAGACCGGATGCTAACAGTACTGAACTAGTAATGCACGCGGCCTCAAAGATAATAATGGGCAGAGCAGAAATGCACACTTACAGAATACTACTTCGTTGACTATGCTGACTCAGTAGGGATATAAACCGATGTAACTTAGGTTTACCAGGAAAATACTTTCAAAATGTCTTAATTTACAGACTTGGATTCAACGTATAGCGATTATACTTTAATAAAACTGACAAAAAATCTCACTCCAACCTTGAAGTATTCTACGTAGTGTAATTACTCATTGAAATATAATGGACGATCATTAAAAACAATCTAAATAGTTTCAAACATATTGAATGTGTAACAATTACATTTTCTGCGCCATAAAATTTTGGGGAATTTCATGACCACACGTTGCAGAATTGATAATAGGGAAATGCAATTATCTCGAATGACTAAAATGTCAAATGAAATTTAGAAGCTTTATCTATTTTGCTGATAACAAAACATAAAGAACCAAATTTACTGAATTACAGTATTTTTTCAATGTACTTATTTCAGAATTTTTTATTGGTTGCTCCTAAAATTTGTTAAAATTCAGGAAATATACTTTAGGAATAATATATGCAAACAAGAACTAATTTCTATCGACCTCTGATGCTCTTTTCAAAACACACACCACATAAATAATCCATCTTTATAGTCATAACTATAATGTAAAATTTATTAATCAACTTAGTGAATTATTATATATTCTCTAGGGGCATAATAACACGCCAGTAAATTGTTTCGAAGCGTTATCAATGATATTTTGCAAAGATAATCTTTTTATTGAGAAGGATGCTATTAGTAGAGCCCGAATATGAAATGGTAGATAGCTCTATACAAATTAGTTTTTCGCAATTGTAGAAATATTGATTAAATTGATAACGGTATGTCTATCATCTATCCATCTTCTCCTCGAACGTCTAATATCAGGCGTCTTGTTTGTCCTGTATGTCTACATTCATATGCCTATGTAGCTGATCTATGTTGTTCCATCTGTAGTAAATCTGCATACCAATGCTTCTATCTACAATCCTTTGTCCAATATTAAGAATTTCCAAGTCCTTTTCTGTTCATTCCTTCCTTTTTTCATCCCTTAAATATGTACCCTGCTCTTTTTCTTAAATATCTCATCTCTGCTGTTTCTATGTTTCGTTTGTCACGTATACTTAATGCCCAGTTTTCACAGCCGTACTTAAACATTGCTATAGCCATTACCTTATAAAACTATATTTCGTATCATTTCTAAACGTATATTTTAATGTCCTTTGTATGGTTCCACACATTTGTTTGAATTTATATAATGTATTTTTATAAAACTTCATCATAACAGTACGATACCTCATAGCCTAAGTATTTAAAACTATTAACTTTAAATAAAATTTAAATTACTTGAAACAACATTTACAATTAATTGAAAGTCAACTCACCTCCAGCGATGTACTTCTGCACAATAGAACGATCTCCATCAGTAGAGATACGTGAAATAAAAGTATAATACTTATCGCAATGTAAACAGCATTCATATCAATTTTAAGGAAGTTAGCTACAAATTCGTCATAAATTATAGACATAATTAGGTAGAATGAAAGATATGTCAAAGAAATGAACATTTTCTATAATAGTAATAAGAATTTGTATTGAGTATGCGAAATTATTTTCGAAGTTAGTTCGCAGCTTTACTATGGATACCGGCATATTTATTATGTTTCGTTTTGTTCTTTTCCTGACTACCACGGAGTCATCTGATGATATTATGCGTTTATCACACTGAATACCCATGAACTTGATATTTACATCAAGAAATATGCATTTAAGAATCTAATTGTTGAAAAAAAAAACTGTATAAAGAAAATGTTATAAAATATTGATAATATTCTGAAAATACCAGTGATACACTATCTATAAGAAAATTTGTTGATTTTCCAACCAAATATATTAAGGACCAGAATTATTGTAAAGCGGAAAATAAAACTTACAGTAATGACAACTAGATTCACGTATTTTAATTAGAGAGATTGAATGTTTGAAAGAGATAATTATTTTAGAAATGTCATAAAATAATTCATAATTATACAAAATGATTAGCTAAGGCTCCTATAACTATAATGGTAGTATTAATTACCTCCAAGAATATTCCGAATGTTGGTAAATTCACGTGAGCTGGCGACCATTTAGTTGAGAAAAATAAGTAATCTGATATAAATTTTCCAATAATAAAAACGAAGAAGAAAAATGTTAAATTTATTTATTTGGTCTTTTAATTACTTGTTCTCTGATACGAGTATATGGAATAAGAACAGAAACACTTGTTAAATAAACACACACCGTGTCTATGAAGTATGCAAGTTTCATGATTACGATGTCACGAAATTAAACTATAGATTAAAGAATGTAAGAATTATTATAGAATGTAATTGTCAAAATAGTTTCGGGAATTAGAGCGCAAGTATCTGGAAAGCAGTAAATGAAAAACAGCCAAACCGTTCAATTACTATTGCGGAATCTTATTGCGAGCTAAGAAATATTAATATGTACGGTATGTGGTCGGAATAAAGTGCAATAAATAGCTAAAAATAAATTAGAAGCGGAGATAGATACAATTTACTTAAGAGACCGGATGCTAACAGTACTGAACTAGTAATGCACGCGGCCTCAAAGATAATAATGGGCAGAGCAGAAATGCACACTTACAGAATACTACTTCGTTGACTATGCTGACTCAGTAGGGATATAAACCGATGTAACTTAGGTTTACCAGGAAAATACTTTCAAAATGTCTTAATTTACAGACTTGGATTCAACGTATAGCGATTATACTTTAATAAAACTGACAAAAAATCTCACTCCAACCTTGAAGTATTCTACGTAGTGTAATTACTCATTGAAATATAATGGACGATCATTAAAAACAATCTAAATAGTTTCAAACATATTGAATGTGTAACAATTACATTTTCTGCGCCATAAAATTTTGGGGGAATTTCATGACCACACGTTGCAGAATTGATAATAGGGAAATGCAATTATACTCGAATGACTAAAATGTCAAATGAAATTTAGAAGCTTTTATCTATTTTGCTGATAACAAAAAATAAAGAACCAAATTACTGAATTACAGTATTTTTTCAAATGTACTTATTTCAGAATTTTTTATTGGTGCTCCTAAAATTTGTTAAAATTTCAGGAAATATACTTTAGGAATAATATATGCAAACAAGAACTAATTTCTATCGACCTCTGATGCTCTTTTCAAAACACACACCACATAATAATCCATCTTTATAGTCATAACTATAATGTAAAATTTATTAATCAACTTAGGTGAATTTATTATATATTCTCTAGGGGCATAATAACACGCCAGTAAATTGTTTCGAAGCGTTATCAATGATATTTTGCAAAGATAATCTTTTTATTGAGAAGGATGCTATTAGTAGAGCCCGAATATGAAATGGTAGATAGCTCTATACAAATTAGTTTTTCGCAATTGTAGAAATATTGATTAAATTGATAACGGTATGTCTATCATCTATCCATCTTCTCCTCGAACGTCTAATATCAGGCGTCTTGTTTGTCCTGTATGTCTACATTCATATGCCTATGTAGCTGATCTATGTTGTTCCATCTGTAGTAAATCTGCATACCAATGCTTCTATCTACAATCCTTTGTCCAATATTAAGAATTTCCAAGTCCTTTTCTGTTTCATTCCTTCCTTTTTTCATCCCTTAAATATGTACCCTGCTCTTTTTCTTAAATATCTCATCTCTGCTGTTTCTATGTTTCGTTTGTCACGTATACTTAATGCCCAGTTTTCACAGCCGTACTTAAACATTGCTATAGCCATTACCTTATAAAACTATATTTCGTATCATTTCTAAACGTATATTTTAATGTCCTTTGTATGGTTCCACACATTTGTTTGAATTTATATAATGTATTTTATAAAACTTCATCATAACAGTACGATACCTCATAGCCTAAGTATTTAAAACTATTAACTTTAAATAAAATTTAAATTACTTGAAACAACATTTACAATTAATTTGAAAGTCAACTCACCTCCAGCGATGTACTTCTGCACAATAGAACGATCTCCATCAGTAGAGATACGTGAAATAAAAGTATAATACTTATCGCAATGTAAACAGCATTAATATCAATTTTAAGGAAGTTAGCTACAAATTCGTCATAAATTATAGACATAATTAAGTAGAATGAAAGATATGTCAAAGAAATGAACATTTCTATAATAGTAATAAGAATTTGTATTGAGTATGCGAAATTTATTTTCGAAGTTAGTTCGCAGCATTTTACTATGGATACCGGCATATTTATTTATGTTCCTTTTTGTTCGTTTCCTGAATACCACGGAGTCATCTGATGATATTATGCGTTTACCACACTGCATACCCATGAACTTGATATTTACATCAAGAAATATGCATTTAAGAATTCTAATGTGTTGCAAAAAAAAAACTGTATAAAGAAAATGTTATAAAATATTGATAATATTCTGAAAATGCCAGTGATTGCACCATCTATAAGAAAATTTGTTGATTTCCAACTACCTATATTAAGGACCAGAACGATTGTAAAGCGGAAAATAAAAGTTATAGTAATGACAACTAATTCACGTATTTTAATTAGTGAAATTGAATGTTTGAAAGACATAATTATTTTAGAAATGTCATAAAATAATTCGTAATTGTACAAATGATTAGCTACGGCTCCTATAACTATAATGGTAGTATTAATTACTTCCAAGAACATTCCGAATGATGGTAAATTCAAGTGTGCGGGCGACCACTTAGTTGAGAAAAATAAGCAATCTGATATAAATTTTCCAAACACAAAAACGAAGAAGAATGTTAAATTTATTTTATTTGGTATTTTTATTTCTCGTTCTCTGATGTATGGAATAAGAATAGAAACACTTATTAAATAATACACAGTGTCTATGACGTATGCAAGTTTCATCATTAGTGATGTCACGAAATTAGACTATAGATTAGAGAATGTAAGAATTATTATTGAATGTAATTCTCAAAATAGTTTCGGGAATTTGAGCGAAATATCTGGAAACTGGAATTTAAAAAAACAGCAAAACCGGTCAATTACTATTTCTTTATCTGATTGCAAACAAAAGGAATATTTACGTGTGCGGTTCTTGGTCGGAATAAAGTACAATAAATAGCGAAAAATAAATTATAAGTGGAGATAGAAATGACTTAAGAGATCCGATGTTAAGAGTACTGAACTGGTACTGAACGCATCCTGAATTAATTATGGGTACAGCAGAATTGCAAACTAACGGAATTCGTTGGTTTCGCTGGCTCAGTACGGGTATAAACCAATAAAATTAGATTTACCCGGAGAAAACTTTCAAAATTTGGTAATTTAATAGAATTGCATTCAGCACATAGCAATTAAACTTTAAAAAAACTGACAAAAAATCTCACTCCAACCTTAAAATATACTACCTAGCGTAATTACATAACGAAATGTAATGTAAGATAATTAAAAACAATTGAAATCGTTTTTAACATGTGATCTTTTCTAACATATAACTAGCTACCCAAGCAACTATTATATTTTCAGCACTGTAAAAATTTAGAAGAATTTCAAGACCAAACGTTTCAAAATTGCTAATACGGAAATGCAATTATACTCTAATGACTAAAAATTAAAATGAAATTTAGAAGATTTTTTATTTTGCACATAACAAAAAATAAAAAACCAAGCTACTGAATTACAGTATTTTTATATAAATTTGTGTATCCTTATTTTATATTTTTTATTTGTGCTCCTAAATTTTGTTAAAATTTCACGAAATATATTTTAATATTAGAATATGCAAACAAGAACTAATTTTTATCACCCATAGACTACTAATAATAATTCTTCATTATAGTCACAACTAAAATGTGAAATTAATTAATCAACTTAATTGCATGTGTATATATTCCCTAGGAGCATAATAACATGTCAGTAAATTGTTTCGAAGTGCTATCATTGATGAATGTAAGATTGCAAAGGTACTTTTTTTCTTAATTCAGAAGACTGCTAACAGTAGAGCCCAAATTTTAAATGGTACATAGTTCTACAATCATTAAATTATCTCAATTGTAAAATTGTTCATTAATTAAATTGATAACTATTTTATTTCAATCATGATTATCTTATATAATATATCAATCCATACGATATAAGAAGTTATAAAAAATATATTCACTATTTATCTCATAGACAGATAATGTTGCGGCTTCCTGTTGATAAAATTGCCTCTTTCTGTACGTAATAAGATATATCTCCGCATAACTTCCTTGGTAAGAATATCGATTCAACAATGTACAAACGATATGTTACAGCAAGGAATGCCAAAAGAAAACAACTTAAAATAATTACAAAAAACTGGTTAGTTCTGTTGCTCTAAAAAATTATTATTTTTTATAATCAATATGCATTAATGTTAATAGTTATTTCTCATACAATTATCTGTTATTTATTTTCCCAAGCCCAAAGATACTTAACAGTAAATATATGCTATTTATAACTATACAGCTGGCTTAAAAATCGCCCGGAAGTAAGATCGGAGTACATAACCTAACATTTGGTAAATATTAAACATTATAATTATTTTTAGCTTATGGTGTAGTATTATTCGCTAAATAGTCACTCAAAATCCAACGTGAGGTTGAGTCTTTCATTAGACAAACCACTCGCGACATTGTCGCTCGTGATTTTTTTCAGATAAACACAATCTCCTGTTAGATTACTGTTGATAATTATGTGATTACTTTATTCTAACATAAAATTAAGAATTTGAAGAATTAAATTACCCCTCAGGGGTCCTCATCTAGGGGATATGTGGATTGCGACGACAAGGTGCCCAAGGTGCCCAAGCGTGTGCAAAACATTTCTTCCACTTACTTGTGTTTTGCACTCTTTTAACTTTACTATCTGACCTCTCTTGGTTAACTCTTGTTTTTTCGACCCCGACGCTATTAGGGCATCCGAGGGCTAGGGAGTCCTTCCTTTTTTTCCATTTCTTCTTTCCTTTATTTTCTTTTCTTCTCCAGAAAAGCCTGACCAGAGGCTATAAGATGGCAGCCCCATCACTGGTCTTGCCTTCCTTTGGCCCAGCAACCAATCGAAGGGACTATTATTATGCTTTCAAGTCTTATACGAGAATTTCCCATAAGGGAAAATTTTCTATAGAATCGTAACAGGCCTTGGCCTATTACTTGGAAGGAAGAAGAAGAAGAAGAATTAAATTACATATAAATCATCATCATTATCATCATGATCATAGTACATTAACGAATTTAGGCAATTTGTTGATATTAAATGTATATAAATATTATAACTTGAAAGTGTAATGAAGGATTTACGCAGTAACTATTTAGGGTTTAATCCTGGATGTGAGTTAACATTCAAATTAAATTAAACTGTAGTTTTAAGTAATTTAAATTTTATTTACTATAATACTCTTATCTCTCCCAATAGTAACTATTTTTTTATGATGGAATGGCCTGCGTTCTTAAATGACATCGTGAGCAATGTTGGCGGTAGCGTTGCTACTGAAAGCGTTACAACACACTTCCTGCATCTTGCTTCATTTTATAGTCTGTTTTAGCACTTTCCTACATCGGATATTGAAAATAATATGTTACCGTTCTGTATTTACACATTAATACAAATATTCTTTAATTTCAATAAAATATAAAATATTTAACGTACATTCTGTTAGAGAAGGTACAGTAGATTATACTTCCATCTCTTGTATATGACTTAAAATGGGAAATTACACTTTTCCATTTCTTACTATGCACAAACATATCAAGGACAAATTTGAAACGATCAGACAACCAAATACGAGGGAGGAATTTTGCAACGAAGACAAACTGTTTAATATGAATAAAATATTAAGTTTCCTGAAATATGAAATGATTGTCAAAATATTATGGAATATGAATTATTTTATCAACTGTAGGCCAAGGGCCTTCTAGGCCCGATGCGCCATGGAGTAAGTAAGCAAGCAAGCTTTAAATTAGTCATTTGGCAACTGTTTCTGATGTCCGCTACATTATTCTTCATAGTTTAAACAATTACATTTTCATATTCTACTCACTCCAGCAATAATTTACGTTTAAGCATATTTTGTTTTCACTGCACTGCGACACATTTAAACAAGCTGGCATCAGAAATTGTATTACTGCTTATTTAATAAAGTATATATTCCGTAAACTTACAAAATCGGATCATACATTCGACTTGAGGAATTCGCTTAGTTTACGCAATTCCTGTGTCCCTTTTATGTTTATAACAAATGCGTTAATAAATGTTTGTTTTTCATCTTATTTTGAATACATTACAGCATAAAATGTTTTTTTAATCCCGATAATACTGTGCTATTTTTATGAATTATTTAATTAATGTCATCTTCATGATTCTGACTCTTAGTTATTTAATACCTATTATATGTATTACTTGCACCGATTCATTATTCTTTTTCCATTTTCCAATTTCAAATACTTGCTCTAATTGTCAAATCTAATTAGATCACAGCTGGCACACTGCGACTCAGAGTGGCACAGATATAAACATAGGCTATGCTGTATCTTACCGTTCAGTGCACGTGTAAATCAATACATATAAATAATAATATAATAAATAATAAATAATAAATAAAGCCTGATATGTCCCTTTAGGGCAAAGGCCTCCCTGTACAGGGGTTAAGCTCTATTTGAGAGTGTCACCCGGTGAGCTACTCCGTGGTGAGAAGTTGACTTGGATGTAGCACTTGGTTTGTATACACTGTCTGTTCTGTGATTAGTTAATACACAGTTGGCTCTCCATCGTTCTCCATCTTTTCCTGCATCTGGCGACTCTGTACCATTGCGCCCCTGCTCGTTCTTTGAAGATGTCAGCCCATCGTCGTCTTGGTCTTCCGCGCTGTCTCTTGCCTGTGTACGGGTCCCACATGGTTGTTTTTATTGTCCACCTGTCGTCCTGTATTCTTGCGACGTGGCCTCCCCACTTCCATTTTTTCCTGATGGCTTGTTGTGCGGGATCAGTTGTTGAGGATATCGCTTGAAGTGTTGTATTCGAGATTCTGTCCTTCAGAGTTATGCCTAAGATTTTCCTCTCCATTTTCCTTCGGCATACTTGGAGTGTGTACTTCAGTTTGGCAGTAAGATTCCAAGTTTGGCAGCCATATAACAGTGTTGGAAGAACACAGGTTTGTAGTGTTTCCATTTTGAGTTTCCGGTTGAGTGACTTGTCCAGCAGTATAAATACTTAGGACAACTACTCTCCTTCCATCAGAAAGTAGAGAAGGAAATAAGCAGAAGAATAGCTCTCGCCTGGAAGGCGTTCTGGTCACTGAAATTTATACTGCTGGACAAGTCACTCAACCGGAAACTCAAAATGGAAACACTACAAACCTGTGTTCTTCCAACACTGTTATATGGCTGCCAAACTTGGAATCTTACTGCCAAACTGAAGTACACACTCCAAGTATGCCAAAGGAAAATGGAGAGGAAAATCTTAGGCATAACTCTGAAGGACAGAATCTCGAATACAACACTTCAAGCGATATCCTCAACAACTGATCCCGCACAACAAGCCATATATAGGCTCAAATTGAGTCTTGACACATTGATTTCCCATCTATGCTATAGATTAATATTTTTAATGTACAATAATAATCAATAGTAGTATTCACTATACATATATAAATCATTAATAAATTTAATATTATTAAACCGTATTTTCTTACATGTGTTAATGATATAATCGTTCCTATAAATATGAATTCTTGATTATAAATCCGTTTTCATTATATTTTTTATTGCTTCCAGCTTCGAGATTAGTTAGGCTAGCATATGAACTCGCCAAAGAACCCTTCTTCAGAGAAGAACTGCGTATGAGGCTACCATCCACGGACAGCTCAAATAAACTACTTCAGGAAAGGGATAAGAAGAGACAAGAGATATGGCTGGACTTTTATACAACAGAAGCCATGACAAACAGATCCTGGACCAACACCAATCAAGAACTCCGACACCTGGTGAACTCAATAGCAGTGCATGGATACCACCACAGGATATGCAAGACCAAGTGTTTCAACAATCCCGGGAACAACTGTGTGTGTGAACTGTGCGAGCAACCATGCGACCGTTACCATGTGACCACCTGCAAAAGACGAGGGAAATCCCTGGTAGAATTCTTCAAATTAATGACAAAACTTATGTAACATGTATTTCTGCAAAACGTGCCCGCATTTATTCTATTATTATTATTATTATTATTATTATTATTATTATTATTATTATTATTATATTATTATTATTATTATTATTATTATTATTATTATTATTATATTTTTCATATTCTTCTATCAATTTCCATGTCGTATATTCAATATCTTAATTTCCTTCTGAAATTAGTACTTGGACATCCGATTAACAATGAGTAAATGCTATCGTCTCTCATTTAATTACAATATTTCACCTCAAACAATATGCATCATTAATAGCTTCTGTTCATGGAATCCGAATAACAGTAACTCGCATCCATACAGATCAGGTGACTCCATTATTTATGAATTTTACAAACCATTTGCTGATAAGACTCCAAATCTTGTTTATGTTATATAAATGTCTTTTTTTACACAATTCTTAATTATTTATCCATTTATATTAAATGATTGAATTCAATGTGGCACGATTCCTAACTGGAATAAAATTTACCAATTTAATTTTTGTAGTAAATGTTTGTTGCTTGTTCTGTAGATCTACTTTAAGAATCAAGCAATTTTATACTTGATTCGTGAAAGAAATTCAAGCTATGGCATATTGTTTATTCGTCACAAAGTATACCATACATTTTAATTAATTATATAATCTACTAGCGAATTAACGACATGCGTTTCTGCGCCTAAATAAATTAAATATTTTTTTATATTTTTCTTTGAATAAGTTAAAATAAAATTACTGGTTAATTAAAATGTATGGTATACATTGAGACGAACCAAACATGGCGGTTGTTAGTCAAATATTAATTTTGGATTTCAGGTAAACCCCCACTTCTAATGACCGGATTTCGCTGATGTTTGGACGATATCTACATCAGTTCATTTTAATAGCACATACAGAGTTGCATTATAAAACATGAAAAACTGCGATCGCTAGAGGGATTTTTAAATTTTCTTTTCAGGTGAATCCCTACACTTAATGGTTTTAGAGAATAATAAATAGCGACTCAAACACTCTCCGAAACAAATTTTCATAACAATCGACGGTCTATTTTTCGAGTTTGTGACCACAAACATACGCAGGCTGAATTGTTATATATAATAGTATATTGCGATACAAGTGAGGTAAGCACTTGTTACTTATCGAGAAAAAGTTTGAAAAAAAACGAGGCGCTTGCGCAGGGTTTTTTTTTTAATTTTCGAGATCTGTTACGTGGTTACCTCATGCATATTGCATACTATTTTTTGCTCGATGTGACTAATTTTTATTAAATATAGCAATAAATGAATTAAAATATTGGTTGGAAGTAAATGACTTCTATGAAAAAGAAACATTTGGTAATCGTTGCTATGTAGCTTTTCATTTTTTTTATTATAAGCAAGGATTGTTGGCTGTGGATACATTTTTATATGTAGTATCGTGATTAGAATCTGTTTGATAATTCTATTATGGAAGGAGGCATGGTAGATCATAGAGAAATTGAAGAAGCCTGGAGGGTGGGATGTTCTGCATTAATTCCGGAAAAGTCTAAAAAAAAGCACGAGTTAGTGTACAAAACATTCAAGAAATGGTTAAATGAAAAAGGCGTGCAAATTAACGAGGAGGATTTGTTGGTATATTTTGTTCTGAGGAATGCGAAATTAAAGTCTGCAGGAAATTTATGGTCAGAGTACTCAATGCTCGAAGCTAATATAAAGTTAAATGATGGGATTGACATTTCCTCATTTTGTAAACTCTTCAAAATAAGATTAATACAGCAGATAAGATTTTACACTGTGGAAGCGAGATTGAAGTAGGGCCGTCTACTAGCGGAGAAACAAATATGACAACATTGAACTTGAAAAAAATGTACAGTGTTCGTTCAATAGCATTCAATAATTGTAATAATTGTACTACAACATTCAATATATCAAAATAAATATTGCTACTATAATTTTACTTACCGCATGTGTGCTATTTGAGTCCATATCAGCATTGCGATTTCTTTTGTTTGCATAGCAACCAGGTTAGATGTGGGAACGTTGACTTACTTCCAGTAACAACAATATTAGTAAGTATAAGAAATTAGTCACATCGACCAAAAAATTATAATCTATTGAGTTATTATACAAAGTACAATCCATTTATAACATAAGCAGAATTTAAATATATTTGGCCATTTGGATTATTCCGTAGGCAGCAAAAATAGCACTACATACTAAATAATAATTAATAATAATAAGTAATAATAAGTAATAATAATAATAAATTTGTCCACCGCTGTGGTCTCGGGGTAGCGTGCTGCCTTGTCACGCAGCGGGCCCGGGTTCGATCCCCGGCCGGGACAGTTTTTCTGGATGAGGTTTTTATTGGGGTTTTTCCTCACCTGTAACACAAATGTCAGGAAAACTTTAAGACCCAAACGGTCCCCGAAATCATATGGCCATCGCAATCATCATCATCATTCATATTCATCTTAGGTTACGTTTAGGATTGGGGACTCTCTTGGCGCACCATTATCATCATCACCCATCATATCATCGGGGCAACGTAACCCCGCCTTCCAGGCGCCCCAACCTCAGAAGTGGGTTACAAGTACGCCATGCTAGGAGAGAAACCAGGAATGTCAAAAGACAAACCTGGGGCATTTGAAAATAATAATAATAATAATAATAATAATAATAATAATAATAATAATAATAATAATAAATTTCAGTTTTAACTCACCTCTAGGGATGTATTTCTGCACAACCAAACAATCACTAACCACGTTGATATATTGGATGTAATTAGCAAAATTATAGCGGTAAAAAAATCAGCAATATTAGTATGAAGGGATTTAATTATAAAAGGCAGATACTGAATAAAATATAATATATAAAACAAAATGTAAGTTAGGCCATTAAACATTTCAAAAATACTAACTAAAATTTGTGGAGTATAAGCAAAGTTAATCTTTAAAATTAAATCGCTACCAAAACAATGCAAATCAGCCATCTCGATTATATTTCTATTCATACTTTTATTGGTTAATCTACTATTACTTGATAATAAAATATGTGTTGAATATTTTCTAGACTGAATATTTTTCAGTTTGATATTTATATCAAGAAAAATGCATCGTAGAATCCTAACATGTTGTAAAAATATATGGATGAAGAAATAGTTATAAAATGCTGCTGCCATTTTAAAAAAGACAATCATTATTTTATTTATATCTAAACCTGATTTATTCCCCATAAATGTATTAATGAGAAAAGTAGTTACAAAACTCAAAACGAAATGGATTAAAACGATTACAGACTCAACTGCTTTCAAATGAACGGTTAAGTTTTTGAAAGGCAGCAGTGCCTTAGCAATATCAGAGAATAATTCATAATTATACAACTGTGTAGAGAAACCGCCTATGACTGTCAACAACATATTTGTTGCTTTTAACGTCATACCAAACTCTAGTAAACTAATGGCAGTGAAACGAGACATGGATGATAAAAATAAGTAAAATGCTATAAAAATACCAATAACAAAACCGAAGGAGACTATTAACTTTATGTTACTTGGTCTTACGATTTCTTGTCCTCTAATATATGGAATAAGAAGAAAATTATTTATGAAGAAATACAAAATATCCAAGATACAGATGAATCCCATTCCTTCTCGATAAACTATACGCGATAAACAAAATCAAATGACGTAGCTAAAGTATTAGACAGAATCTGTAGAGACCTTACAATATACTACAATTACTGCAACAATATCTAAAAATTATACTATAATTATATAATAGGCTATTATAAATATAATTTTTATTAAAGTACACAAAAAGTTCTATATAAACCGATTTTCTTCAGTGCAATTAAGAAAAATATATGTATCCAGTTATTTATGATTGGGTATTCTTCAAATTGAATTACATTGTAGAAAACCGTGCTAAAATATTCTAAAACTATATGTAATTTCTATCGAAATCTTAAAATTTACTTATGGTAGCAAACATTTATCACAATTTAATAATATAATATTAATTACGACGAAAATTAATTTTCTATATTTTCTAACAGCGCTTCAGGGATCTGGGGTATTTACAGATTTATCACAATAGGCGTATATATTATGTGAATCTTATTAGTAGAAGATAATTAAACTCTTGAACTTGAAAGTGTGTTATATATTTAGGCTTATTTGTTGCTAAGAAGAAACTTGCGAAAATTCAATTTTCATTTACTAAAGCATGATACTTCTCAACTTTTAAAATTTTTTCTATCTATGAAGGACACATTCACACATAATTGTCAGTGTATCAAGACTGTTTTATAACCGTTGCATAATGCCCATTGTCTGCACCAAATAATGTAATTAACTCAATATTTGTAATTTTATTAAGTGTTTAGTTTGATGAATGGAATATGGTGGGTTTAAAAGTTAACAGCTTACTTTATGGAATGAAAAATTAAGAGCTAATAGCAAAAGCAGCCTTAGTCTCAACATGATATCCAAACTAACTTATACTCATTTGGTTACGTAAGATAAAACATTTAAACCTGGAATCTACGTGGTGAATGAGAGATGGAGACTCCTTGTAGAAAAAAGAGCGAAAACGCCCACTAGTTCGGCCAAGAATATTTTTTATATGCAGATTTTCATTGTTTACACATCTTTCTCTGCCTAAAGTTTTATTTTCCTTCTCTACTCGTACCTATCCATCCACTCCATGTCCTCCTGTCCTCTTGTTTTCATTCCAATTCTTATTTCTTGCATTGTTTTCATTCCAGTTCTTATTTCTTGCATCCACGAGTTTCAAGGTAGTCCTTTCCTTCTTCCAGGTGGACACCATTCCAATTATTTCTGAGTAACATTTATTCTTGCATTCGTCGTACATGCTAATACCAATTTAATACTCGTAGCTTGTATCTTACATCATCCACTGTTGAATATTTAATATTAATATTTTTTCGTATGACAGCACTTCTTATTTTTTTTATAATTTCGACCATCTTGCTGTTCTCCTCAAGAAATCCATTTCCGTCGATATAAGTTTTTGTTCTAAATTCGGTCAAAAATAATGTGAGAAAATAGCATTAAGCATGATTTGAAGGATGTAAAATATACATGGGATGATTGAAAATCATTAACTGAACATTGGGATGTATGGAAAGCTTATGTCAGCGCGGTCATGGACTTACGAATTTAATAGTACTAGTGAATAAGTTGGTTAGTTAATGCATATAAATGATCAGGAAAACAACACAAACGTCTTAATTTAGGTCCATCGCTGTGGTCTCGGTAGCGTCCTGTCTTGTCACGTAGGGGGCCCGGATTCGATCCCCTTTCTGGACAAGTTTCCTGAGCGAGGTTTTTTTAGGATTTTTCCTCACTTGCAACACAAATGTCAGGAATCTTTAAGGCCCAAACGGTCCCCGAACATCACATGGCCAACATAATGATCATCATTCATATTCGCCTTAGATGAAGGACTCTCCTGGCGCACCAGTATCATCACCCATGATATCATCGGGGCAGCCGCAACCCTGCTTTCCAGGGGCCCCAACCTCAGAAGTGGGTTACAATTACGCCACTGCCATGAGAGAACACCAGAAATGTCGAAATGACAACCTGGGGTATTTAATAAAAAAAGTTTAAGTATAGATGACACCCAATATGTATTTACGGTGTTATTCTATGAAGCGCCATCGAGTTAGTTATGAAGACCTAGACATAGCACTAAAAAAAGAACTAAAAATTCAAAACAGTTCATATTACAACTTTGTTGAATTGAACTGATCAGGAATGAGAACGTTTAATATAACACTAGATAATTGCAATTATAGAAAGCGTATATATATTTTGCGCTATATATTCAAAAAAATATTGTAATGACAATTTTATAAAAAATGAGCAGACTTTCTAAATTAAATTATTGCTAATCTAATTAATGAACTGTAAATCAAAATCGGATACACGAGATACTAAAGTTATAACTTTTAAAAAGTTAATTTAATTTAAAAGAAAAATAAATACATTTAATTTTCTCTTGAGGAAACAAATCGTAAACTTATAAATATAGGTCATTTTAATTTGTCTCAAAAATGCAAACATAAATAATAAATCAATTTAAAATAACTTAATACATTTATCTAGCCTATCGTTCCAGATATCGGTATTTCATATTTTCATTAGCCAGATTCCAGGTTCAAACCATTGGGCAGATAAAACTAACTAGAGTTTTTTTTTGTCCACAATCGTCACGGCAAATGATAGATTAGAATATCATTATCATTTCTTAATTCATCATTAAAATAAATTATTTAATGACAGTTCCTGCATTACTTTATGGGAGTGAAACTTGGGTAATGGCCAAAAATTTACAATGTAGAATACAAAGCGTAGAAATTAATTTCCTTAGAAGCGTAAACGGCTGCACAAGATTGGATCGGATAAAGAATGAAAAATAAGAACATAGTTAAATATATAGCCATTGAATGATAAAATAAAAGAATATAGAGATAAATGGTTTAGACATATATAAATAATGAATGAAACAAGATTAAAAAAACAGCATTTAACTACAAGCCAAGAGGTTTAAGGAATGCAGGAAGGCCAGTGAAAATATGGACAGACAACAGGCAATTTGCCTAATCATTGAAGTGAAGAAGAAGGAGAAGAAGATAAATCACTGCTCTTATACTAATATGAAAATGCAAGATATACAAAATATAAATAGGCTCTACCCATCGTAATGGTTAGAACCAAAGATTCTGGACTAGATATCATCAGATACGTTAAAAGGCTTTTTAATTGAATGTAATAAAAATGGAAACTTTATTTGGTCGTTATGCGACTTATGAACAAATTCTTTACGTTGACTTACTGACCTAATTCTCTAATTTATAAAAGTGCTTTTAGTTATTTTTATTCACTTGTCTCAACTGTCAAAATAGATGTCAGAAAGGCACATTAATCAATTATATTGTGCCATGTCAGTGGCTACTATATGGTCTTATAAATACGGATAAATATAAAATTACAGGTATCGACTCCAGATTTTGGACGAGGGTGAAATCGTATTGATATTTGAGTTTTACTACACATTAATTTACATATGGACCGCGTTATGTATCAACCGGTTATGCACCATTATCTAAGTATCGAGAAAAATACGTTTAAAGTTTGTAAATCTTCACTATTTTATTGTAGAGCCAAACTAACAATGGTGGATATTACAAGTTAATTTCCTTTTTTGACAGTTATGCATCAACAATCTAAGAGTGGGATCATTTAGCGCTTAGCTGCATGAAGTAAAATTTAGTTTAACATTTATGAAGGTCTGGTTTCGTAGTCGTTTGTTGCAAAACATAGAATTTCTGATAGGACAGATGGCGTTTACAATTTTCTTTAATAATAAAGCTATATTAAAAGATTTGGGACAAAAAGTGTGCGTACACTTATTCTATGAGCCAGTGCAACGGATGACATAAAAATCTCATTATTTTAATGGCGTTTAGTCGGTTAATGCATAACATTGTCCTACATCAGCCTTAAACTTAAAAAAACTAAAAATATACTTCATTATAGCCTAATATATCCACCGCTGTGACCTCGAGTAGCGCGCTGCCTTGTCACGCAGCGGGCCCGGGTTCGATTCCCAGTCGGGACAGGCTCCTAGGTGAGGTTTTTTCGGGGTTTTTCCTCATCTGTAAGACAAATGTCAGGAAGCTTAGGGCCCAACGGTCCCCAAAAATCATCCGGCCATCATCATCCTTCACCGGTGTGGAAAGCAACGGGAAGCTACCACACCTATAATTTCCTAGTAAAGCTGCAAAGCGTAGCATGGAAATGCTATGATTGCACTAAAAGAACCTGCCCTCGGGCAGAATTACTATGGGTGGATGAATGACCTAATATTATATTTATTCTTTTGTCTGACATACGTTTTCATTTAGGTAATATTTCAGTTAGATTTTTGTCCCACCACTCCTGGGTATAGTCAATCATCCATTACAGCATTCATAAAATGGAAGCAACTTTCATCAATTCACAAAATTTATTAAGTTTTTATGATTTTAATTAGCACTGTTAGAGAAGGAGAATCAATTGATGAAGCTTTAAAAAATGCAAAAAAATTGATAAAACTCGTATCTTGAAAGAGTTTAGAGAAACGCAACAATATATAAAACGTTCTGAAGGAAGAAGAAATGAAATATTAAGAGCAAAATATAAGGAACGTACGAAATTGAAAAAAGAAGAATGCAACTAAATTCGTAATTTTACAAGTAGGACACAAGCGAGCAAGGTAATTCAATAATATTACGCATTGTTTATCAGCGTTTGAATTTCGCGGGTTATGGCGAGATTAAAGGTCTCGCATTGGTGAAAATAGATTCACAAGTCGTTGATTCGCGTGTTGAAAGACCAGTGCAGAATGATCGTTGCATCTAGATCTCCATTCCCGGAAGGTTCTGCACGCATCTACCCTCCATTCCCAGAAGCTTCGACTCCTGAAATTTACTGTAGACATTTTTCGGCTATTAGTCGAGGTTCTTCCTTCCTGCCTTACATAAGTTTGTCAGTGTCGGGGGAGGGGGGGAGTCAGTTGTGTTTGGACAGCGATACAGTAAACTGAGATCAGAAGAAATTGCGTGAAGTGAAATCATTAGCGACTGGATTTGTGTGATAAATAATCTGTAAAATAAGATTAATTATTGCAGAAATTTTTTAGAGTAGTATGACTGAAAATTTTTGTGTACTAATTAAATAAAAAAAAAACTACACGGCGCGACAGACCTAGAAGGTCTTTGGTCTACCAGTCGGCTGCTAACGTCACATCCACATTGTTAATCACAAAAATAGACGATCATATCCAATCAATGTAGGCGTCACATGTGGTCAGCATGTCGGGACCCTTAGTCGTTATAGCTGGTTTTCTTAACCTGGACACGCTATTTATTGTAGATACCCAAATTACTCACGATGCTGGGTGGGCACCGGTCCCATATTGGTCGAAATTCCATGAGAAAGTTTCTTCTCCCTTGGAGACCCGAACCAGCGCAAGTCCTGTAGCTCTGCGCTAAGGCATTAAATGGCTTCAAATAATAAATAAATGAGTACTCATTTCATTATATGGCTAACTTTATAAGTTATTTTACGTCATACAAAGTATTTTTTTTGTTCCTATACTGAAATGTCATTTCGAAATAGACTGTATTTCTGTATACACCAATCGCAGGCCATGAAGATATCTAAAACGTGTATTGGGGGAAAAAAACCTTATACGTATATGGGCCAAAAAGAGATGAACAAACAGGTAAATGGTGAAAACGTACATAATGGTGAGCTACATGATATGTATAGAAAGTCAGATATAAAAAGAATAGTTAAGTCTCATAGGCTGCGATGGGCAGGACATGTGGCATATATGGGGGATGAAAGAGGTGCATGGAAGCTTCTGGTAGGAAAACCAGAGGGAAAACGTCCAGTTGGTAGAGCAAAAATTAGGTGGGAGAATTACATTATCCATGATTTGAGGGAAGTAGATTATACAGGGGATGATTGGAAAACATTAGCTCAGAATAGGGATACATGGAGAACTTATGTCCGCGCGGTCATGAACCTACGGGCTCGATACAGCCAGTAAGTTATATACATACATACACACACACACACACACACACACACACACATATATATATATATATATATATATATATATATATATGAATTGAAAAAGAGATCAGAGTTCGTGTTTTTAGGTTGGGAGGCATGAACTTTTCTCAAAATCACTGACCCAACGATTGCGGTATGTAAATGTGCGGAAGCACTGAAAACGGAACACATATTTGAAATATTGAAGGTGCCAGTTCTTGCCGGAAAGATTTCAAAATTACAATCGTGATAGCTTAAGTAAAGCGATCCTACTACAGGCCTCAGGAGACCCTTGGGGTAGTAGGAAGTTAAGGATACCACTTTTTCTAGACAATCGGCACTTGATGTCAGCCGGGTTGTCAGCCCTGCGTGACGACCGCCTTTGCCTCCAGAACAAGCGTCTGGTACTCATTTCCGTTAGAGGCTGAGTCAACCCCAGGACCATAGTGCCGCCAGAAGTTTTGGGTCAGTTTAAAAATCCTGACCCCATCGGGACTCGAACCCTCGACCTTCCAGCTTGTAGCGCAGTATCTTAACCACTACGCACGGCGTGCAAAAATTCAAAAGGAATTCAATTAGTTTCGACTGAAGACGAGGTTAACCATACAAGGCATGCAACGTGTTAATGGTAAATCTAGGAAATTAGTAAATATGGCCAGATTTTTCGACAAGATGAGGAAAGTAAGAACAACATTTATCTGTGAATGAATAAATTTAAAATAAAGTTTAATAATTATGACAATTAGAATATACCTTTAAATAATTTTCTCACTTACTGTAAACTTACTTACTTACTCACTGGCACTATCGAACCCGTAGGTTCATGGCCGCACGGACATAAGCTCTCCATACATCCCTATCCTGAGCTAATGCTTTCCAATCATTCCCTGTATAATCTACTTCCCTCAAATCATAGTTAATGTTGTTCTCCCACCTCATTCTTGGCCTACCAACTGGGCGTTTTCCTTCTGGCTTTCCTACAAGAAGTTTCCATGCACGTCTTTCATTCCCCATACGCGCAACATGTCCTGCCCATCGCAGTCTACGGGACTTAACTGTTCTTATTATATCTGGCTTCCTATAAAGACCGTGTAGTTCATTGTTATGTAGTCTTCTCCATTCACCTGTCTGTTCATCTCTCTTTGGTCCAAAAATTTTCCTAAGAACTTTATTCTCAAATACTCGTAATCTCCTTTCCTCCCTTAAAGTAAGAGTCCATGTTTCGCACCCATATAATATAACTGGTAGAATAATAGTTTTATATATCTTCAGCTTAACGTTTTTTGAAAGAAGTTAGGACATCAAAATTCTCTGCAATGCATAATAGCATGCATTTCCAGAATTGAGCCTATGTTTAATTTCTTTGTGCATCTCATTACTATTTGTGATTATTGTTCCTAGGTATTTGAATTCAGCCAATTCCTAAAAATTTCCCTCATTTGTCATTAGCTGTCCATTTCCATTATATAATGTATTTCTACGTGTGACCATATATTTAGTTTTACTGATATTTACTTCCAGTCCTAATTTCTTAGTGTTACTCAATAGTGTGTGCGTGTTGGCCTTTAGTATCTCCTCGCTATCGGCCAGTAGCACTACATCATCAGCATAAACTAACAGCTTATTAATACCATTCAGTTGTAAGCCTTCTTCATTCTCTAAAGATTTAATGGCATGCTCTAGTACAAAATTAAATAGTAGAGGAGATAGTGCATCTCCTTGCTTCAACCCATTCTGGATTTCAAAAGTGTCTGAAAACTGTTTGCCTACACGCACCCTACTCGTTGAGCCATTTAGACACATTCGTATAAGTCTAACTAACTTTTTAGGAATTCCGAACTCCAGCAGGATACTATATAACTTCTCCCTCTTAATTGAATCATATGCTTTTTGGAAGTCTACGTATAGTTGATGTACAGTACCATTCACTTACTGTAAACATAATTTTTAATTTTTCCATCATCATTATCATCATAGACATCAAGGATTAGCCATTCTGGCATTTTCTGTCTCAAAGTGTTGACGCCATCTCTTCAAAGGTCGGCCTATATGTCTCTCTAATTTTAGATTATAGTGCAGATGTAATTAATTTAATATTATAATATAACATTATATTGTTTACATTGCTATAATATATTGTTTGAGGGAAATTGTGAAGAACTAGTTGAATTCAAATACCTAGGAACAATAATTACAAATAGGAATGAGATACACAAAGAGATTAAATATATGCTCAATTCTGAAAATGCATGCTATTATGAATTACTGGGACTCTTATCGTCCCAAATTCACTTAAAAACGTTAAATTTAAGATATATAAAACTGTTATTTTCCTTCATATTATATGGTTGCGATACATGGACTCATACTTTAAGGGAGGAGAAAATAATACTAGTATTTGAGAAAAAAGTTCTAAGGAACATTTTGGACCCAAGAGAGATGGACATACAGGTGAATAATTGAGAAGACTGCATAAGAGTGAGCTACAATATCTTTATAAGAAACCAGATATAAAAAGAATAGTTAAGTCTCTTAGACTGCGATGGGCAGGACATGTGGCACGAATAGGGAATGAAAGAAGGGTATGGAAGCTTATTGTTGGAATACCTGAGGGAAAACGCCCAGTTGGTAAACCAAAAATGAGGTGGGAGAATAACATTAACCATGATTGGAGGGAAGTAGATTATACGGGATGATTGGAAAACATTAGCTCTGGATAGGGATGTGTGGAGAGCTTATGTTCACTCGGCCATGAACCTACGGGTTCTATAATACCAGTAGTTAGTTAATTATATTGTTTTAATTTTTTTAGACATCCAGTATTGACACGTATGTTTCATTTCTAAATAATTTATTTGTGTTATATCCTTTACTCTAATAATGTCCCTAACACTAATGCTATATTCTGTGAAATACTAGACAATACATGGCAAGATATTTTCAGTCAAATGACATTTATTCTTTGACTTAGAGTTTTTCAAATTATTGAGAATATTATAAATGCCAATAGAACTAACTTGCTTCCAAGTGAACTGAATACCTTCGATAACATCAGTGATTAATTTAGATTAAAATAACTAAGATTAAGATTCCATTCCATTTGCGCAGTTTGTCTCGCCTTATAGGTTCCTTTGTGTGCCAAAGCCACCCGGCCCTTACAGTGACACGACCTATCGGAAGAGGGATTTTAACTACATATACTTTTTACCACACAAGGACATGGAGGACTTCCCCGAATGAGTGATCAGCTAAATTTCAGGCCCTCCTCCGAGACAACACAGCATTAAAACGAAACACCCCATTCACACACAACACATTTCTTTTATTATATATAACTTTCCTCATTAGAGGATTGCCTCAAAGACAATGTGATACAGACAATTAAGTTTTGAAATTAATTAAATACATTTTGTAAATACATTAAAAAGTTTTTAATTGTAATTGAAATATACATACTATAAAGTAGAAATGCTGTAAATATGTTTTTTTAAAATTGATCCTCTAATGGCAGCGATGGCAATTTTAGAAAGATACACCCTGTCCAAATCTAAGGAATTCCAAAATTTGGCTAAGAATCCTGGTACAGTACCCTTTCTTATTTTAATTCGTTTATTATAATTAAAAATATAGAAATGTATTAATTAGAAAGCATTTACAAGAACTAGGAGTGATTTTATTTCGAATAAAACATTTTTTTTAAGTTCAGCGTTTCCTGTATTTTGAACTTCATCGTACCCAGGTATACTCTTTTTCATATTAAACATCGTGAATACAATAATGATGATTAGGATGGTCAGATGATGTTCGGGAACTGTTTGGGCCTTAAAATATCGTGACATGTGTCTTGCAGGTGAGGAAATAACCCGAAAAAATCATCTAGGAAACATGTCCCGAACAAGGATCAAACCCAGGCCCGCTGTGTCGAGGCAGCAATGCTACCCCGAGACCACATAATTAGGATAAAAATTAATACATTAATCTACTTGCAAGATTTCTCCGGATTATTGAAATTCAATTCCACATGTACAGTAAATTACGTGATTAAATAATAATTTATGTGGATCACTCTATTAATAAATGTAGGTCCGGTAGAATAGTAGTTACCATCCTGAACTCTGATTCCTAGGTTCAGGATTCAAACTAGGCTAGAGACGATGATTTTTCAGGGTGAAAGAATTCTGAATATGGCATCTTTTGGAAAAAGGTAAGCATTGAGATCCATTTTGCAAATTTACGACATGACAATCGATCTCAAACCTGAATAAATAAGGTGTATTAGAAATAAATATATCGGCCCTTTTACGACCAGCTTTATATTACAATACTAATGGCTTATGGCGTTATAAATACTGGAGGAACTTCAGGTAATTTGGATCCCTGTTTTGAATTTGTTGTTTTTCTTCTTTTAATTAAGGGATTTGAATTTTGTTTTATTTACAGTGATTATTATCATTAGTGTTGTAACTATGAAATAACATTGTTATTTTATTCAAATATGAAGACATCTTCATAATTTATCAACTTTTTACATTATAAGAAAGGTCCACTTTAACTTCCATATTCGGACAAAATGGACCCCACAATCCACCTTAGCTTTTAGTCTATTTTTAAGTTTATTTACTCTATTAATTTATAGAGATAGGCACAGATTAATCTAAAAATATTTGTGACTGATCATAATTAAAAAGCTTTAATATGTATTTATTGTTTTGAAAAATTATTGTTGATTATAACATTCACACGTCACTGAACTGCAGAAAACGACGGTCTTTGGGTTTAGTAAAATTACAAGGATATTAAATAAATTAATTAAGTGAATGGTTTTTACAGATAGCATCCTCATTGATAAAATATACGTAAATACGTATTCATGTAAACTGGACCCGGAGGGAACACATTAACCGAATTCCTTTGTTATGTTTAATTATTTTATACAGCCACCATCTCACATAATATCAAACCAAACCCGTCAGTATATTAAAACAGCATCTACATAATATAATATATTTGGGAGTTTTTTTTAACATTTGTAATATTCAATAACAGAAATTAAGAATTTATTCTTTGCTTGAAAAACTTTTAAAGTGGTCATTTTCATAAATATCACAAATAAACCCTTCTTCGTACAAAGAATAAAAGAAACTGGTCTTCAACCCGTTTAGTTGATGAGGTGAAGAAGCTAAAAAATATTTTCTGTTCAAGGGCAGCACCAATTAAATAAGATATTAACAGGGTTCACTCAAACAGAAGGGTTCATATTACCCGAACTTCCCTGTATATACTACTCTAAAAATAATAAAGTATTATGTTTGAAATATTTTTACCTCCTCTGATGTTTTTCTGCATATACTGGTCATCTCTAGCAATATTAACACACTGCATAACGTTCCAGTAGCTAGCATTGAATATGAACTAATAAAACTGGAATTAAATTTTTCAACAAATTGATGATATAAAATAATACATGCTATGTAGAATAACATGTAAACGAGGCCATTGAACAATTCAAAAAGGCAGAAAATAATATTAGGAGAAATTAAAGAATTTATCTTTAAAGTTAAAACACATCCTCTACTGTGAGTAATTGATAATTTATAGATAATGTTTTTAGTATGTTTTGCTTCTAATACACTGTTTAACGAAATAGCATTTGGGGAACGTTTTTCTGAAATAACCTCTTGCATCTTTGTGTTTACTTGAAGGAAAACGCACCTCATAACACAGATATGTTGCAGAAATATCTGGATAAAATAGTAGCAATATAAAACACCGAACAATCTAACGAAAAAAATAATTACATTATAGGTATTAAGATGTGGTCTCTTGTAATTAAATATTCTATTTAACAAAAATACTGTTGAGCATAAAATACAATTAATAAATACAAATGGCTTTTGTATTTTGAATTGATATATCGAATCTTTGAAAGCCATAATTGAAGGAGAGGTATCGCGTAAGAATTTATAATTCAACAACTGAGATATAAAACATCCCGTAACTGTAATCAAAGAATTCAATGATTCCAGGAATAGACCAAATTCCACTAAAGTCATAGCATGAAATGTAGATGGGAAGGAAAAATAAAATAATATAAACTGACTAAGAACTAAACAAAATGATAGTAATAGAATCATGTTGTTTGGACGAATAAATGGAATAAAAATAAAATTATTTATGAAGGAATGTATCACATCAAAAACGTATATTATTCCCATTATTCTGTAATTATGTAGCAGATGACTGTAACGGAATTCTTTAAAATGCGACTTAGAAGAAAAATCGATTGTAGCGAGATTAAGAATAAACTCTTTAACGACCAAATGAAACCTCGTATATCAATATATAATTATTTAAGAATAAATATTTAGATCACAAAAATATACAAAACACGTGTACTGCCAAATTTAAATCTATTTAGAATTGGAGGGGTTTAATACAGGAGACCAAGACCTGAAGTCGGGCTGTAACGTCATAGAAGAAGAATAAGTTAATACTTAAGAGTTTCCAAATAACCGATGGAGTGAATATTCAGGCTATATCAATTGAACTGTTTGAGAATGATAGATTATTACAAATATTCGGATTTCAATTGATGAAATATTACATTATTATTTCTGTACTAATTGTGAATATATTATTTCATATATACATATTAATAATAATAGAATCAAGTTATTATAACAATCTTCATCGTCGCACATTTATAATATCTTCATCCTCAATACTTGCTCTGGATAATAACTGTTTCATGATAGCCTAGGTATGGTGTTGGAAATAATAATATCTTCATCCTCAATACTTGCTCTGGATAATAACTGTTTCATGATAGCCTAGGTATGGTGTTGGAAATAATAATATCTTCATCCTCAATACTTGCTCTGGATAATAACTGTTTCATGATAGCCTAGGTATGGTGTTGGAAATAATAATATCTTCATCCTCAATACTTGCTCTGGATAATAACTGTTTCATGATAGCCTAGGTATGGTGTTGGAAATAATAATATCTTCATCCTCAATACTTGCTCTGGATAATAACTGTTTCATGATAGCCTAGGTATGGTGTTGGAAATAATCTTACTAAATTTATCATATTATCATTCATGATCATAATTTTGATATGATAAAGAAATAATGTACGTTAATGGGATTAATTTTGTAATATTCAGGTAGAAAGTAATTGATTTCGTACCATAATTATGTTTATCCTACCGTGCACTATAGTTTTTTTTAAGTCCCTTTATATTTAAAAATATTATTATCAACTATATGCAGTATAGCTTATTGGTAAAATAATGATCTGTAATGAGATTTGAAATAATTATCTGCGATAATATGAGCAGCCTTTATTTTAAAACATAAGTTTAGGAACGCAACTGTTATTGTTCCACATGATAAAAAGGTATTTATGAAAATATATTTTGATACCCAAATGTAAAATTTAGAAACAAACGTATTTAAATGCGTTAAAAATTATTGTTTTCTATTTTTCTGCACAAACTCATTACAACAAATATTCAAGTATAAGGCAAAGTATTTTATGCCATAGTATGTCGAATTTCAAATATTTACGTTAATAAATTGAGTGTGGAAAATTCTGTCGCCACAGAGTAAACATACATACGTCTAGTCTTGATCTACTGGAAATATACTGTAGGAATTGGGGATTGACTGTAAATGTTAGTAAGACAAAAACAATGACCTTTAAAAATGGGACGGTTTATGGTAGAACAGAGGAATGGAAATACAGAGATCAAGTTCTTCAAAACGTGAAACATTTTAAATATCTTGGTACGACGTTGAAAATGAACGGAAAGTGGAAAAAACACATTGATATAGCATTATTTAAAGGGAGGGGACAACTTAACAGTGTACTCGGTATTCTGGGTCGAGTGCCTGATATTCCAGTCAGCACATTAGAAAAAATGTATGGAGCGATGGTCAGGCCAGTAATGCACTATAGTAGTGAGATTTGGGGTTTCCAAAGAACGGAAATACTAAATAAGGTATATACGCATTTTCTAAAGTATATTACAGGACTTAGTAAGGCTGTTTCTAACTGTGGAATTTTATATGAATTCGGGTCATTCCAGGACGACATTAACTGTAAAATTCGTGTACTAAAATACTGGTTGCGAGTAATCCAAGGTGAACAAACAATGCTTAGAGCAATTTGTTACGACCACCAAATTAAAAACATAGATGCTAAATTTTGGGCAGACGAGGTTAGGAGAGAACTCCAAAAGATTGGGATGGGCTGGATATGGGAAAAAGGGACTGAAAATCGCAAGAACGTGTGGAGAAAAATAAGGAGGAGGTACTTAGATGTAAACCAACAAGATACCTTCGCCGAATGTACAGGAAAACGCTCACTGTGTTTACAAAGAGACCTAAAACACGTCTGGGGAAAAGAATCGTATATACTCAACCTAGGATTTAAGGAGAGATCAGGGCTTGCTTGGTTTAGGCTAGGGGCATGGAAATTTCTAAAAATTAGCGACGATCACGATATGCGAATATGTCCAATGTGCGGGAACTTTGAAGATGAGATACATATATTAGGAAAATGTAATGATTTAGAATATTGGAGACGTCAGTTACTATCGGAAAGATTTCTAAATTCAAATCGGGAAAGATTGGCATGCTACGAGTTATTGGTAAATCCAGGAAATTGGATAAACCTCGGTAAATTTCTGGACAAAACGCGAAAAATAAGGACAACACTCATTCATGAATAAATATATGTTATCAAAATGCAATATCATTAATTATTAACAATTATATATAAATTAATTAGTGTATAATGCTGTTGTGTTATTATTTAATTGTAATATTAATGTGTTTTCTTTATGTAATTGTAACGTTAATGTTTTTTTAGTGTATAATGCTATTGTGTTATTACCTAATTGTAATATTATTGTGTTTTCTTTATGTAATTGTAATGTTAATGTTTTTAGTGTATAATGCTATTGTGTTATTATTTAATTGTAATATTATTATTGTGTTTTCTTTATGTAATTGTAATGTTATTGCTATTGTGTTATTACTTAATTGTAATATTATTGTGTTTTCTTTATGTAATTGTAATGTTAATGTTTTTAGTGTATAATGCTATTGTGTTATTATTTAATTGTAATATTTTTATTGTGTTTTCTTTATGTAATTGTAATGTTATTGCTGTTTTTGTTTATTTTTCTTTACACTAGTACCAATTATTACTTTATTGTAACGGACTGTCAACAGCACGTACGGCTTACTGCCCGTGCGACCCATATTTGTAAATAATATTGTAAATATCTTACTTTTTTGTCTAATAAAGTCCTACTACTACTACTACTACATACGTCTAAAAACATAATTTTTCACGAAAGCTTATTAATATTGAAGTAAGTTATTAATAACACTGGTCAACAAGATTTTTGTCTCATGAGTACCAATAGTTGTACTTAATGCAGTTTTTTTATCATGTTTTCAAATATGTATTCGGAATGTCTCCATCACCCACAGTTTTTTTTATTTCAATTTCAATTAATGGATTTAAATAATTATTTTTTAATAAAGGTTTTTTCGTCCATTTGTCCATTGTAATATAAAACTACAAGTGTACGTAACTCATGATAATTGAACGGAGGGAATTTCAGGAGCGGGCAGAGGCTACTGTGAAAAAAGTAGAATAAGAAGAGGTACTGTGTGGAGAGGAATTGATAGCATATTATTACCTTGTGACCTAATGTCGAAACTCCGGTGAGAAGATGTCTTGTCAAATCTGGACGCTAGGTGAGGAATTGATAGCAGATTATTACCTTGTGACCTAATGTCGAAACTCCGGTGAGAAGATGCCTTGTCAAATCTGGACGCTAGGTAACTAAGAGTGTGAGAATACAGAAGCTTGAAAAGAAGTGAAAAGAGAGTAGGCTACAATGTACGTTTGTCGCTAAGAAATGTTGAAAATGATACGAACGCAAGCATTATAAAAACGCTGCAATCTGTGCGACAAGTCAAAGTTTAGTTAATTATATATAACGTCACAATAATCAAAGTGGCAACACAAGGTTATGCACAAGGGTTTGTTTTAATTAAACGGATATATTTCGTTAAACGTCTATGATAATATGAAATAAATAACGTATTTTTTACACATGTGTTTCATTTGTATTTGTCAGGTTAAATTTGTGTCTAGACATAATCCAAAACCGAGTACTGAAGAAGAATAAGGGATACTTGTGTTATTTATAGTAATATTTGGAAGTACAGATATGTCAAAAGTTGTGATTAGTCTTTGTTGACCCATTAGGATAGCTTGAGATTTGTTAGGATTCATATTTGGACTGAAACTTGAAGACTTGAAGACAAGTTAAAGATAGACATGAGATCATCATTCATTTTCCTCAAGCTGTTATAGAGGTAAATTTGGAGATTGTCAGCAGTAATAGTAACGGCAGTGCTATAGTACAGTTTGTAAGTCATTGATGAAGATTGAGAAAATAACAGATCCGATACCACTGTCCTGGGAGACTCCCACCTGCAAGTAGGGCAAAAACGGAGTTCTAGTGTTTAACGAAACATGCAGGTATGAATCGAATCAGGATACAGCGCTGTCAAACAGATGCAGGTGTTTGGACTTGATCATAAGTAAGTCGTGGTCTATAGTATCAAAAACTTTGTTACAGTCAAATAAGGTTAAAAAGTAAATTCACGTCTATCCATAGCTTCAGGAATACCTTGAGTTATTTTAACAAAGCTGTAGTTGTGTTACCCTAAAACAGAATTCTTAAGGATCGAGAAGGTAATTTGTTTGGAGATATTCAGTCATTTGTCTACGTACAATATGTTCCAAATCTTTAGATAATGTCGAATATGTCGGCGACATGTAGGAATAGTAGGCGTGATTAATAACTGTATTAAAATGCAATTAGTAAAATAAGTAAAAAATAAATGAAGAATGCAGGAGAAGAAAATACTCAGATTATTAAGTGATGGTTAATGTAGATCAGTTTATATAATGATAGTAGGTTCCGATTGACAAAATGTTACTTTGCTCGGCCTAGTTTCGAGGTTCAGGGATTCTAAATTGGCAAAATTTTATGGATTTCTTTGTAGCGTAAACATCTTGAGTATGGTTTCATTCAAAGGCCCCCTGTCGTATAATGATGAGTCATAATAATGACGGCTGACATTGGGAAAGCAACAAACGGGACAACGCTGGTAATGTATGCGGACGACATGGCCATTGGAGCAGAAAACAAAGAATAATTGCAAAAAGGCATAGATGGGATACAACGATGGGCTATGGAAAATGAGTTCAAGATAAACAGCAACAAGACCGTACAAATGGTTTTCAAGAAAGGAGGAAGAACAGCGGCAAGTGATAATCTAAAACTAGGAGAAGAACCGATAAGAATGGTCAACAAATTCAGATATTTAGGCATAACACTGCAGCCAACAACAAAGTCTTTCAGCACACATGTGCAGGAGAGAGCAGCAGCAGCTATAAGAGCTATGTGCAGTATCAAAGACATCACATCGTTAAAATTAGTCACAGCCATGAAATTATTCGCATCAGTGATCATCCTGATCGTCACCTACGGGATAGAACTGATGTGGGAGAAACTATCGACCAGCGATTTGGAGAGGTTAGAAAAAGTAAAACCAAGATTCATCAAAAACGCATTAGGTGCAAGCAAATACACACCAAATAGAATGGCCTATATGCTAGCCAGAGAAACCTTCTTCCTAGAGGACCTGAGGCAAAGGATACTACTGCCAGCAACGGAGCCATATAAGAAAGTCATCGAAAAAAAGAAAACGGAGAGATAGAAAAAGAGATTCGACGAGGATGGTTCTACGCCTCAGATGCCATGGTAAACCGAGAGTGGACTGGAAGTAACCAACCACAAAGGCACAGAATCATAGGTTTAGCAACACACGGATATCATCACAAAATGTGCAAAAATACAAAATTCTACCAACCGAGTGATTCGTGTGAATGCAAGATATGCGACAAAAAGTGTGAGCGATACCATTACAAACAATGCAGAATATGGACAGGATCACTGAACGAACTCATAAAAGACAAATCATAAACTTATAACTTAATGCTCTTTCGAGTGCCTCTTACCAATTTATTATTATTATAATGGAACCTCAAAGCTTAAATAATGGGGCCTGCGAACAAAATATGTTAGCCCTTTCACGCCCAGCTTTTAATTGCGATAAGAAACTAAGCTTTAAAGAACGTCATTAAATATAACACTACATTCACGGATTGATAACAACTGTACTGAGGATGGAACCGAATAAAGTCCCGAAACCGGTATAAGAAGAAGAATATGAAATGAGGTGGTACAATTTTACTTAAATAAATAAGATGTTAATTATATAATTTTTATGTGGTAAGTTAGTCATCCTCAACTAAATTATTAAACTTCAAGTTATTTTAACATGGAGGCCTTTCTGCGGTTATGTTATGTTCTCGTTGAGTAGGTCTAATCAACGAGGACATAACCGCAGATATAAATCCGTTATACAACCTATATAACACCATCAGTTCCAGTTAAAACGCAGAAGATGAAACATTGTTTTCGAAAGGCCTCCATATTAGAATAACTTGAAGAAGTTTAATAATTTAGTTGAGGACGACTGACTTACCAGGTAAAAATTATATAATGAACATCTTATTACATAACCTCAACGCTACTTTAATATGAATATCAAAAGTGTTGATTAAATAAATAATACCTCATATTTTTATGCTAATTCCTAAAAAAAAGTCAAAACGCTACTTATTTATCTTCATAAATTATTATTATTAATAATAATAATAATAAATAATAATAATAATTTATAATGTATACCGATACCTCTTCTGATGTTTTTCTGCATATTCTTGTAATTTCCAGAAATACTGACACAGCGCATGAAATTCCAGTAACTAACATTAAACATGCGCTAATTAAATCGAAATGCGATTCTTCAAAATGTTTATGATACAGAATGATACATGACATATAAAATAATAAATAAACG
This sequence comes from Diploptera punctata, assembly GCA_030220185.1. NCBI lineage: Eukaryota > Metazoa > Arthropoda > Insecta > Blattodea > Blaberidae > Diploptera > Diploptera punctata. The sequence continues at coordinate 1,516,164 of JASPKZ010000831.1, forward strand.
AGACCACTGAACATTTCAAAAAGACACAAAATAATATTCGGATAATATAAAGAATTTATTTTTAACGTAAAAAGACGTCCTCTATTGTGAGCACTCGCAAATTCATAGATATATATATACTTTTATTTTTTGCTAGTATTTTACTATTTAATGAATAAACTCTTGGCAAACATTTTTCTGAAATGATGTCTTGCAAATTTGAGTTTATATGAAGAAAAACGCTTCCGATAAAACTAACATGTTGCAGAAACAATTGAATACAGTAGTAGCAATAACATTTACCGAACATTTTAATAAGATGTACAATGATATCATATAGATGAAGTCTTGGTCTGTCGAACTTAAATATTCCAATAACTAATAAGATAGTAGAGCATAAAGTGCAGCTAACAAAAACAAATGACTTTCGTATTTTCAAATAATATATCGAATCTTTGAAAGGCAGAATTGCCGGAAAATATCATTTAAGAATTTATAATTCAACAATTGTGATATAAAGCATCCTATAACGGTCATCGCATCATTAAATGATTCCAAGAAGAAACCAAATTGCAACAAATTCATATTATGAAATTTAAATGGAAAGGCCAAATAAAGTACTACAACATTACCTATAACTAAACCAAATGATAGTATTATTATCTTTTTACTTGGTCGGACAATTCGAATAAGTGTAAAGTTATTTATAAAGGAATATATCATATCAAAAACGTATGATATAATCATTTCCTCTGAATATGAAGATGGAAGCTATAAAAGAAAAGCTCTAAAATGTAAGTTCCGACTCAGTAGAAATTCGATTGAAGCAAAAATAAAAACGAACTCTCTAAACACCGAATAAAACCTCGTAAATAGAAATATTTATAATTATTCAAGAATAAATACTGATTTCGCAAAAATATACGAAACACACATTTTAATAAATTTAGATTTATTTCCGTATTAATAATAAAGGTTTCCAAATAACAGTTAGGAAGAAATTTCAGACTGTGTCAGTTGAACTATTTACAAATTACAGGCTATAACAAATAAGTTTCCAATGAATGGAGTATTACGATTTTTTTCCTCTACTAATAGTACACAAAAAACTTAATTTCTGGAACATCGTAACAATCTTTATCGTCGCGTCGCACATTTATATTACATTCTCCCTCATCAGCTAGCGCTAGATTATAACTATGTCCATGACAATGTTTAATGTTGGAACTAATCTTAATACATCTATCAAATTATTCATTGTTGTTCATAATAAAGGAGGGAATTACATTAATGGAATTGATTTTGCAATATTCTCTGGATGTTTCATTAATTATATCATGAAAATTATAATAATATCATGGAAAATTATAAAATAGTTAAAGTTAGGTAGGTATCTTCCAAACAGAGGTTATTACGTGATACATTTTAAAACTAGGTAAAAATTATAATACACTGCTCAAAACAATTAGATGAACACTTGTAATAAATTGAATAAGTAATTGTTTTTAGAGCTGTGATGCTGAAAGTTGGACAATATGTAAATTGAATTATTAATTTTATTATTGGATACAAATTTTAAAGATCCATGGCCTAAATACAGAGAAATTACCTCAAATAACAAATATAGAGATTTTTTTTTTAATTTGGAAGGCACTGGCCACTTCTAATTGGTAAGCTTCCTGATGTTGCTATAGTGACGAATGTTGATTATTGCCTCGTTTATTGAAGTCTCTGACTAAATGAGGCATTTAAATGAGTTTCAAGTGTATCATGTTCTACATCTTTTACGACAAGGTCAATCTCTGCGACAAGTGGCTAGAGAGCTTGGGATTTCTCCTTCCGTAGTGTCCAGGTTACGCAACAGGCACAGAGAGACAGGTCAGTATTGTAGAAGACGTGGCCAGGGCCGTAAATTTAAAACAAGCCCCCAGGATGACAGATACGTTGTTCTTTCTGCTCTTCGACAGCGTACAAAAACTGCAAAAGACCTGCAGAATGACCTTCATATGGCTTCCAGAATCCGGGTTTCAGACCAAACCATAAGGAACAGATTAAGGAAAGAGAATATTCGTCCAAAAAGGCCCGTTAAAAAACCACGCTTAACAAATGGGCATAAGGCAGCAAGACGTACGTATGCTGAAAACCATGGTGATTGGAACCTGAACCAGTGGGAGTCTGTGCTCTTCTCGGACGAATCCAGGTATCGTCTTACACGTTGTGATGGTCGATTGAGGGTGTGGGGACGGCCAGGAGAAAGATTTTCTGCAGAGGCTGTACAGGAAATTGATAGATTCGGAGGAGGTTCCATAATGGTGTGGGCCGGAGTTATGTACAACAATCGTACGGACCTTGTACTTGTTCCCCAGCGACTGAATGCTGTCCGGTATATCGAGCACGTTCTGGAAGAGCATGTAGTACCTGCTGCCATTGGGGTAGGCCCTGGATTTCTGTTTATGCAGGATAATGCCAGGGCACATTCTGCGGCTGTCACCAGGGATTTCCTGAGGAGGAATGAAATTGAGGTAATGGAGTGGCAGCGGTCAGCCCAGACATCAACCCTATTGAACACTTGTGGGATCTTCTAGACAGGAAGGTCAGGAACCGACATCAAGCTCCACAAATTCTGCAGCAACTTGGAGATGCTCTGAAGGAGGAATTGGAGAATATCCCGCAAGAGGAAATCCAGAATCTTATTGGGAGCATGCCACGAAGGCGCCAAAGTGTCATCGAATGTCGTACAGGCCATACACAATACTAACTCTATATAACGAGTATTTAACTTTGAAAAATAAGCACAAGATTCAATTGCTTACATAGCGGAATTATTTGAAAAGTTAATTGTCAGCGTTATTCATTTGTTTTTACTGACATGAGCAATAAATAAATAAATAAATAACCACAAATAATGTACTTTATTAATTTCATGTTTGTACCTTTATCCAATGAAAAAATATTTGCATATATCATAGTGTTCCTCTAATTGTTTTGAGCAGTGTACTATTCATTTTCATGTGTTCAGGTACAAGGATTAGAGTACTTAAATTTAAATATATACAGTAAAACGTGTTCAAAGCGGAATCGCATGGGACCAATTTTTTTCCACATTAGACAAAATTCCGCATTATAAAAAAAACAAAAAATATTAACCAATCTTAGATTATAGTGTGTCGTATATGTCTTTTTCATACCTTGGATTAATTGTAGTTCCGTTGCCATTTGAAAGTGAAGTATAGTATATACGAGCGATTTCGACGGTAACGCGCAAAAAAAGTCCCGTTTCGTCAGCGGTAAAAATCCCTCTTAGGCGCGTATCCTGAAATTAAGGTATGCAGTTTCGGTTTCGTTTAATTTCCCTCAAATTTCATTCCACACTACATTGTGTCGTCTTTCAAAACTGTACAGCCAACCTGAAGATGCCTTGAAATTGTTATTCTCTAGGGATATATTAACAGTTAGAGCTTGACTTTGAAGCATCGGTCGGGAAATTTGGAGATTTTTGATCGTGCAATCGTAAAATACTCCCACATTACTTCCTTGTTTTTTTTCATGTATTTTATTTATTTATTTATTATGTATTTATTTCTTTATTTATTTTTGTTTTCGTCTTCGTTTCATCATTTCCTTGTGTCCATTCATTCATTACTTTTTTGTTTGTTTTATAATCTCATTAACTTGGGTTTTTCCACATTTAAATTTAGTCATTATTTCGTGTACTGAGAGTTTGTTTTTCTTTATCTTCAATCACTTTCTCTTTTTCTTTTAATGACAATGTTACATATGATTTAGCCATCTTTATTCCGGAATTTCAGAACGCTACCTGTGAAAGATACGTTAGACAATCCGTCCCAGATCTTAAACTAATTTAAGATTCTACAGTGCACTGGTTATTTGTAAGACAGATGTCACCCGCCAAATATCTTGTTAAACGAACCTGTATTTCGCATAATGGGTATGCATTGAGGCCGAAAGAAAATTTCAGATACAGGTAGAGAATCTACTTCACTCGGCGGTAAAAATCATCCCTTATTGCTATTTCGCCTAACAGGAATTCAATTAAGCGAAAACTAATTTATTTCTCTCTCAGTCTTTCCGCCTTACAAACATTTTTCATTAAATGTGCAGAAATGTCCTTCCGTTTCCGCGTTGGCCAGATTCCGTTTTATATAAAATAAATATACGTAAAATTACTATTATTTCGCCGGGACCGAATTTGTTCACATTGGACAGATTTCCGCATTATTCACGTTCCGGATTAAACAAGTTTTACTATATATAAAAATGACCAATTTTTTGTTAGTAGCTGAAGAGTTTAGAGCATCGTACCTTGGTGCAGAGAAATGGGACTTGTGGTCATTCAAGTCCTCACACGGGAAGAAATTTTCTCATGGAATTTTGGTCAGTATGGGATAGATGTCCACCCAGCACTGTGAGGAAATTTAGTATCTACAATACGAAGCGGCTCTAGCTTGAGAGAAAACCAGCTATAATGACTGGACTCTACATGCTAATCACATGTCATCCCTATTTTGGCTGAATAATCGCCTACTTCTGGTAACTCATTGGTTGTGAGGTCGGCAGTAGGTTGGTAGCCAAGAGTAATCTAGGCGTGTCGTGTTATGGAGTTTAATATTTGTCATATAGCGCCATTTATTGTTTAAAAAGTATGTAATAATATAAAATATTACGGACTTTAGGTAGTAAAGATAAAAAATAAATATTATTAAAGTTTTACAAGGTGTGGCTTTGCCAGTTTTACTATATGGATGTAAAGACTGGGTTTTAAGGAAGAAAGATGAGAGAAAAATCGAAGCTGCTGAAATGAGGTATATGAGATTTGTAGCTGGCTATACATTATTTGTTGAAAAGAGAAGTGAATATATTAGATTTGAACTAAAAATACACAACATTGTATACTTAATAAGAAGACATCAAATCAATTGGAGGGAGTACATACAATGTATGCCAGAAACATAAATTACACTGAGCAACAAAAAAGAAACGTTTTGTGTCTCAGAAAGAAAAATATGCGATTCTGATAGTATTTTTTCTCCTGAATTCAAATATGATATCGGTTTTTCTCCATCACGCAAGGTTTCCGAGAAACAGGCATTTATAATTTCAAACACTTTAATATTTTCTACATTCGTAACTATACAATATTCGAACATTCGGACTCACCTAGAAAGTACGAAATGACGATTTTCTGCTATATTTCGCCTGTAGAGCATCCCTCTTGATGGTCCAACAATAATCGGCCAGCATATTAGGATTCCATTTGCCTTGATATCTCTTTTCCATAGCTGAAATCTCCTGATGAAAGTGTTCCCCGTGCTAATCGCTCAATGGACAAATGGACGAAAAAAGTTTATTAAAAAATAATTATTTAAATTCATTATTTGAAATTAAAATAAAAAACTGTGGGTGATAGAGAAATCCCGTACACATATTTGAAAACACGATAAAAAAACTGCATTGGTACTCATGAGTCAAAATCATGTTGACCAGTGTTCTTCCTTGCGGAAGAAGAAACCCAGAAAGACCTACAAAAAGATGGCGAGACCAGTTTTGATTGGAGCTGGAACCGACCTTATGACCCACACCGTAATGTAGATGATGATAACATATTGTGTAAATGTCCATGTAATATATACTTAATGTGATATTTTGAAATACTTTTCTTGTCTTTAAATGTAGTTATTCTAATCTTTAATATGACTTCAAATGCGCATTTGATAATAAAGTGCGAATTTATTATTTTGAAATTAAATCTGGATAATGTTTACTAACAGAAATATGTTGAAGTAGAACAGAACATATGTAATGCAAAAAATATTTTTTTATTCTAATTACAAAGTGTCTTGTAAAGGTTCAGGAAGTTTATTTTAATAAATAAGACGTAAATTTGCTTTTATAAACGTTTCACAGAACTCGGAAAAAAACTGAATGAGTGTTGACAAAATGTGAAGATTTCTGAGGGATCCCCAAAATCCTGAAACTTATTCATGAATTGCTCCTTTAGGTACGTTATGGACTCTATGGAGTATTTAAAAATAGGTTACTTATCAAATCATCATTGCATTTAAATTGTTTTCTTTCATATCCAACGGAGAATATAGTAACTATATACAGGATGTACACGAATTATACCGCACAAATGTAACTGCTTACAGAGGGGCATTATACAAGTAATTTGAGATAGGGAACCAATGGTCTACGAGGAAAGATGGGTGAGTTATAGGGAATCAAAGTAATCGTCATTTGATACAGATAAATCAACAGGAGAGCAAAGTAGGGGAGAAAATTATACCAAAATAATTTCAGATCTTAAAATGTCGAACTTAACAGATGATTGCACGCCACTGCTCTGGTTGCAGTAGAATCGGTACAATGAGAACCTTAGCTCAAAGTGAAACACGCAGAATCTGTGTAGTTAACTTTGGCTTAATGGTTAAAGCAATGGATTTGAGATTCGAACACTGATACTTTTATGTTCTGGTTTACTCAAGTGTATTGTTTCTTATTTCCCAATTATATTATGTATGCCATGTGTACAAGCACTATACCTCTTCGTGTTATTACTACACTATCATTTATCTAAGTACATATTATGTACTTTAAGTTTACTGTACATTACAATTGCACATTTATTTTCAAAAGCTATTGTATTCTACAGTATGTGCATTATCATTACAACCTCTCAAACAATTGTCTGTAGAATACGCTTTGTAACTCATGTACTGCGCAGACATTTCAATGCCGCATTCTGTAAAATAATGAATAAACAAAAAATTATGAATAAACAATTAAACCAGAAGTAAATCTACGTACGTAAAATTGATTTACAGCACATAGGCCTACATAATGTAGAAGGAAAGTAAAAAAGTGTACACATACTGTACTTAGTTTTCAACTTGATGCATCAATTTGATATATGAGCCGGTAGTAAGATTGCTATAACCACTGAGCTAAAGCCTCATACATGTTGCCAGTTACAGTCTCTGTATCATATTATTTTCATTTTAATTTGAATTAATCAGTGGCGTGCCAACCATTTTACAAATTGAATCATAACTTGGATATTTTTATTCTTAGACCATTAGATCATTATCCCAAATTGGTTATATAATACCCCTCTGTACGCAGTTAAATTTGTGTGGTATAATTCATTTACACCATGTGTGTGTGTGTGTGTGTGTATATTATATATATACTTTATTCTCAAATTCTCGTAAACTCCTTTCCTCCCTTAAAGTAAGAGTCCATGTTTCGGATTCATATAACATAACTGGTAGAACATATATATATATATATATATATATATATATATATATATATAACATGGACTCTTACTTTAAGGGAAGAAAGGAGTTTACGAGTATTTGAGAATAAAGTTCTTAAAAAAATGTTTGGACCAAAGAGAGATTAACAGACAGGTGAATGGAGAAGACTACTTAACAGTGAACTACATGGTCTTTATAAGAAGCCTGATATAATCAGAACAGTTAAGTCTCGTAGACTGCGATGGGCAGGACATGTGACACGAATTCGGAATGAACGACGTGCATGGAAGCTTCTTATAGTAAAACCAGAGGAAAAACGTCCAGTTGGTAGACCAAGAATTATGTGGGAGAATAACTAACTATGATTTGATGGAAGTAGATTATACAGGGAATGATTAGAAAATATTAGCTTCGCATAGGGATGTATGGAGAGCTCATATCCGCGCGGTCATGAACCTATGAGTTCGATGGTGCCAGTGAATTAGTGCATATATATGTGTCCACCGCTATGGTCTCGAGGTAGCGTGCTGCCTTGTCACGCAGCGGGCCCGGGTTCGATCCCCGGTCGGGGCAGTTTTTCTGGGTGAGGTTTTTATCGGGTTTTTTACTCACCTGTAAGAAAAATGTCAGGAAAACTTTAAGGCCCAAACGGTCCCCGAAATCATATAGCCATCATCATCATCCTTATTATCATTATCATCATCTTTCACCGGTGTGGAAAGCTACGGGAAGCTACCACGCCTGCAATTCCCTAGTGAAGCTGCAAGCATAGCATGAAAATGCTATGATTGCAGTGAAGGACTTGCCTTCAGGCAGAATTACTATGGAGATATATATATATATGTTCGGTAAATATTTATGTAGAATAGGCTGTTGAAAACCAATATGCGCGTCCTGCCCTACTGGCGGTCGTCCTAGATGGTACAATATATATATATATATATATGTTCGGTAAATATTTATGTAGAATAGGCTGTTGAAAACCAATATGCGCGTCCTGCCCTACTGGCGGTCGTCCTAGATGGTACACTTTTCATATTATCAATCCATAGTTTCAGAATAATTTTACGTCATGTTCTGAGTGAACATCAAACTAGTTATTTTCCAACGAATTATGTATGACTATTGTATCACAATATATTAAACTGTTTCTTTTAGATATTTGAAAGAGAAGTGACATGATACGATCTACAATTTTTTTTCATCAAACTGAAGATGTTTCTAGAATACTCTCCTGGAATTAGAGAAATGGTAACCCACTTCTGAAGTTGGGGCGTCTGGAAGGAAGAATTACTCCTCCCTGCGATATGATGGGTGATAAATAATAAGGAAACAATAGTAGAGTCCGAACTTAACCTAAATTTCAGACAATGGAGGACTACATGAATAACCTTTAATAAAAAAATCCTAAAGTCTCAACAGGAAGCAATCCCAGGTTCCCATGAACTGTAGTCCATAAGACCATGTGGCTGGTTTTCCTTTAATTAGAACCTTGAAGATTGGTTTATTAGTTTAATCTATAATTCAAAGGATATAAGTTTAAGTAATATCATGGAAGCCTTAGTAAAATGCAATGATTATAAAAAAATGTAAAAATCGGGATATTCTTTGAATTATATAAGCTCTGTATAATGTTTATATTAATAACCTAGACTACACTTCTAAATACAGGAAATACGTTACACAATAATATGTTAAATTTTAACTTTTTCCAGAATATTACTATATAATACTATATAATATAAAAAATATAATAACTACTATAACAATATTAAAAATAATTATAAATTAAACGTATAAATATTTGCCTGCTTAGAAGTTTTTGTAACCAAAACAACTATTATGAATAGCGTCGATATAATATTCAAAAGCACAACGACAATTGGAGATAACAACCAAATAATATTCATATTTGAAAATTGTATGACAAATGTTTGATAAATTACGATGAACACTATAGAAAACAAAAGATAAGAGATACTAATAAACATTTCAAAGATGCTAACAAGAATTAGCGGGGAATATGCAAAATTAATCATAGAAATTAAGTCAATTCCAACACTATGGATACTAGCTAGAGAACTTATCTTTGTTTTAGACATTTGGTTAGCGATAAAATTATTTGATACTCGGTAATATGGAAAATACTTCTCGGAAGAAGTATTTTCAAGATTGCAATTTATATGAAGAAAAATACATTGAAAAATTCTACTATAATGTAGGAATATCTGAATAAAGAAATAATCATACAATGTTGTTGACATCTGAAATATATACTTAAATATATCAAGTGGATCAGACTCTGAATTCATCCACATGAATCCATGGAAAAATATAATGGTTATAACACTAAAAGCAAAATGGATGAGAACTAGTTTTGTTTCTTCTGCTTTTAAAAGTATAGTTAAATGATTGAAAGGCAGCACTGTCTTAGCGATGTCATAGAACAGTCTATAGTTACACAATTGTGTGATAAGACCACCCATTACTGTTATCATCGTATTAATTGCTACTAGACACATTCCGAATTCTGGAAAACTCATTTCGGCGATTGAAGACAATTTTGGTAAAATAAATAGATGAATTGATATAAAATTTCCAATAACAAATGTGAAGGACAACAGTAATTTCATTTTATTAGGTATAACAATCCTATGTCCCTTAATGTATGGAATAAAAAAACAAGTATTAACAAAACAATATATCATATCCAAGACATGCCCCGAATTCATTTTATGACAAACGTCTAAATGGTTGGAGTCTTTTTTTAAGATAGAAGAAGTTTAATTGCGATAACAGGTTTTCAAAGGATATCATATTAATAAACGACAAAGAAGAGTATTGATATAACTCGTAACTTATATAATGATTATATTAATTATAAATTATTTTAATAATCGATTTCTCCTTGAAGGACAATTAATTGAAGTTGCATCAACAATTGCACCTGCTATTATTTTAATCTTCATTGCAATTCCAAATTATGTGTTGCAAATATATCAATTAGGAACAAACTTCCAGGCAGAACATATTATTAGAAATAATATAGTACGATAAAAAAATGACTCATATCTTCAAGAACAACTTCCACACATAACCACAACAGCTCTTAATAAAGAATGTACAATTATAGTAATTATGTTAAGTGTTGATACTAGTATACAAATTAAAATTTGATGAATAGTATATCCTTACATTAACTCAAATTAAGTTTCCTAATTGTTTTCATAATATTAAAAATTATTTTACGAAAGGGAAAACTTCTTAACTTAAAACTAGGAGAAGGAATGAATTATTAATAAAGAGAAATAACAAATTGTAAATAATGAACGAGTTAGCAAAAATAATTGATGTGGTATTCGTTCAAATCCCGGATCCAAACAACCTGACTAGAATTTATCCTAGGTTTCCTCATCGTCAAGAAAAAAAACGTTATATTCGGATTCGATCACCAGAGCCCATTTCATAACGACGATCACTAAAATGCAATTAAAATAAGTCAGTGAACTTTAGAGAAAAAAATAAGTTCAACAGAACAACTTAGGATACAATCTTCTATGTACAAATATAGATTTTTTCTCACTTAATATGACCATAGGTGTCAACTATAATAATAATAACTATAATAATAATAACTATAATAATAATAATAACTATAATAATAATAATAATAATAATAATGAAAATATTTGTAAAATAATGAAAAGCTAATGGAAGAAGTGGAAGAGGCAGGCCTAGAGAACGATGGATGGGTGGAGTGAAGAGAAGTATGAAAGCTAGAGATTTGAAGGAAGAAGATGCTTTAGACAGGAACCTCTGGCAAATCACTTTGGGTTGAAGAATAAACACTGTATTGTGGAATGTTCCTAAATAAAAATATTATATTAATAACAATAATAAAATAATAATAAATAATAACAACAATAATATTATTTTTTAAATATTTTACCTCCTCTGATGTTTTTTCTGCATATTCTGGTAATTTCGAGCAATATTAAAACAATGGATAACATTCCTACAAGCAACGTTATATATGTACTAATAAAAAATAAATAAAACTCCAGAACATATTGTACATATAGAGTGAAACTTACTAAATAGAATACCATATAAACGAGAAGACTGAATAATTCAAAAAGACAAAAAATAATATGCGGGGAAATTAAAGAATTTATCTTTAAAGTTAAAGCACATCCTCTACTGTGAGTGCATGCCAATTCATTGATCATTGTGTTGGTATTTTTCGATGCTATAGGCCTACTGTTTAATGAAAAATCACTAGGAAAACTTGTTTCTGAAGTAATGCTTCGCAGCTTTGTGTTTGTATGAAGAAACACACATCTGATGATACAGACATGTTGCAGAAATAACTGGATAAAGTAGGAGCTATAAAAACCACCCACAATTTTAACAAAAAGTATAATGATAGACCTATTGGATACATGAAGACGTGGTCTCTCGAAGTTAAATATTTTCAGTAATTAAACATAGTACCGAACATAAAATGGAGTTTACAAAAACAAATGGTTTTTGCATTTTTAAAATATATATCGAATCTTTAAAAGAAAGAATTCCTGGAGTAATTTCACATAAGAATTTATAATTTATGATCTGAGATATAAAACATCCTGTAACTGTAATCATATCATTCAAATTTTGCAACAAATTGCCAAATTCTATTACATTCAAAGAAAATGTAGATGGTAATGAAATATAAAATACTGTACAATTACCAAGAACTAAACAAAATGATAGTAACACTATCTTCTTATTTGGTCGAACAAATGGAATATGTATAAAGTTATTTATGAACGAATATAGGCCTGACATATCAAAGTTGTATATCACTTCTTCTTCTATGATTATAAAGCTCGACAATATAATGAAATGCTTTAACTGTAAGAATGTGACTAAGAAGAAAATTTGAATAACAAAGGAATAAAAATAAACCCTTTAACTACAGAATTAAACCTCGTCTATCGATATATTTTTTTAAAGTAAATTATTTAGCTGGATAAAAACATATAATAAAAAATCTTGCTGTTTAGATTAAATAAATAATTACATCACAAAAATATGCAAACTTTAGACTTGTTTGGTTAATAATTGGGTTCTCTAAATAACCATTAGTGAGGAGTTCTCAGACTATATGAGTTGAACTATTGATGAATGATAGTCTGTAACACATTAGTGGATTTCAATAGAACTAAATGTTACATCTGAAATAATGTACACATGATACGCATTCACATATATAAATAATCGTAGAATAAAATGATAAGATTTTAACAATCTTTATAGTAGCACATTTATATTGTCTTAATCCTCACCATTTACTGTTGGGTGATAAACATTCTTCATACTCTTCAATTTAGGAAATAATTTTAGTAAATTTATCAATGTTTTTCATTAATTTGTTTATATATGACATAAGAATGACATGTATCAAAGGAATTAATTTTGTATTATTCTCTTGATGTTTCATCAATTATATCATGGAAATAATTTTAGTAAATTTATCAATGTTTTTCATTAATTTGTTTATATATGACATAAGAATGACATGTATGAAAGGAATTAAATTTGTATTATTCTCTTGATGTTTCATCAATTATATCATGGAAAATTACAATAGATAGAAAAGGTAGTTTCCTCACAGGAAATTTCTTAATACATTAAAAAGTAAATAAAAACGCTATTGCTTTTTCATGGGTCACTCATTTTGTATGCTACGAAATAACAAATAGAATTACTTATATGTGCACTTGAACTGAACTCAATATGCATTATTTATTTCTTTAGGAAAATTACAAATTTAATAACAAAGTAAACACTATCACAAAATCAACAATCTTTACCCTATATTACTCCATGGCGTGACAGGCCTAGAAGACCCTTAGCCTACAAGCCGACTGTTGATCCCACATCCACATGTATTAAACATAGAGGTGACATGTATTAAACATAGAGGTGAACGATCATACAGCCTGTACAGAGGTGACATGCGGTCAGCATTTTGGGTCTCCCAGCCGTTATAGCCGGTTGCCTCGACCTGGAGGCGGTAAACTTACTTAATGTAGCCACCCAAATCCCTCATGATATTGGGAGGGCACCGTTCCTATACTAGTCGAAATTTCATGACAAAAGTTACACTTTCATGGGAATTCGGCCCCAAGGCATCATTTCTTAACCACTTGGCTAGGGCGCGGAAAATTTACCCTACACGTTATTTTAAATTATTGTAGATGTATCGAACATTTCCAAAAATCTTTTTTTTTAATGCCCCAGGTTTGTCTTTCGACATTCCTGGTTTCTCTCCTGGCATGGCGTACTTGTAACCCACTTCTGAAGTTGGAGCGCCTGGAAGGCGGGGTTACGTTACCCCGATGATATGATGAGTCGTGATGATGATAACGGTGCGCCAGGAGAGTCCCTAATCCTAAGCTTAACCTAAGATGAATATGAATGATGATGATTGCGATGGCCATTTGATTTCGAGGACCGTTTGGGCCTTGAAGTTTTCCTGACATTTGTCTTATAGGCGAGGAAAACCCCCGATAAAAACCTCACCCAGAAAAACTGTTCCGACCGGGGATCGAACCCGGGCCCGCTGCGTGACAAGGCAGCACGCTACCCCGAGACCATTGCAGTGGACAATTCCAAAAGTCTGAAAGCAAACATAAATAAATATCATTATAAGCATGTGGATCAATAGAATGTAAATGTAACATGGTAGGCTTAGGCTATTATGCTAAACAATCCAAAGTACTCTATGTATATAATGAGAGAGAAGTTGTATACTATAACAGTGGGTAACAATTAAAATGTTCCTCTGCATATTTTAGGTGTTTCTGACTCCGTTTTTTGCGCTGATTTCAAATATGTGATTATTTTTCTCCAAATGTCGACGGTTCAATAGTAATCACGAGTTTTGTTTTCGTTACTTTTTCAATTTTAAGTATACTTACTTACTCACTGGCGGACAATGTGCGGCAACTTTGAAGATGAAATACACATATTAGGAAAATGTAATGATTTAGAATATTGGAGACGTCAGTTATTACCGGAAAGATTTCTAAATTCAAATCGGGAAAGATTGGCATGCTACGAGTTATTGGTAAATCCAGAAAATTGGATAAACTTGGGTAAATTTCTGGACAAAACGCGGAAAATAAGAACAACACTCATTCATGAATAAATATATGTTATAAAAATGCAGTACCATTAATTCTTAATAATTATATATAAATTAATTAGTGTATAATGCTATTGTGTTATTATTTAATTGTAATATTATTGTGTTTTCTTTATGTAATTGTAATGTTATTGTTTTTTAATGTATAATGCTATTGTGTTATTATTTAATTGTAATATTTTTGTGTTTTCTTTATGTAATTGTAATGCTATTGCTTTTTTTGTTGTTTATTTTTCTTTACACTAGTACCAATTATTACTTTATTGTAACGGACTGTCAACAGCATGTACGGCTTACTGCCCGTGCGACCCATAGTTGTAAATAATATTGTAAATATCTTACTTTTTGTCTAATAAAGTCCTACTACTACTACTACTACTACTACTACTACTACTCACTGGCACTATCGAACCCGTAGGTTCATGGCTGCGCGGACATAAGCTCTCCATACATCCCTATCCTGAGCTAATGCTTTCCAATCATTCCCTGTATAAGCTACCTCCCTCAAATCATAGTTAATATTATTCTCCCACCTCATTCTTGATCTACCAACTGGGCGCTTTCCCTCTGGTTTTCCTACAAGAAAATGTTAAGTATATGATTGGTTAATATTATTTTTCTCCAAATGTTAACGGTTCGATCGCATCCATATCTCCATGTTCCCTTTGTTTATGGGACAGCCGAGCAACTGGCCAACACTACATTAAAAAAAGTGTGGCCTTCAAGAAATGAACTTGTTCCAGGAGAAAATAATGTTATACGTCAATTTTTTATTAACAGGAAGATCTTACTACGACCTCTCCACTAAATTGGGACTAGAAAAACGGTATATTAAAGCTTTGGTTAAATCGTCAGATGCTTTGTAACATGTTCGCTCTATGTTCCCACGTTTGTTTGATGCAAAAGTATTTGCTGGAGTTTTGACAGGACCTCAAATAAGACAGATGCTGGAGTCCGCAGAATTAGAACAAAAGATGACACCAGTTGAAAAAAGTGGGCAGGCATTTCGGAATGTTGTGCATGGCTTCCTTGGAAACAAGAAGAGTCCCAATTACCGAGAGTTGATTGAGAACTTGCTGAGTACATATCGTACAATAGGTTGCAGAATGTCAAATAAATTATATTATCTACACTCACATTTGGATTTCATTAGACCAAATTTGGGCGATGTGAGTGAAGAACATGGAGAACGATTCCATCAGAATCTCAAAAACATGGAATCAATATATCAGGGCAGGTGGGATATAAACATGACGGAGGACTACGTTAGGAGTTTGGTGAGGGACAGTCCACAGCAACACAAAAGAAAAGGGCGGTCACAACTTCATTTTCAATAAATTTTGATGGTCACGTCAGTGATGCTGAAACAAAATCCAATTTCATATCATCAGATACAATATCAACATAAGCTCGCATTTATTCCATCTATATTTGTGGATACATTTTTGTGTTAATTCCCAAATTTTCAAATATATAAATTTTCCAAGAACTATTGATGCTATGTATGTGAAACTGACATTTTTTAACTCCAGGTGCCTGAATTATATAAGGACCAATAAAAAACTGAGAGGAACAAAAAGTTGCCCAGTGTAATTCATAAAAAATAACATTAGTCTTACTGGAATGCGTCTAAATGAAACAAAGAGTAGACTCAAATTCACGGTGGATTAAAGCAAGGAGATGCAATCTACTATTCAATTTTGTACAAGAGCGTTCCACCAAATCCTAAGAGTGTGAATAAGGCCTACAATTCAATGATATTAATAAGCTGTTTGATTATGTTAGTGATATATTTAAGAAACCACATTTACAAAATTACTTTATAGTATGTATACTTCAATTAGGCCTATAAGTTGAATTTTTTTTTATGTATTTACAAAATGTATTTCATCAATTACAAAAATTAATTGTCTGTATCACTTTGTCCTTGAGGCAATCCTCTAATGAGGAAAGTTTTATATAATAAAAAATAGGCGATAGTGAGGATCAACACGCATACTTTATTGAGTCACACTAAGAAAATGGAGCTTGAATTAAACATCAATAAAACAAAATATATGGTCACACACAGAAATCCATTACATAAGGTGCAGTTAATGACAAATGAGGGAAATTTTGAGAAGTGGCTGAATTAAAATCCCTAGGAATAATAGTTAAGGACAGGAATGAGACGTACAAAGAAATCAGACATAGGCTCAATTCTGGAAACGCATGCTATTATGCATTACAGAAACTCTTGTCCCAAATTCTCTGAAAAAAAAACTACGATATATAAAATCCCTTATTTCCCAGTTATATTACATGGATGCGAAAAATTGACTCTTACTTTAATGGAAACATTATTTAAAATATAAAATATTACGAAATGTTAAGATATCAAAATAAGTACCTGATATCAGTCGTCCTCATCTAAAGTGGATTTGTGTTTAAAATAATTCGTCAGATAGTTAAAACCAGAACATGCTCCATCTGCGGCATGTAATTTGGTACATGCCGAAGATGGAACACGTTCCGAAAGGCCTACATTATTTTAAATACTAGAATTTTTTTTAAACAGAAATCCATTTAGTTGAGGACGACTTATATATCAGGTACTTATTTTAACATTTTACCTCATAACCTCAACTTGTTTCTTACAATGGATTTTAGAAGTATTGAAAATATTGCGAGAATTCGAGAATAAAGTTCTTAGGATCATTTTTGGACCAAAGACAGATGAACAGACAGGCGAGGCAAATGTAGAAGACTTACATAACAGTGAGCTACATTATATTTATGGGAAAACAGATGTAATAAGACCAGTAAGTCTCGTAGACTGCAATGGGCAGGACATACGGCACGAATGGGAAATTAAAGAGTGGCATGAAGGTAAAAAAAGTGGAAAGCACCCAATAGATGGGGCAAGAATGAGGTGGGAGGATAATATTCATGATTTGAGGAAGATGAATTTTACGCAGGATGACTAGAAAACATTAGCTCAGGATAGGGGCATGAACCTATGGGTTCGAAAGCACCTTTGAGTTATGTAGCGATTAATATGATAGGAGACATATAAACTAAGATACAACTCTAATATGAATGGATCTGAAACTAAAATGTTCCGAAATATATTAAATTGTTATTAAATTTAAATAAATCTATAAATAATGAAAATAGAATATATTACTAATATCGCTATAAAATATGTATGTGGAAAAGTAGAAATATATCCAGGTAAAAATTCCAAGTACATTTGTCTAGAATAAAATACTGTAAAACGCTACCTGCTATACAAATGACAAATAATAGAATAAAGAGGTATTGTCAGAACTCTACCTACTACACAACTTACAAATAATATAGGAACACAAAAAGGGTATTGTCAAAATAATATAACTAATTCCAATTAGCAGTCTATACAACTAATAAGAAATATTCATTCTTTAAGAAAAGATAACATTAGTTAGCTATTAAAAATATTAAAAATCTATTGACCAATTCTTAGAAACCAATTAACGCTACTAAGCAATTCCAAGAAATGAGGATAAAGAATTACTACCTGGCTAGTACAGACAACAAAAGACATTCATTCACCTCTAGAAAAGATAATCTCTTAACATTGACAGTTTACAAAGAAACTGGTAAACATTTATCTATTAAATATCAAAGAACCAATTTACCCAGTTCTTAGAAATGTTATACATACTAGTAAATAATATTATTGTAACATAAATATATATTCAATTGTAAGGAGTGGATTCGAGAAAAGTGGGAGGAGCCACCGCCTTTATAAGCGAGAACTTATATCAAAATACTATCACTCACTATCACTATCAGTGACTATGTGATCAGTGTGGAAACATAGTAGATCTGCAGACCGCGATCTCCGATTCAGTTAAAACAAACTATCACTATTAGTGACTCTGTGTTCAGTGTTGGAACATCATAGACCTGCAGACCGCGATCTCCGATTCAGTTTAAATATTAGATTCGTCCGAGAAATAGTTAAATTTAAAGTTATAGTCCGTTAAGCGTTTGGACTTTGAAAATATTGATTCGAGCACGTGGACCTCTAAGTATTTCATCGACTCCACTCATAGAGAAAACTTTGTAACTGTATTATCAAAAATGTATTTCTCCGTAAATAAACAGTTTCTTGGATTCGTTAAAATTGAGTGTACATTTATACGTTGTTCTTTTGCTTATAAAGAGTTCATAACCCCGAGATCTCCTGCCTACCACCGAGCTCCGGTACAGTTATTTTGGTTGTTGGGCGTGTTATCGTTTAGCATATTTTTATTTTCTGTTTCCTTGATAATTTAAATATCTTTCTCATTTTTAAACATTCCCTTGTCATTTAAACGATACTTTTTTTCGCTACACTAATTGGAAGAAGAACAGTTTGGCTTCAGGAAGGGAAAGGGTACAAGAGATGTAATTGGACTGATGCGAACAATAGGAGAAATATATATTGAAAAAGATAAAGACGTTTATGCAGTATTTGTTGACCTGGAAAAGGCCTTTGACAAAGCAAATTGGAATAAACTCCTGAAGATCTTGAAGAAAATTTGCGTGAACTGGAAGGAGAGGAGGCTCATAAGTAGTCTTTATATGAAGCAGCGAATAAAAGTGAAGATAGGAGAAGAAATGTCAGAGGGAAGAGAAATTGGAAGGGGTAAGGAAAGGATGTCCTCTATCACCTATTCTTTTCAATATCTACCTGGAAGACCTAATGAAGAACAGCTTCAGCAAATACGGGAGGCGTAAACATGGGAGGAAGAAGAATAAAGTGCATAAGATTTGCTGATGATATGGCTTTGCTAGCAGAAGATGCAATGACACTGAAGAACATGCTGATGGAGCTAAATGATAAGTGCGAGGATTATGGGATGAAGATAAATATAAATAAGACGAAGGCCATGATTATAGGAAAGAAACCAAGGAAGATAAACATGAGGATTAAAGATGAGGCCATTGAGCAAGTGGAGAGCTTCAAATACTTGGGTTGTACTATCAGAAGTAACATGAACTGCGGTCAAGAAGTAAAGCAGAGGATAGCAATGGCAAAAGAAGCTTTCAACAAGAAGAGAAGCATTTTCTGCGGACCTTTGGCAAAATAATTAAGGAAGAGGCTAGTGAAGTGCTTTGTGTGGAGTGTAGCATTGTATTGTATAGAGACTTGGACATTACGACGGAATGAGGAAAAGCGACTGGAAGCTTTTGAGATGTGGATATGGAGAAGAATGGAACGTATAAAATGGACAGACAAAGTAAGAAATAAAAATGTGCTAGACAGAGTGGGTGAAAGAAGAACAATGCTGGAACTCATAAAGAAGAGGAAAAGAAATTGGATTAGCCACTGGCTAAGAAGAAACTGGCTAAGAAGAAACTGCCTGCTGAAGGATGCCCTAGTAGGAACGGTCAACGGAAAGAAAGTTAGAGGCAGAAAAATACATCTGATGATAGGCAATATTAAAATAAATGGTTTGTCTGCAGATACAAAAGGAAATCTGAGTTAAGGAAAGAGTGGAGAATGCTGGGTTTGCAGTGAAAGACCTGCTCTTGAGCAGAACACTATGAATGAACACCAAGTGATAAATGGTGAATGTATCCTTGGAACAGGACACTGGTAAAATCCTATTATTGTTCAGAATTGAATGTGTTTTAACATAAGCTCCCTGTACTACTTCAAATTCTATCACTTATATTGGATGCAGAATATTAGAATTTGCAATTTAGTTATGTGTTGACATGTTTTACATGTAATATTTAATCATATGTGCTTGTATATACTTGAAAGGCTTTTAATGTCACACATGACGATCATTTTAATTTGGAGACGTCCAAACAACGTACTTAAATTCAAACATCTCTCATGTGCGAAGATATCTTACGAAACACGAACATTACGTGTGTGTTTCATAATTTGTACCTTATAAAACAGTCGTCCTCAACTATAATAACTTCTGTTATAAACGTCATATACATTATTAAAATGCTAGGTCTTTCAAAGACATGCTTCATCCTCAGGAATTCTTTTGGTTCCGAAATGATTTGTATATTTCATACAGAGGGCTTTGGTTATTGGGTGTGTTCTCGTTTAGCATATTTTTATTTTCTGCTTAATTTCAATCTCTTCCAGGATATTGATGTTTTGTCTGTTGTTCTCTTTGTGGATTATTGACATTTTTTATCTACGCTGTTAAATCGATGGCCGATTTCTGAAGTGTGTTCAGCAAAACTTGATTTTCCTTCCTTTTTAATAAAGTCTGAGAAATGTTCATTAAATATTATTTTAAAACTTCTCGATGTGCTACCTGTATAAAATTTTTCACACTCATTTCATTTGAGTTTATATGACATCCACATCAACAAAAATGAGTACCTTCATAAACTTATTAAATAGAATGATAAAACGTCCCTTAAATAAAATAAATTACAGCAAAGAACTCAACTACATAAAACATTTAGCTATAAAAACGGATACAATTCACAAATAATCAACAAATTAGTTAGAAAACAAAGAAGAAAATACAATTTAACAAAATTAACAAGATTTGAAAAGGAAGATAATATAATAACAAAAAAATTGGATCACATTTACTTACACAGGTAATGAAACAATGAAAGTGGCAAAATCGATCAATAAATATGATTAAAACATAAAAATAGCTTACAAAACTAGAAATAAATTAAATAACCTAATACCTAACAAAATATAAGAAAATAATAAATATGAAAATAAAGGTGTATATAAACTCAAATGTTATGACTGTGAAATATTTTATATATGGAGAACTTCAAGAAGTTTTAAAATAAGATTTAATGAACATTTCTCAAACTTTATTAAAAGAGAATGAAAATCAAGTTTTGCTGAACATACTTCAGAAATCGGCCATCAAATTAACAGCATAGATAAAACAATGTCAATAATCCACAAAAAGAACAATAGACAAAACATCAATATCCTGGGAAGAGATTGAAATTATCAAGTAAGCAGAAAATAAAAATATGCTAAACGAGAACACACCCAATAACCAAAGCCCTCTGTATGAAATATACAAATAATTTCGGAACCATGAGAATTCCTGAGGATGAAGCACGTCTTTGAAAGGCCTAGAATTTTAATAATGTAACAACGTTTATAACAGAAGTTTTTATAGTTGTGGACGACTGTTTTATAAGGTACGAATTTTACAATTGAAGTAATTTTAACCTCAACGGTGTCAAAATGATTACTAAAAGTATAGAATGTTTCATACTGTTGAACTATTCTTGATATTTAGTAAAAATACATTTTTACGAGAACTTCTGGTATGAAATAAATAACAAATGACAAATGCTTGAAAATGATCTCGCACAAGAAGATTGAAACATC
This sequence comes from Diploptera punctata, assembly GCA_030220185.1. Classification (NCBI taxonomy): domain Eukaryota; kingdom Metazoa; phylum Arthropoda; class Insecta; order Blattodea; family Blaberidae; genus Diploptera; species Diploptera punctata. The sequence continues at coordinate 1,537,975 of JASPKZ010000831.1, forward strand.
GACTTGAATAAACTGAATTTTTCACTGAGATAACAAATTAGTGTTATTATTATCTACTACTCCCATTGAATAATATTTAATCATATTTAATATCGTACTAGACAATCCTAACTAGTAACACAGCCATTAGATATTCCTTGTAGGGAAGGCAATGGGAAAGAGCCCAACAGGTAGAATGAGGGAGGTAAATTAAACAGGGAATAAATGGTAAAGAATTGACGATATGGATTATGTAGAGCTTATGCCCCGCTAAGCCATACAATTCCGGTTTTGTCAGTACAATTGAGTTAGTCCTCAGATAATATATAGGGCCTATGGATATTTATAAAGACTTTTTGTGATTTTGGGCTATTTTAGGTATTTTTGTTATATTTAGGTCATTATTTTTGCCCGTGTCATGACTTATACTTATTAATAGTATTTTTTCATTATTTTCCATTTAATCTGCTAATATATATTTTTTACTTTGTGAGCTATAAATACATCTAGCACTCAAATACCCAAAGTGTTTTCGGTTAACGAACTTATAGTCGTTTCTTACAGCTTTCTACGATAAACTGCATTATGTAGAAAGGAACTATCACTGAGCTAGTTGTATTGAAGCTGGAAGCTGTTTAGAGTAGGTATAACGACGTAACTAAAATCCATATTATCCGACACAGTGGAACGTTCGCCTGCTTCGTTTGAAGATGATTTTGGAATTAATGCCGTGTCATCTTCACGTCAGTCTGTGAGTTTCAATTAATGTTTGTATGCGGGAATACTACCAATGACGAACAATGTAAGTGCTTCATTTGCTATTGTTACTGACTATATATGGTTAGTATCTACATCCGTGCTGCTATGACTGGAGGTAAACGTTCCGCTGTGTCGTATAATACCTCAGTCGGGTTGTGTGTTCTGCTGTGCGAAAGTAAATTAACGGCTTCCAGATATCCATTTATTTTCTTTGAAATAGAAATATAAGAGTATTCATACCACTGTGTTCTATAACAGATCATGTAGACAAAATTTGTACAATATAATTATGTAAATATATTTAAGATATTTTGGTCAATTATAAACAATATCTAGAGTCAATATCCGGGCACTCAAAGCTACTTTGAATGTTGAACTGTTTTTTGTTACCAAGTTATACAAAAACAACTTCAATAAAAATGATAAGAGAAATGTATTTGCAATAACTTCTCAGTATTTTCCTAACCACATCCGCGTTACGAATGTGGATGCTTGCAAAACATAAACCTACCGCATGTCCACTAATTTAACTCTTGTGCCATAATTATTATAGTAGAGTTTCCGTTTTATAGCTGTTATGGAAGCAATAAAAACATATAATCCTAGTCCTGATTCAGTTTCTGTTTATAAATTGAGTACGTTTCTCTTACAAGAAATGCTCACAAATGTCGATCATCATAAACGGATATTCTCTACAACATTAATTAAAACCTACCACTCATAAAACGAAATCTCGGGCTTGTAATTTTACACTCGTTACAAGTTTCGTACATGTGAAAATATTTTACTTTAGACACAAATAACAACGAATCCAAACAAGGTTTACTCAAGTGATGAAGTAATTGTTACGTTAAACTGTTCAGTTGGTGTAGTAGTTGGTAACGTATTATTTTTGTCGTTGAATGTCAACTGAAATTGTATCAGGATGACGAGGTATGTGGTAACTGCGCCTATGATCTGAAATCAAAATAACAAAATGTTTGAGCAAGACGTTATGTGGAAGGATACTACACAATACTTTACCATCAATGTAAACTTTATCGTAGTGGGACTTGTTCGAAATCTTACAAAATATCGTTTTTAATGATAGCTAGTATACGCATAGTATGCATTTATCATTTTGATAATTCAATAGTTGTGTTATAGGCGAAATTTAATGAACAGAATTCTTCAAATTCGTTATGCTGAAATGTATGAGTTACGAATCTCTGATCTGAGAACTCAGTGTGACGTTAAAGGCAGAATCTCCTCTTATCGGTCGATATTAAACAACAGTTTTATAATAATTTCTCCTGCTAGTTGAATAGTGATATCCTTGGGCGTACTGTATACTTATATAATTTAATCATAAAGAATTACTTCGTAAAAATACAAATAAATACAATACAAACATATTTATAATCAACGTAATAGTAATAATAAGATCATGGTCTAGGATCTCAACATTACAAAACTAACGTTTGGAAGGCACGTATTATACATGAGGCCATGACTCATGGGGTAAGGTGGACATTGCGACTGTGCCATCAGTTTCACAACAATGTTCATTACACCGTAATAATAAACAACTGCTTTCTGGATTATATGTAACATGAAAAGAAAATTTGACGCATGAACCGGAATTTGAACCCAAAACTATAACTTTATATTTTAGTGAGATATCATCTTCACCACATAGACTCCCAGTGCAAACATTATTATTGTTTCTTTCCTTATATACAATTTTCTATTATAAGAGGCTGCGGGACAATGCTCGCAGTACCATCTTACGGTTTCTACAACAAGGAAGCATTTTAATGAGAATATTTTACTTTATAATAGTAAAGGTTTTTTATATCGATGTTATAATTACATTTTGACATTTAGCAATGGAGGTTATATATATATATTTTTTTTTATTTATTTATTTATTTATTTATTTACTTAAATACGCACACACAGTATTTATGTATGTAAGTGTATGCCTGAATGTTTGGATGTTGAGGAAACAAGTAAGCTACGCTACATCACCCATTCGCCTCTACCTACACAACGAAATGGCTTGCGCTTAACTCCATACGGTTCGTTACCATAGTCTGAGCTCTGGTAATAACAAAAACAACAACAATAATAAAAAACAACTATAAAAAACAAAAACAACAACAATAAAAAACAATAAAAACATCAACAATAAAAAACAACAAAAACAACAACAATATAAAACAACAAAAACAACAATTAAAAACAACAAAAACAACAACAATAAAAACAACAAAAGCAACAATGAAAAACAAAAACAACAATAAAAAACCTCAACAACAATAAAAAACAAAAAAACAACAATAAAAACAACAAAAACAACAATAAAAAACAATAAAAACAATAAAAACAACAAAAACAACAACAAAACCAACAACAAAAACAATAATAATAATAATATAGATAGGCACCGGAATGAATTAAATATTAAGTTACCTTAGTATGAAGTGTATCGTCTTTGAATCGCCTATGAGAACATACTTTGAATGAAAATAAACCAATGCTTTGATTATAAATGCTGATAACAATAAAAATAATTTGTAGGAAAAAAAACTTATATCATTGGCATATGTTCTACTTGTAAGAGGGCAGTTCTTAATGCTTACGTATCTCTTTGTACTGACAGCGGTTTTGAAAGGCTTCAATACATAGACGTCACAAAGTCAAACCATGAAAAACCTTGCGATAGTCTTTAGTCACTAAGGGTCGGTTTCACCAACAGAGGTAACCGTATTACGCCAGTTTAAGCTGTGCATTATACAGGGGGAAAACTGGCGTAATACAAAATATTTAGTACTGCTCCTCTCTCGACTAGGAGTAGGGATGGAGAAAATAATCGAAAAATGGCAGCTCTAGAAAGCAACTTGCAAGTTTAAGTGCTGTTCTGATTTAAATATTAAATAGCAGTTATTGATGTTTTAATAACATTAGTGACATATTTCAGAAAGCAGCTTAATTTCCTCAGTAATCCTAACTTAATTTTTCCATAAAATTTTAGAAATCGGGAAATCTAAGCATTAGAATTCTATGGAATGCCGGTTTAAACTGGTTAAATTTTTCCTCTGTTGCAGTACTAAGTTTCTAAGAACTATCAACCCTTAGGCTAGTTTTTTTAGTAAGAGTCAAGATAAATACTAAATGCGCGTCTACTCATAACCAAAACATTTACATTAAAATGGGAACATAATCTCATGATGCAAACGTAAATATTGTTTGTGTAGTATAGCAGTTTCAACAAATGTATAAGAGAACTTAAACTTGATCCCGATTTTATTGGCGTTTCCAAATATTGTTAAAATGTCTTAATGAATGTCAGTTTGAATAATAAATTGTCCCGCGTCTTTCTTTACATTTGTAATTCATAGCACTGTTTCTTTAAGTCTGCATAAACTTGAATGCTAGTTGGACTCAACGAAGTAATGAATAATAGAGTTAAAAGAATATATAGAAATCAGATACAAATACTTTCACCAGCATCGTGAGGAAGTGGGTACTTACAGCTACAATGAGTAGGGGCTCACTAGTGAAAAATCAGCTGTAACAGCTGGGGGACAAGACATGCTGACACACATGTTCATGTGAGGCTATCAGCTGGTTGATAAGCCCTTCGTGTCATGGAGTTGTGGTCTCAGGACATGTGTTGTACACAATAGGCTATAATTGATACATAAAATGAGACTGACATTGAAACATAAGCATTTTGATAAACTGAAGTCGAGGATTAGAATCCTGTAGAAACGAAAACAAACTGGTCTACACCTTTTGGCGGCACAGTGGTCAATGGCGAATTCAACCTCCAACGACAATGAGTACCAAACGCATGATCTGGGGATAAATGTGCCCGTCGCGCACGTCTCATAACCCGGTTGACATGTCTTGTCAATTGTCAGTGAAAGTGAGAGATAAATCTTTCTCTAGAGCATGGGACTCCAAGGGCCTACAGTGGGATTGATTTTAATAATTGTTTACAACTAGGCCTAAAATTAGTTAATGATTGAACACTTTTGTTGATCAGTACGTGGATAAAAACACAGAAGGGTGAATGTATCCCAGAAGAACTTTGACACGAAGAGTCTTGTCAGAATCTTATCTGGTTCCTGAATCATAAGATAATTCACAGACATACTACGATTTCCCCAATTACCATATCCACTTTTTTTTAATTTCAGCATGGTAGTTTACGTAATTGCTGAAAGAATAACTATACAATAGATTCCTTTAAAAATCACGATTTTAATACGGTCCATCATTGTAGTCTCGGAATTAACATCGCTGCCTCTTCCTCAGCGCTCCTGGAGTATTTCCCTGGTTGGGAAATTTTTCCAGGTGAGATTTCATCGGGATTTTTCGTCACCTGTAAGACAAATAAGTATAATAATAAGCCTCCCAAAAGAATTTGGCCATTATAATCAGCATCTAAGATTGTCGCCGTAGCGTTGTCGGTAGAGACTACAGCTATCCGGATTTGATTCCCGAGGGGTAGAGGATTTTAAATCTCAACCTCGGATCTGAGTGTGTTTTCTGTGCTTGTATAAAAATAAGGTAAAAAAGTACATAATATAAAACAGAATTGAAAAAAAAAACTTAAACGAATAAAACATTTAAAACTGCAGTTGTGTTTCTCACCGAATATAAAAGTGTAAAGTCCAACGGGAAGAATCCACATGCTGTGAACTGTACTTTTCGATGCAACAGTTGCAACGAGAATAGTTGTAACTGAAAGAGATAAACGTTTATCTTTTAGGTAACAATCCAGAAAAATAAGGTCATTATTTTATATTTTATTAATATTTTCAGTTTTATATTATGTGTATGATTTCGCGAGCAACCATATTTTGTGTGCTTTATATTTGTTTGTAGTGTATTTTCCTGATTAAATTAACTGAGTTTAATATTTCTGTATAAATGGTTATATTGATGAAATTAGCCATGGTAAATAAATTCCAAAAAGGATTTGCTTTGAATATTGCAAATCGGGAATTAAATTAAGTCAGATTGTTCATTGCTAGGTTTCAAAACCTGCACTTCTCGATTACGAGTCTTAAACGGTACCCCCTGAGTGAACGCGTTTGGTAAGACTTGTGTTTGTTACGCTGATTTAAAAAAAAATTGATGATAAAATATAATTAACTAATACCCGGCGTACGCTGCTATGCCTAAATAACTGAAAATTAATGTGCTTTTATGTTTAGTTGAATAAGTTAGAGGAAACATAATTATAAATTTATATTTATTTAGATACCCGTGCTGATTACCCGGTGTTGCCCGGGAATCTACTTATCTCGATCTTCTTGGCATAAATGAGCTAAAAGATTATCCATGTATTAATAAATCAGAAAGGGAATAAAACTTTTAAAATGTGGACTTACCCTCCCTACACCCAACCACAAATTTTCAAACAGAAATGGAACGCCTCTACTCATTTATTCAACAGGAATACCACAGACACGACTGGTTTAATATTGGCAGCAGGCAACATATGTTTAATTATTTTTTTAAAAAACGATACTTTATGACTTAGGCCTATACCCTTTCTGCATTGATAGATTCAATTATAAGAAACCACAATATTTAAAAACATTAAAATACAATTAGCTATTCCTTACTAATAAGATATACGAAATTTTAGGAGTCCGTCTACTACTATTAAAGTATTGTAGAAGACTTATTAAGATGAACATTTGCTGATCAATTTATTTATTATAGAGGGGCTGTTAAAATGAACTGGATACCTTAAAACGGCGCACAGTGCCAAAAACCTTAAAAATAAAATTAATAATGGATGGACAGAGAGGAATGGCGTTTGGTTTCCGGAAGACGGCGGCAGCTGCCATGATACCGGATGATGATGATGACGTTCCTAGGGAACCATACAGTTTCATTATTAATTTAGTAATATTTACTTATATTATCTCCAATGTTTCATTTTGGCACTTTGCACCTTTTTACTTTAAGGTATCCAATTTGCAGAAGTCAGATATCGCTTATTCTCTGTGCATGATCTTACATTTTCATTCAGTTTATAAGGATGTGCGGTTTGACCACAACTCAAGTAGGTCTTTGTTCGGTTGGTATGGGTGCATCTGTATCTTGACTATCTCGACCTTTTGATCTCACTTCACAAGAGTTTTACACGGAGAAATGAAACATCCAACATAAAATCCCATTAATAAATTACAATAGGAATTTGCATTTTGAGTATCTTCTTAATAAATATGATGAATCTGATGAATTTTACCTCATAAATATTGGTTTCAATTGGCATATTTCGATATGCTGTCTGTACCATCGTGAACTTTTCCAGACCAAGCTACTGCACTATAATTATAGTAATCAGAATAACATACAGAACACGAAATGAAAAACCACTATCGCAAAGAAAACAAAATTATTACATCTAACCCTTTTGGTGTCTTCAACATATTATAACTCCATTAAAAAATCAAAACAGGTAAAATAAATATTAAATTTACAATATTAAAAAGCTGAGATAAAGAAATATAGAATTAAATGTAATATAATAGTAACACATATAGGGTTACAACCAGATTTCAATTCGTAAAATCTTAAGCTATTCATCAATTAACCATTTAGGATGAATAATTACAGCCATACTTTTAGGCGAAAACATACGATTGATTTACTTTGTTATTTATTCACTTTTAACCCTATGTGATAATTATATGGATTTTAGTGTAAAATAATAATAATAATAATAATAATAATAATAATAATAATAATAATAATAATAATAATAATAATAATAATAATAATACAGACCCTATTTTTACTGGCTGAATATTTTCGATGTTGGATAAGGTTAGATGGTGCCAACTTGCCAGAAAACGTGAAAACTAGGTAAACATTTTGATACGAAACATATAATGACATTTGATAATTTTAAAAACATTTATAGTATTCTATTTCGTTTAAAATTATTAAAGTATTAATGCTATTCTGTAAATATGACACTAATTTATAAGATTAAAGAAAAATATTTAGAAATGATACATCTAAAATGTATTCTAACAAGCAAATAAAACATTATGCGAATATGAAAAGAATAATAATAATAACAATAACAATAACAACAATAACAATAACAACAATAATAATAATATACCTCTTCTCTGACTTCAGGATCTTCAGTTTTATTTAATAGTTTGTGCACAAGAATTGCTGTTCGATTTGCCTGAAATAAACATAGAATATAATTTGTGTGCAATAACTTTTAGCATTCAAACACTAATTTTATATGAGAATTTAATTCAAATCTTCCTCTTTTCAAATTATATGTTTTCACAAATAATTATACAGCTAATATTTAAAGGTTACAATAAATAATTTGCCATATTTACTTTCATTGTTACAAAGATAAAAGAGAATATTTCTCTAAGTAAGTATATTTTCTGTATTAAGTTTTCTCAACGAATCTAGACTCCTATATACGTACTTATATAAATGTAAAAACTTATTTCCTCGATTTTATTAATTTAACGAATATTACAAAGCTATAAAACATTATAATATTGTAAAGATTTATATACAGTGAGTTTCACTCGACTTGAGGTCACTAGCGTGGACACTGCGAGTTGATGACTCAGTGCTTGCAGTCACTTTTCCAGCTATCGGCCTCAGGTCAAGTGAAACTCACTGCACATTAATCTTAAGTTCGGACTCCGTATCATATAATACAAATATATTGCAGAGAAGCCAAACCTTGTATCCAGTGCTGTATGATTGAGGTTGTTTTGCGTGAAAACAAAAATCATTATTCAAACCTAAATGTTCGTAGTTTTGACGGATATTAATTTTCACAATGTTTACGTACATCATAGGGTCCATTCTCCCATCAACGAACTGCAGATCCCCACACCAATTCAACTCATACATCCTCATACCAATATGGACCCAACTAACTAATTCACTGGCACTATCGAACCCGTAGGTTCATGGCCGCTCTCCATACATCCCTATTCTGAGCTAATGTTTTCCAATCATTCCCTGTATAATCTACTTCCCTCAAATCATAGTTAATGTTATTCTCCCACCTCATTCTTGTTCTACAAACTGGGCGTTTTCCTTCTGGTTTTCCTACAAGAAGATTCCATGCACATCTTTCATTCCCCATTCGTGCCACATGTCCTGCCCATTTCAGTCTACGAGACTTATCTGTTCTCATTATATCTGGCTTCCTATAAAGACCATGTAATTCACTGTTATGCAGCCAACTACAAACTTTATTCTAGGAAGAAGATTCAGAGAATTATAACGCCGCAAAACAAAAATAACTTCTTCGTTCTTCTTTCAACACACTGAAACCTTTTGATCTGACGTTCTTCTTCTTCGGCTTTCCCCCATTTATAGGTTTGCCGTCTTCAGTTTCCATTTATCTCTATCATTCCAATCTCCCTCTTTCAAATTCCCATCTTCCATTATAGTTCTGATGTAGTTTTTCCATTTCCATCTTGGTCTGCCACGTTTATTTCTTCCAGGGAGTGACCATTGGCCATCTTTCATTTTCCATTCTTTGTACATGGCCATACCATTTAAACGTTTGATTTTCAATCCTCTTAACAACCGATATGGTGACATTCATTTCTCTCCAAAGGAATTATTTTCTTATTTTATCCTGTCTTGGAGGCTTCTTCTAAAATAATCAAATTCAACAGTTCAATTTTTTTTTTGTACTTCCGTCAAAGACTAAGTTTCACTTCCATATGACAAAATATTCTGTATTATGCTCTTATAAATTTTCATTTTAGTTTCCTTTGTGATATTTTTGTTCCAAATTATTCCATGTAATGTTTTAGTTGCATTTTTTTGCCATTGCAATTTTAGTCTGTACATCTCTCTCACAGGTACCTAAACATGTAATTATTGACCCAAGATATTAAAAAAAAATAACATCTTTTTATTTTCCCTGTTTCGAGTATGAGGTCATCCACACCCTTTCCCAAACACAAATATTCTGTTTTCTGTAAATTTATATTCAGTCCCCATTTTTTATATTCTTCCATTAGTTTATTTACCATACATTTCATAACATCTTCATCCCCTGTAAAAATTATTTGATCATCTGCAAACAACAATGATTGCAGTACTTTTTCTCCTATAGGAATACCCATTTCAGAACATTTTTATACCATAAGTTAAGAGCCTGGTCTAAATAAATGTTAAAAAAGAATTGGTGACAAACTGCATCCCTGCTTAAGGTCTTTATTCACTGTGAATTCCTCTGTTAAATTATTCTGTATTTTTACTTAAGCTTTTGTATTACTATAGATCCTCCTAACAATATTAAATCCATTTATCACTTATATTCATATTTCACATTGCCATCCATAACAATTGTCGAGGTACACTATCATATGCCATCTCTAAATCAATAAAGGTCATATGTAGTTAATAAATTAAATATGCTCTGATCTGTAAACGTAACTTTTTTTCCAGAATGCAGATCTTAGAATTCGATTTCATTTATCAAATGTTAATATTTTCTTTAAAGTGCTTTTATTTATGTAGTATTTTCTGTGGTCATTCTGTCGTGTTTCGATGTAGGTCAGCCCCGGGCGTCTGAATACTCAGTGTGAGCGCCCCTTTCTTTGTGCACATTTTCGATCCCTTAGTTACATACATAAACGGCATGAAGTCTGATCGTGGGGTACAATGCATTTTACATTATAAAAAATAAAAACCCCAATTCAAACGAAATTAATCCTCTTAAATAAGGGGATATTATCCTTAATAAAGATAAAAATTAAAATAAACAGAGGTGCAAAATGCAATTCAAAGCTATGGATCCGCTATAAATGTTATAAACCAGTCGTAATACACCATATCAATGCAATGTTTTTTTTTTTTCAATTCAAAAATATTTATTGGCTACGTTATTGAGATTACAATTTATTTTACTTTCACAATAGTTAGTTTTATACTCTTATCCTATTTATTTTAATTATGAATTATATTTTAGAATGGTATTTTTATTTTTTTCTGTACTGTACATTTCTAGTGCAGAATACGCATTTTAAAAGACACAGGACAGAAATTATTTATATTTTCTCTTATCTGTAGTCAGTGCGGCTATGTTTGCGTTAGCACATCGGGTTCTGAGAGTATGTAACCCCCGACCCCTGATGAAGGTATCTTATCACAGTAGTTAGCACATGTCCATTTTCAAATTATTTTTCAGTTCAAAATTTCTATCAGGCGCACTTATTCATGTATTTTTCTTTACAATCCTGGTATTTCTTTCAGAACGTTCAGTAATCTTCTTGGTCAGCGACTTCTAGGACGATTTTCAATAATTCTTGTACTTTTGATCGAGGTCTCTTGTCAATTTCTAAATTTTGTACATACTTTTACAGAGATTACGCAACCCTAAGATGAGTTTTCTTACATATTTTGTTGATTTTTATCTCCGAACCTCGTATTTACTGCAGACAATACTATTGTACTTTTTTTAGTGTAAATGAATCAATTTACACAAATAAACTAGAGTACCTTGTGCATAGTAACTTCTATTTGTACATTGACTTATGACTTCTTCATTTCACAGTTTATTTCGTTAAAAATGATATAATTTCAATAAATTCTACCTATTTTATAATGATTTGGTAGATAAACACTAATATTAAAATGTTTTACGATCTTAAACAACATATAATTTCGATTATTTTTTTCCAATATATTAAGTGTACGATAACTTATTGACTTTAACTATATAGGCCCCAACACCATTGCTTCACAACATACAAACTGATTCCTTGAAAAATATTGGGAAGTGGCATGTTGCGCTCTATAATTTCATTTATTTATAATTTCGAAGATTAGTTTATTAGTCTAATATTTAACACAGAAGAAAGTAGATTTAATAACAATATTGATAATAATAATTATTATAACAATAATAATATAACAATAACAATATATCAATGATAATATAATAATAATCATAATAATTACAACAATATATTTTTTTTTGTTCAGTGCCCAAGGTTATCATTTCGACATTTCTGGTGTTCTCTCCTGGCATTGGCTTAATTATAACCCACTTCTGAAGTTGGGGCGACTAGAAGGAAGAGTTAAGTTACCCTGATCGTATGATATGTGATAAATGATAATGAAACACCAGGAGAGTTCTTAAAGTAAACTTAACCTGTATACCAGACCAAGGGCAACCACAGGAACGATTCCCTTCAAGGAAAAATTCCTATGGTTTGACCGGAAATCGAACCCGAGACCTCATGAACAGTAGTAAGAAATCCATGAGGCTGGTCACAATAATAATAATAATAATAATAATAATAATAATAATAATAATAATAATATGCCTTCCTTTGGCCAGCAACCAATGGAAGGGACTATTATTATGCTTTCAAGTCTTATACGAGAATTTCTCGGAAGGATCACTGGAGGGAAAATTTTCTATAGGATCGTAATAACAGGCCTTGGCCTAATACTTGCAAGGGAGAAGTAGAAGAAGATAATAATGATGATAATAATAATAATAATAATAATAATAATAATAATAATAATAATAATAATAATACGAAAATTGCGGTGAAATGCAGTGATTACAAAAAAAAAGTAAAATTTCAATGAATGATGAAAGGAATTATATACAATCATGTATTAATCTAGCAAGCATTTCAAAATACAGAAGTGGAAACAATGATAACGACAATATATACATGCATTAAGATGTTAAATATTTAAGTTGCTGGAACAAGAAATATAAATTTGGAATAAGAATATCAGAAAATACAAAATTAAACACCCTATTGTTTGCAGATGCCCAAATAATAATAGCAAATTCAGAAGATAATCTGCAGAAAGGTCTGTATGAACTTAACAAAATTACAGAAGAATATGGACTGAAGATATCTACAGAGAAAACGAAAATTATGGCATTTCAAGGTGTAGATCCTGTCAGAAATAAAATTGTACTTGACAATAAAATTTTGGAGCAGGTGAATAATTTTACATATCTAGATGCAATATCTCATATGAAGAAGAGAAGGATGTAAATGCAAAAAAAAATCTACATTTTTAAGAATTTTAGGGTTAATAAATTCTATCTTCAAACCACAGTTAGTCCAAAAATATTCAAGACTAAAAGTGTATAAACGCTGGCTCTTTTAACTCTTTTGTATGGTAGTGAAGTATGGACGTTGAAACAGAAGGATATACAGAGACTTAGATCTGCTGAAATGAGATAACTTCGGAGAACTGCAGGATACACACTACTAGATCACAAAAAAATGAAGACATCTTAGAAGAATTGCAGATGGAAACTTTAGAAAACTAAATTTCTGATTATAAGTCAAGATGGATGCAACATGTTCATCGAATGGAAGATAACAGGATACCCAAACAAATGTTAAGATATCAACCTGCAGGAAGAAGAAGACCAGGTCATCCACCCAAATGACTTCTGCATGGTGTTTCTCTTGAGGCCAAAACAGGTCAACAAATGGCCTAAATTCGTGAATGTACTATGATGATGATGATGATGATGAATACTTAAGTTAATTCTTTACTAGAATTAAATATCACATTTACTATAGAATATTAAAATAATAATTTACTATTGTCCACCGCTCTGGTCTCGAGGTAGCATGCTGCCTTGTCACGCAGCGGGCCCGGGTTCGATCCCCGGTCGAGGCAGTTTTTTGGGTGAGGTTTTTATCGGGGTTTTTCCTCACCTGTAAGACAAATGTCAGGAAAACTTTAATGCCCAAACGGTCCCCGAAATCATATGGCCATCATCATCCTTCACCGGTGTGGAAAGCAACGGGAAGCTACCACACGTACAATTCCCTAGCTGCAAGCATAGCATGAAAATGTTATGATTGCAGTGAAGGACCTGCCTTCGGGCAGAATTACTATGGATGGAAGTTACTATTGTAATAGTCATTTTCTTTTTTCCAAGTATTAGGCCAAGACCTGTTACGATCCTATAGAAAATTTTCCCTCCAGCGTTTCATAGAAGGGCCGAGATACCTTCGTCCTCTTGGTATATAATTATAAACAGCTTTGGGGATCCGATTTGAACTCATTGTTTCAAGATGGTGTTTATTATAATAGTATCAATCATAAATATAGTAAAAACCAATTATTATACATTTTGTTTATAAATAATTACCTGCTGGGATGTATTTTTGGTAAACAAAACTAGTATTAATAGCGTCGACATAACATGCAAAAGCACAAAAACAATTGAAGTCATTAAAATAATTAGATTAAATGTATGGAATTGTATTACAAATCTTTTATAAATTGTGATAAACACTATAAAAAACAAAAGGTAAGAGAGACTAATAAACATTTCAAAGATGCTAACGAGAATTTGTGGGGAATATGCAAAATTAATCATTGAAGTTAAATCACTCCCAATGATATGGATACTAGCTAAAATAATGTATATTTGTTTTAGAACTTTGGTTAGCGATTAAATATTTAAAAAATTATTTGTACCAGATAATATGGAAAACATATTTGCCAGAAGAAATTATTTTTCAGAGTGGAATTTTATATGAAGAAACATACATTGAAACAATTCTTAGTATATTGTAAAGAATATCACAATGAAGAAGAAAGTAACCATGCAATTGCTGATAAACATTTCTGGCACATAAATGTGAATATATCAAGTACATGATATCCTGAATTGATCCACATGAATCCATGAGCAGACAGGATGGTTACAAAGCTAAAAGTAAAATGGATGACGACTAGTTTTGTTTCTCCAGTTTTTAAATTAATAGTTAAACGATTGATATACAACATTTTTTCACAGATGTCATAAAATAGCCTATAGTTACATAATTGAGTGAAAAGACCACTTATCACTGATATCATTGTATTAATTTCTACTAGACACATACCGAATTCTGGTAAAGTCATTTCAGCAAAGGAAGGCAATTTGGATGAAATAATTATATGAGCTGATATAAAATTTCCAAGAACAAACGCGCATAATATCACTAATTTTATTTTATTAGGTTTTGTAATTCTTTGTCCCCTAGTGTATGGAATCATAAAACAACTATTTACAAAACAATATATCATATCCAAGATATGCCCCGAATTCATTTTATGACAAACGCTTAGAAGCTTGGAAATCCGACAGAATTTTAAATTGGGCGAATTAGATATCAAAAAATATCCTATTAGTGAACGACAAAAAGAATATTATTATAACCAAAGTTGTGGATAAAAAATTATGTATTGAAACCATATTAATTAGGAATAAACTTCCACGAAGTTCCATACATGTAGGCCTATAGACGAATATATTTTTTAATAATATAGTACGATAGCCTACACTATTTTTCTTGTATCTTGGAGCGCAATTTCTGATATATAACACACACAACAGTTCGTAATATATCGCTATGCACTTAACGCAATTTAGCTAATTGTTGACACCAGTACATAGATTAAAATTTGATCAGTTAAGGCTGGATACACGTAATGAAGAAGAAGATATAATTACATTAAATAAATTAATTTAGCCTTATTGTATACATAAGATCATAAATTCTCCTAAGGAAAGGCAGCTTGTTAATTGAAAATTAGGACAAGTAATAAATTAATAATAAAGACCGATAAAAACATTATTAGGGCAAGGCATTAGTGACCTATAAATTGGTAAAAAAATGCAAAATAAAAATGCATTTATGACCTAAAAAATACAAAAATGACCAACAAAATAAAAAAAATGACCAACAAAATAAAAAAATGACCAACACAAAGTTAAGAATTGCCAATAAAAATACTATTTATTAGATTAAGTACTCAGTTAATTACTGAATTACATAAAATTTAAGACAATTGAAGAGATGGAAGGACTAATTCGACCTATAATGAGATCGGAACATGCCATTGGGCTTAATGCTTGTTGTTGATGATGATGATGATGATGATGATGATATAAAATTTAACTTAACATCAAAATAAAAACCATAATTCAGGGCAAATTCCTACCAGGGAAATGAAAAGAATTTTAAGTACAGAAATGGATGTTTTAAGAAGATCAGCTGGAAAATCTAGAATGGATAGAATACGAAATGAAGAAATAAGGGAAATTATGGGCGTACAAGAGGAGTCAGACATAATATTAGACATTATAGAAAAGAAAAGATTACAGTGGTATGACCATGTCAAAAGAATGCCAGAGCAAAGATTGCCTAAAATTGTTATGGAATGGATCCCAATAGATAGGAGGAAGACCGAAGAAAACTTGGATAGAAGGGGTACAAGCAGCTATGAATATCAGAGGATTGGAGGAAGATCAATGGATGAACAGAGAGGAATGGCGTTTGATTTCCGGAAGACGGCGGCAGCTGCCATGATACCGGATGATGATGATCAAAATATTAAAAGAAAAGTATTGAAAAATATATATTACAATACCTTTTATTGCAAAAAATCCATTTCAATTACACAGTGTGCATTTACAACAATTTTGAATTGCAGTTAACAATCAAAACATGGCGGAGATTCTCAAACATAAATGATTCTCTATTGTCTGCTAGTACTGACCTATAAATGGAAAATCTCCTTCAACGGAAACAATTGGAGCATACTGAAAGCAAGCAATATCTCCTGGATTTTAATTCACAGTCAGCAAGAGAGAAAAATTCACTAGATAATGCTCTGCCAATTGAACACAATGTTGTGTACCCCCTGTTCTTGGTTATACACTTCTTCATTTTCATTGAAATTGTATCACCCACTTTGCCACATGCACTGCTCAAATCATTCACCACTATATCCACTAATTGTAGCTGTTGCACTAATATCACTTGGGATTTTTCCAGTGAGTTATGGCATCAGGAAGGAATCCAAACTTAGTATTTATGTAAGAAAGTTTACCAACAATTTCTTTATCAGCTAGCAGTTCTTGCGTCTTTTTTATTGGCACAGACTCACCGTTATGAAAAGAACCAATCACTTTCTTAACAACGTCGAAATTCTTGCAATAATAACTGCAAACTTGGAGCCATGTTCCCCATCTAGTCAAAACAGGTGGAAAAGGGCAAATTAATTTCTGGAGCTTCTTTTTTGAATGCTAAAATCCGAGAGGGGGCTTTCAAGAATACTTTCTTCACGCATCCAATTAATTTATCCACTTCAGGAAAATTTGCACGTACTTCTTCCGCGACCCGGTGTAAATGCATACGCTAAACACGTCACATGCACCATATTTGAGTACAGTGCACTTAAAGAAGCAGCTGCTTTCATCATGCAGGATGCTGCATCTGTTATAAAAAACAATACATTGAACCATATTTGAAGAGAAAAATTATACGCTCAGACCGGGACTTGAACCCGGGGCCCTTGATTCTCTAGACCAAGTGCTCTACCAACTGAGCTACCTGAGCAAGTACCGATCTAAACGCAAATCTTTCTCTATATATATTGTAATTCCCGTCCACCAAATGCTATGAAGCCATGCTTCTATCTTGCAAATGGCGGCTCCTAAATTAAGAAGACATATTTGGGAATTATACATTACAGCCAATACGGCTTTTTCCATGTTATTATTATTGATTTCGTGCATCTCATTGATGGATAAATCATATTTGAAGAGAAAAATTATACGCTCAGACCGGGACTTGAACCCGGGGCCCTTGATTCTCTAGACCAAGTGCTCTACCAACTGAGCTACCTGAGCAAGTACCGATCTAAACGCAAATCTTTCTCTATATATATTGTAATTCCCGTCCACCAAATGCTATGAAGCCATGCTTCTATCTTGCAAATGGCGGCTCCTAAATTAAGAAGACATATTTGGGAATTATACATTACAGCCAATACGGCTTTTTCCATGTTATTATTATCTGAGCGTATAATTTTTCTCTTCAAATATGATTTATCCATCAATGAGATGCACGAAATCAATAATAATAACATGGAAAAAGCCGTATTGGCTGTAATGTATAATTCCCAAATATGTCTTCTTAATTTAGGAGCCGCCATTTGCAAGATAGAAGCATGGCTTCATAGCATTTGGTGGACGGGAATTACAATATATATAGAGAAAGATTTGCGTTTAGATCGGTACTTGCTCAGGTAGCTCAGTTGGTAGAGCACTTGGTCTAGAGAATCAAGGGCCCCGGGTTCAAGTCCCGGTCTGAGCGTATAATTTTTCTCTTCAAATATGATTTATCCATCAATGAGATGCACGAAATCAATAATAATAATACATTGAAATTTCGAATCCCATCAGGCCAAAGTATTTTCAATGCATGCTCAAATACTAATCTGATCGTTGAGTAGTTGATTTTGTCCAACTGCTCACAATGTAGTAGAATTTTTTCTGCAGGGCTGTGCGCATCTAAAACTCCATCAATAACATTCGCTACATAACGGCCCATAGAATCTGTTGTCTCGTCAATGGATACGAATACAATTCTTTCTCCAATCCATTCTCTTATTTTTTTGCAAAGTTTTGTCACAGCACTGAGTTATGTAGGTACTTCTCAATGTTCTGGGATCTGCAATTAATTTTTCGGTCCCCTCTTCTAAGAAAGTTCGCAGCTTAGGATGATTCAATTTGTGAAGTGGAATATCAGCAGATAGAAAAGCTTCACAGAGTCTCTCACAAAATGGCGAAAACATTGAACAAGTTTCCCCCAGAAGCATTTGCTTGTATTATTCTACCGTAAACTTATTTTTTCAGCAGCCACTCTCACGTCACAAATCTTACAGAATAAAATACGACCATCTGTTGAAAAAATGTTTTTCCCATATGTTCAAACAAATGCCTTTAATTTAACACTATCACTTTCCTTTACTTTAGGCATTTTGCTCTTAACCTGTTCATATATTTGGCTAGGAACAACTGACCACCTCACTTAACAGCATAACAATGGGAGTGTGGTCAAGTCCATTAAGCACATTCCTTGAAAAATAGGAGTAGAAGCTAGCATAAGCTCTAAGAAATTGAATAAAATTCCTAGAAGTGGCAAGTGCATTATGCACATACCTAGAAAACATCTACTTAATTCCAAGAAATTATATTGACAAGGAAAAATACTGAATTATAATAAAAAGCTCAAATCAAATACAAATAATATCAAAGCCTTCCAGAAAAGTGTAAAAAATGTTCAAAATTACCTAAAAATTGCCACAAAACCTATCCTTAAAAAGTTAAGAAAATACAAAAAATGCCCTAACGAATAATCCGTTTTTTAATGCCATACATTTTGATAAATGCAGGCAATGTTTCAATCCTCATATGAAAAAGATGCAAAATCATTAATTGCCTTGCCCTAAACATTATACATAATGAACGAGTTAGCCCAGACATGTTATTTGAAGTTTTAAATCTAGGATCCGAGCAATCCGACTAGAATTTCCCTAGACTTCCTGAATGGTCAATATAAAAGCTAAATTTGATGTCCAGAGCCCATCTCATAACGATTATCATTCATAATATAATTGAAATAAGTGAACTGTAAATGGAACATATGGGTCAATACAATTATGTATGGAGCCTACATACAGACATAAAATATTTTACTTATATAATACTTATATTCATATGATATTTATACATTTTACATATTATAATACGTATTTCACATACAGTAGTAGTAGTAGTAGTAGTAGTAGTAGTAGTAATAATAATAATAATAATAATAATAATAATAATAATAATACAATGAGCTTTAACTCACCTCCAGTTACTTATTTCTGCACATCCAAACAATCACAAACCAAGGTGATATATTGGATGAAATTAACAAAATTATTATCGCAGTGGAAAATTCATCAACATTAGTATTAAGAAATTTTACTGTACAGAATGTCCACAAATTCGTACTACCAAAACAATGTAACTTAGCACGTAAACTATTGGAAATAGAAACATGATGTTTTTTTGCAACGTATTCTGCATCTATCAAAGTTAGGTTTACATTTGTTGCAGATTTTGATTTAAACAACAATGACGACACCACAGGAAATGACCCAATGTGTATGGTGGGATGCTGAGTCTGGTAAATCAACAGGACCCCCATATCTGAACGTTATGACGGTTAACATGTCCAGACACAAAGAGAGTCGCTTCATCTGAGAACATCGCCCTCTGCAGGTACTCATTGTCTTCGTCAATTGCGTTCTGCATGAAATCAGCAAATTCAGCACCGAGGGAAGTCAATTGGCAGCAACGCTTGCTTAATTTGCACTTATTGGCCTTAAGTTGTAGCCGCTTATGGAGGATTCTAAGAATGATTGATTTTGGTAAAAGGAGTTCCCGTGAAGGACGACGAACCGATTTTAGATGTCTGAGTTGAAATGCAAGTTGCACATTCTAGATAGTATCTTGGCTCACATCTGATCGTCCACTCCGTGGCAAGTCCATTACGCTGCCAGTAGCTAGATATTTCTCGACCCATCTAATTATGGATTATTTGGATGGAGGGTCTCTTCCATGTAACAGCCAAAATTTTGCTGAACAGTTACTGGTAATTTACCAGACTCAGCGTAAGACCATACACATTGGGTCTTTTCTTGTGGTGTCGTCA
This sequence comes from Diploptera punctata, assembly GCA_030220185.1. Taxonomy (NCBI): domain Eukaryota; kingdom Metazoa; phylum Arthropoda; class Insecta; order Blattodea; family Blaberidae; genus Diploptera; species Diploptera punctata. Next base: position 1,558,275 of record JASPKZ010000831.1, read on the forward strand.
TTGTCGTTCAAATCACAATCTGCAACAAATGTAAACAAAACTTTGAGAGACGTAGAATACGTTGCAAAAAAAACAGAATATCTCTATCTCATATACTTTACGAGCTAATTTACATTGTATTGGTAGCAGGACTTTATGAACACACTGTAAATTGCAGATATTGAACGAAATATAATATATGAATAAATTTAAGTTCGACCATTAACGAAAAAAATAAAGAATGACTAGGATTTGTAGAACATATGTAAAATTCATCATAAGTAATGCCACGAGTGATTTCCAAATTATCGATAAATTCACGACTCACGAAGTGAGGAGTGAATTTATTTAGAGAATTTGGAAATCAAGAGTGGCATATGTTAGGATTATTTAACGAATAAAATTAAGCTCTTTACTAAAAAAGAATTATTTCAATATAGTTACTGGTGTTTTAAAATATGTATGCAGTTAATGTAAACGGCGATGTTTGAAAACAAATTAGAAATGTGAGGTTATGTATATTCACTGCAACACGATCATATTATTTATTGCCAAATAGGATCGCAATATTGTAAGAATACACTTTAGTGGAGAAATAATGAAACACATCAAACTATTATAATCAACATTATAGGTTAATCATTTATATTTTGAATAAACAATTCAGTAAAATCATTGAATCTATTCAATATTTGCTATATTCAATGTATTTGTTGGAGGAAAATAATGGTCTAACCTGTTCAGAATATTAAAAAAGGAGGAGCTTTCTTTATCAAACAAGCAGGAGCTGATAAAGAGAAATCGATAAAGAGCGAGGTGAAACACGACTGTCATTGGTGTAAAACAGAATTCATTGAAACGTGATTGGTCATTGACTACCATTTGCGGCATGAGTTAAATTAGTCTTTAGAATTAAATCACTGCCAAAGTTATGCTGATCAGTCATCTGGATTCTTTCATATTCTATTGGTTGTTCTACTATTGCTCCGTGATAAAATATGTGATAAATGTTTTCTAGGATTACTACTAATCAGTTGAATATTCATAGCCTTAATGTCACAGTAACCAAAATGCACAAGTAATACCTTTGGGATCAAACTGAATATATTTTTAAATCTATTTAAGAAATTAATAGTTTAAAATACCTTTTAGGGCATTCATAGCTTAAAGAACACAAACAAGTTCTCGTTATTCTAGTTCTAGACTTTATTGACGATGTAAGCTGATTATCCAGAGTGGTATTTGTTCGATATGTAGGCCTATAGGTCAAGATTGACTTTTGATCATATAAGTCAAGCCTAAAATAGGATATTTTTAAAAATTATAGGAAATTTCGCTCCAAAGATACAACGAGATTCTGTGTAGTCTACCTGAGATGTTCGGATGTTCAAGGAGTCGATAAATGTAATAAAATATAAGAATTCTATTCTGTTTTACTGCAAGAACAATCTATACTAGCAATGCGACCTTAAGAGATGTGTTGCGCTTCCCATCATTAATGGAATGAAAGTCTATTTTACGATGTTGTGTAGTTTGTTATGGTTCTTCTTCCCGGTCCGACATCATATACTGCATTCATGAGTTATGCCGACATTTTTTGTAGGTTGGGTACGTGACTACGAAGAGGCATTACAATCCTCCCGTTCGCTCCATAAGTTGTTACTCAAGCTCGGAGTCATGTGGAAGCATATTGGTGTGTCACCATTAGACCCCACAACCACATATTTTGAACAACTATAGTTGGATAAACTAAACTATTTTTACCTATCATCATATGAGGAGAGGTGATAATTAAATTAATTAATAAGAAATGAAATGGTATGCAAAGGAAAGGAAGGGAGTGGAGTGTATTAGTGGGGTGAAATTTGGGAACTAGGAAAACACCGAGAAAAACTTGATAACCCTGGTGCGGCCCACGACCAATACCCCTCCGGAACCGCCAGTGAACGAACTTGGGATTCCAGTTGGGACAGCCGCTCGCGCCAGCCACGTATCCACAGAGACGACTAGAACTTTTGTCAGATATTGTGTTTAATGGCTTTTACGCCCATGTTGACATTCTAGTTACAAAGTTTATTCAGTATTCACATCAACAAAGGATTCTACCCACCTGTTGTAGATTGTAGTAACATATCTTACCTCTTGTGATGCTCGACTACATGTGGAAGTAACTTGTAGCAATTTTGTCATGTTCAAGAACGTACACAATTGTAGCACTATGAATGCACCGATAAATTCAAGAAATTGTATTTTTACGAATTGAAGTGAATAATAATGTGATGTAAACACCGTGTAGCATAAATAAAAATTCACCATTACAAATGCATCAACAATCATTACGAAAACTTGAGGGCCATACGCACTGTTCACTTTTATTGCAAATTCACAAAGTAAGTGATGTAAACGGGCTGCCTCTTTAAACTCTGTTTGCTACCAATTTTTTATCCGTATTATTCCGTTTCTTTATAGAAATACGTATCGAGTTTTTTTGCCCAAGAAAGTCTAATAATGTTGAATTGATATAAACAAAATTATATCGGAAAATTCTTACTTGGTGTAAGAATATATGAAATATTAAACAGCAATAAAAACTTGTTAAATTCTTAGAGATACAATACATATCTGCTTGATAAGAATTTTCGAAAAGTTCGAGAGCATATATATTCATAAGAGCATAAACAATGAGCCAAGAAAAAGAAAATGACAAAATTGTGAAGACTTCACGTAACTTCATGCAATGTGAAAAGCAATTTAATGCCATCATTCCACTAACAATCTGCTGCAAACATTTATTCTTGAAAACAACGTTGACATAGCTAATTGTAAATGTAACCAATAAACTGAAACATTCAAAATTCGATCCAAACATGCCTATATCTCTTCCAGAAAATATCGTTGGACTAGAAATAAAGTAAGGAATTGAAAATATGTAAGTAGATAAGAAAACTAAATGAATAATTAAGTAAATTTTACTTGGCCGAACAATTACTTGATCTCTTACGTACGGAATACAAGTAATGTTTCTTATGAAATAATACAGAACTTCAAATAAATTAATTATCAAATTCATTTTCAAACACATAATGTTATTCAACTCAATTTTATTTTCTGGTTGATTATCAAGAGCTACAGAAATGAGATTCATACGCCGAACTGCTGCATATACTCTACTTGATCATCAGAGTAATGACGATATTTTAAAGGAACTCCACATGCGACCTTAGAAGAAAATATATCCACCTACAGAGACAGATAGCTACAACATGTATTCCGAATGTCATCAACCAGGATCCCTAATTCAGTTCTCCGGTATCGTCCACGACGACGAAACGACCTGGACGTACACAGAAACGATTTTTAGACCCTGTCCAGTTGAGACCGAAACAGATCAACAATGGCCTAAGTACATGAATCGTATATGATGATGATGACTATTAAACTTTGAGACTTTGCTGTTGAGATCAAAAAGTGATGAAGTTATGTATCTATACGCTATCAGCTTTCGCAAAAAAAATAATAAGTTATTGGCATTCGTTGGACTATGCGGATTTGATAATTAGAACAATACATAGTTCTTAATAATGAATAACCAGACATTGTTTCATCCTATATATTTTTATTTATAAAGTGCTAAAAGAAACAATCATTTTGTTATTCCTCCACTTATATCCGAAAAATAAACGACCAAAAGCGATAGATTTACGTCATGGACAATTTATAGATCATAACGTTTAAACTAGTAGCATATCTTTACCGATACATGTAAGCAAAATAAAGAGAATAGAATCAGTCCAGACGTAGTCGACAAGAGGAAGTTGCATTAGCCGATAGATGACATAATAAAAATATTTTACAAAAAGTAAAAACCAATTAAGTAGTTTACTAACAGCCATGAGTCATTTTCTATAACAGACAGTTAAGAAATATCAAACCCTTTGAGAATATTAATAAAAAAATCAATTTTTTTCTCTACTTATGGTCTACAATGTTTCAACTAAATACCTATCTTCAACATAAGATCATACTTTGTTTTTCTGTTAATAAGTAGGTCTATGAGAAAATTTAATTTAGTAATTGCATTAAGATGTTAACAGCAGTTCTTTATACTGTGTGAGTGAAAGGAAACAATAGCTAAATTTCTAATGAAATACCTGGATAAACCTAATGTAAACAGATATGAAAATGAAGATAATTTAGATTACGTAACACATTAGACTATTAAATAATTACAAATATGACATGTAAAGAAAAATAAATATCTAAGTAGGGAACTTGAACCCGAAACCTCTAGGTCTATAGTTAGCGCTCTACCCAATTAAGCCACTGAGCAATTCTAACACAAAAATGTATTTTTGTTATATATATATATATATATATATCAGTGGCTTAATTGGGTGTGTGTGTGTATATATATATATATATATATATATATATATATATATATATATATATATTATAATTAAATGTTTAACATTGAGCAATGCAAGCTTAATATGGAATGATAAGAAAAATAAATGCCTGGACGGGATTCGAACCCGGATCTCTGAGTCTGTACCTCAATGTGATATCCATTACACCACCAGGCGAATCCAATTCAAACATTTATTTTTCTTATATATGTATTATATTCTCCATTATTACTAGATGTCGCGAGAGGTCTTCAGTGCCATCTAGTAGCTGACTATAACAAGTAAGCAAATTAAAGAGAACATTTTTACTTTATAGCAGTGACGCTTTATCGATATATATATATATATATATATATATAACTCTTAATTCACGAGAGGCAGAGGGATGTCGGTCCAACTGCTATCTAATAACTACTATAACAAGTAAACATTTTAAAGATATTTTTTTTTATTTTATAGCATTACCGCTTGCATATTTAGATTTTATATTTTTTTTATATTTAGCAACGAAGGTCGGATTCAAATCCCGACTCAGGCATTTATTTTTCTTTTCATGCCATAATTAAAATGCAGATTCGTCACATAAACTGAACTGATACATCCCCATACCAATATGGACCGAACTCCATACGTTAATGTAGGAAAAAATATTCTGAGAATTAAAGCACCACAAAACGAAAACAATGTCTTCCTTCTTCTTTCTCCACACTGAAACGTTTCCATCTGACCTGAATATAATAAATTCCTCTCCTCCTCATGACTTCATTCCAGAATTCGATATGATTTAGCAAATGCAGGTATGTTCTTTACATTGTTTTCATTTTCTGAGTCCATTCTATCGTGGTAGCCGTTCGATGTAGGGATGGCCGGGGCGTCTACTCACTTCAGTGTGAGCGCGCCTATCTTTGTGTACAGTTTTTGATCCCTTACTTGCATACATAAATTGCATTAACTCTGATTAGTGGGATACAATGCATTTTACGTCATTAAATATAAAAACTCCAATTCAAATTAAAGTAATCCTCTTAAATTAGGAAAAACTATCCATAATAACAAAGATAAAAATAAACAAAATACAGGTGCAACATAGTAAGACGTATTATATGCAATTCAAAGCCTTTGTATAAACTAATACATCATACCAAGAGAAACGTAATTTCTTTAAATCGATAACATTTATAGGATAGATTAGAATTTATGTACTTTCACATTAGTCAGTTTTATACTGTTATTTGATTTATTTTAATTATGAATTATATTTTTAACATGTATGTACTGTACATTTCTAACACAGGATACGTATTTAGAAAGACACGGCACTGAAATGGTTTGTATTTTCTCTTATCTGTAATCACTGCGGCAATGTTTGTGTGAGCGCCTGAGAGTATGTAACCCTCCCCCTGATCAAGGTATCTTATCACAGTAGTAAAGACACGTCCATTTTCAAAATATTTTTCAGTCCAAAAGTTTTCTTAGGCGCACTTATTCTTGGATTTATCTTTACTCTCCTGATATTTTTTTCAGAACGTTCAGAAATCTTCTTTGGTCGACAGCTTCTAGGACGATTTTCGAGAGATTTTAAATCAACATATCTATTCAATTATTTTTTAATTGTTGATCGAGGCCTATTGACAATTTCTGAATTTTTACATATTATTGCAGAAGTTATGTAACATTACGATGCTTTTTTACATGTTTTGTTTTTTTAGCCCCGTTACCTCATTTTTACAACAGAGAATTCTATGGTACACTTTTGATCGTTACTGAATCAATTGCACAAATATATTACAGTACCTTGTTCATAGTAGGTCTACATTCTACCTGTGCTTCATTTCACAGTTTATTTTGTTAATAAAAATTATATAACACAATTTTAATAAATTCTACTTATTTCATAGTGATTTGATAACGTTAGAATAAACATTGTTATTAAAATGTTTTACGATTTTAAACAACATATATTTAATTTCGTATATTTTCTTCCAATATATTAAGTGCACGATTACTTTTGACAGTATGTGATAGGACCTACGACTATTGCTTCAGAACATATCTTACAAACTGATTCCTTGAAATATTCGGAAGTGACATGTATTCTACAATTTCATTTATTTATAATTTCGAAAATTAGTCTAACATGTAACTCAAAAGAAAACGAAAATTGCTGTGAAATGCAGTGATTATAAAAAACGTAAAAATTACAATATTTGTTTGTATAATGAAAGGAATTTTATATATATAATAATAACCTAGCAAACATTTTAAAATAGAGAAGTGGAAAAAATGATAGCGACAAGATTTATGCGCATTAATATGTTAATTGAATTTTTTTAACCCTTAAATTGTCAATATAATATTTTCTCGTGTCAGTTATTTAAATGTTCCGGACCGTAAGGAAAATCAATTCATGTTAAACTGTGTTAATATTATACATTATTGCGTAATTTGACATAAATTAAAGTAATGTTTACTCGTTTATTTCTCTATTGATCTAAAGACAATATTAAATAAATTAAATCAATGTATCCAATAGGATAAATTTTTAATTTAAGGGTTAATGTAATTACAAAATGTATTTCATCAATTCCAAAAAAATTGTCTTTATCACTTTGTCCTTGAGGCAATCCTCTAATGAGGAAAGTTGTGTATAATAAAACAAAATTAAGTTTATTATTTACTAGAATTAAATAGAGTTACTAGAGAATGTAAAAAATGTAATTACTATTATAATAGTATCAATAACAAATATACTAAAAAATATAGATTTAAGTTATAAATATTTACCTGCTGGGAAGTATTTTTGGTAAACAAAACTAGCATGAACAGCGTGGATATAACATGCAAAAGCACGAATACAATTGAAGAGGTTAAAAAAATAAGATTGTATTGAAATTGTGTTACAAATCTTTTATAAATTGTGATAAACACTATATAAAACAAAAGATAAGAGAGACTAATAAACATTTCAAAGATGCTAACAAGAATTTGTGGGGAATATGCAAAATTAATCATAGAAATTAAATCACTCCCAATGCTATGGATACTAGCTAAATAATTTATATTTGTTTTAGAACTTAGGTTAGGGAAAACATTATTTGATACTCGAAAGTAGGGAACATATTTTCCGGAAGATATATTTTCAAGATTGAAATTTATATAAAGAAATAAACACTCAACAATTCTAGTATATTGTAAGAATATCAAAATAAAGAAGTAACCATGAAATGCTGATAACATCTGAAACGTATACAAGAATATATCAAGTGGGTCAGACTCTGAGTTCATAGACATAAACCCATGAACACACAGAATGGTTAGAAACCTAAAAGTAAAATGGATAAGAACTAGTTTTGTTTCTCCTACTTTTAAATATATAGTTAAATGATTGAATAACAACACTGTCTCAGAGATGTCATAAAATAGCCTATAATTACACAATTGGGTGATTAGATTACACATTATTATTAGCATTGTATTAATTTCTACTAGACACATGCCGAAATCTGCCAAAGTCATTTCAGCAAATGAAGGCAATTTGGATGAAATTATTACATTAGCTGATATGAAATTTCCAAGAATAAACACGCAGAATAACAGTAATTTTATTTTATTAGGTTTTATAATTCTTTGTCTCCTAATGTATGGAATCATAAAACAACTATTTATAAAATAATATATCATATCCAAGACATGCCCCGAATTCATTATATGACAAAACCTAGATATTTTGAATATCGACAGAATTTTGAATTGGTCGGATTAGTTTTCATAACATATTAGTGAACAAAAAGAAGAATATTAAGATAACCAAAGACCTGTATAAGCAAATATATTGTGCTGCAAATATATTAACTAAGAGTAAACTTCCAGGGAGTTCCATACATGGATAGAGAGAATATATTATTTAAAATGAATTCAGTACGTAAGCCTACACTATTTTTCTTGTATCTTGGAGAGCAACTTCAGATATATAACTACAACAGTTCTAAATATATGGCTATGCAATTAACGCAATTTAGCTAATGGTTGACACCAGTAGGTAGATTAAAATTTGATTAATGATAATATCTCATTAACTCAATTAATTTAGCCTAATTGTTTTCATAATATTATAAATTCTCCTTAGGAAAGGCAGCTTGTTAACTGAAAATTAGGAGAAGTAATAAATTATTAACAAAGACCGATAACAACATTATAAATAATGAACGAGTTGGCTCAGACAAATTATTTGAAGTGTCCTTCGTTTAAATCTCGTATCGGACCAATCCGACTAGAATTTCCCTGAGCTTCCTCAATGATCAATATAAATGCTAAATTCGGATTTGATATCCAGAGCCCATTTCATAATGATTATCATGCACAATCAATAATTTCTTTTAGACAAAATGCGAATGCAGAGAAACGATGGTCTTAATTTCTAAACAAATTCATGCAAACCTGATAATTTCGGAAGTGAAACTGAATATAATTTTGATGACGTAATTATTTTACTTACTCACTGGCACTATCGAACCCGTAGGTGCATGGCCGCGCGGACATAAGCTCTCCATACATCCCTATCCTGAGCTAATGCTTTCCATAGTTAATGTTATTCTCCCACCTCATTCTTGGTCTACCAACTGGGCGTTTTCCCTCTGGCTTTCCTACAAGAAGCTTCCATGCAAGTCTTTCATTCCCCATACGTGGAACATGTCCTGCCCATCGCAGTCTACGAGACCTAACTGTTCTTATTATATCTGGCTTCCTATAAAGACCATGTAGTTCATTGTTATGTAGTCTTCTCCATTCACCTGTCTGTTCATCTCTCTTTGGTCCAAAAATTCGTAATTATTTAGACT